>JAWWMU010000071.1:1092078-1128493 GCA_035048155.1 Cinnycerthia olivascens
TGTTCCTTCCCTCCCCCTCTCCCTGGTTAAAAGACCTGGGCTGCCATGTGGGAGGGATTCTGTTGGAGCAGTTACTGACTCACAGGCCCTTGGGCCAGGAATAAAACTCTGAGCCCAAACCCTCCATCAGAAGCAGCTCCTTTCCTTCACCATCACCTTGGAACCTCTCAGTCAAAGGTAACCCTGAGCTCCTGCAGGCCTGGACTTGTCTCCAAGCCCTCAGCTGTGACATCCTGAGAGCCTGAGGTACCACTGGAGTGAAAACACCACAGAGCTGCCAGACAGGCAAACAGCAAGAGCCAGCCAGCTCAGGCACAACCTCCTGGGAATATTGGACCGAACCCCAATAGTACATTTCAGTCAAGGCTGTAGAAGAAATCATCCTCCTGGGTGCACTCAACTGGAGTGGGCACAGCCAAAGTTTTGGCTGTCCTGAGTGGGTGAAGTGCAGGATTTGATGCAGTTCAGTGTGATCAAAGCAAGGATGGGGACTGTGTGTCAGACATGGAGAACTGAGGTATTAGTCCTCTTTCCTTATGAATTTGTTTTTAAATACTTGTTTAAAAATACTTAAAAAAAAAAAATCTAGAAGCAATTGTTTAATTGCTAATAAGCTCCTTGAACCAAGAAGTGAGTCCAGAAGCAATGACTGAGCTTAGCTACTCCAAGAAGAGTACAGTTTCCACTTTGGCACAAGTGATTATTTGTCTTGATAGCAGAGCAGTTGCCTTAATTAAAACACTGTCCACATACCTGGGCAGCTCTGCTGGAGAATTTGGTTACACAGGACAACAGGATCCTTGTTCGACACGTTTCCCTCACTTTCTCATTCAGGTTTTCTTTCCTCTGCACTACACATCCTTTGTGTATCTCCTTGGAAAAAAATATCCCCCAAACACCATGCCCTGTTCCTTCTGAATGATGCTGCTGTTCTTCCAGGCTGAGCCTCAGATAGCCTTTTTTTTTTCTTTCCAATTTACATTGAGGGTGGTCTCACTTCCTGAGTACCCAGAGCCATCAGAAGAGATGGCTGAGAGCTGATCTGGGGGAACAAGGGTGCATTAGGGCCAGGTGACATTAATGCTGGCCTTTAGCTGAAGATACAAGGTGCTGATTGTGTTCTGCATGTGATCTTCCAGAGCTCAGAGTGGGAAAAGATTGTGTCAGAACAAAGGTGGGAGCCCAGTCTTTGCTTATAAAAGAGCCTCTCCTCTAGTGTTTGCATCACAGTGACAATTATTTGCAGTGCAGTGATGAATGGAACAAAATCACTGCTTTGGCATTTCAGTTTGACCTGAAGAGGGGCTTAATTCTTGTGTTTCTAAATGAAAGTCAAAATTCCACATGTAATGACTGCTGTAGATAAGTGCTCAGGCACCTGAGTGAGTTTTGGCTCTTCAGTTAACATAGAACAACCTTAACAAGAAAAATTAACAAAGCAAATCCACTGTTTGAGGTTGAAAACTCAGAGCATCAGTTGCCTTCCAAGCAGAGTTGCCTTTGCTGGGATCAGAAGATAAACTGAAACCTGTGAGAGCCTGAATGTGCACAGCAGTAATTTACATGTTTTAGTAAGATTCAATACTTGACATGGAAAAGAATCCAAAAGACCTAAATTCAGAGGGAATCATTGTCTCATGAACATAAAGCTGAAGTGTTTAAAGCTGCAAATTACCTTGTTCAAATTACTGCCTTTGCCTTGTAAGCAGTTTTCCAGAGTAGAGCAGGAAAGGCAGAGTGCATAAATTGTAAATTCATTCTTAGGAGGTACAGCTGATAAAATAAATGGCATAAAAATTACTTTCCTGAGGTAACTGTGCCACACTTGGGTACTTTTCCAATAATTAGAATTACACAAGTAGTTCCATCAGCTGGAATATCTGTTCTTTTTGTAAGTACTGTAGAAATTTTCTAATCTTTCCAAACTAGATGAGTGGGTTTTCTTTTGTTTTATTCTGAAAGACGAGAAGGGGAAAAGAATGGATTGCCTGAAGTCCTGTGAAGTGTCTGTACCGAGGAGACAGGGGATATACAGCTTGTTTTACAAAGGAGGGTTATGATACAGTGCAGTATTATATTCTAGTAAGTGTGTAATATAATGCAGTCTCTGTTATTGCTGTAGGAATAAACATAGCCCTCAGAAATTGTGAAAGAGACCCTACTCATGAATGTTTGTTACCAAATCATCCAGAGATAAGTTTAGTTCAATAGATTGCATCTTAAAAAAACAATGGGTGACAAGTTCCTTCTATCAATATGGGACTGTGCTCTGAGCCCTGCAGAAACCCCACACCAGGCACGTGCTGTTCTTAGAAGAAAGTTAAATCTAAAAGTTGCTTGTATGGGGCTTTTTATAAGGGTTGTAAATTCAGCTTTTCTGCAGGGGAATCAACTCAGCCTCGGGTTTGGGATTTGTTATGAGAACACTTTGTGTGGATATTTGAGGTTGAAGGATTGCACAGTGAGGCCTCTTGTGCTCCCTTACCACACGTGTAGTGTAGGCTTTTCCCAAAGAAACAGAGTGGAAACAGAGGCTGGGAAAAAGCCACTTCCCCCCCAATTCTGTTTTCATCACTATTACTCATCCCAAAGGCAGGTCAGAGCCAGGAGTCTGTTCCTGGACATTGCTCTGTGCTGATGGGCTCCTGGCCAAGGGATGTGTTCCACTGGTCACCTCTGGATTGAGCTCCCAGTTCTGGGCTGGATCTGAAGGTGAAGCAGGCAGACTGAGTTGCTGTCAGCCTGAAGAGTCAGCCCAAAATTAATGGTTAATGAGGAAGAGAAGGAAGGGACAGAGGGGAACCAGATGTGCTCACAGATACAGATTTCACCTGCCTTGTGCCATGACACTGCTGATTTGGATTGGTTCCGGGAAGTATTTGGGTTGTCTGGTCTCAGGAAAAGGAAGAATTTCCCTAAAAGCTGCTGCTGCTTGTCCACTTCTCTTTACCCAGGAATGTGTTGTGGTTTTGAGGCCTCTTCAGCCAGGCCTGCAGGTACCAAAGGATGAACTCCCATGAGAACTCTGAGCTGGGTTAAATCCTGAACCGCCCTGCTCTTGGTCTGGACTCTGCAGTTCTCACTACATTACAGTTTGTAGAGACCAAAATAAAAACACTCAAATGAATAGTTCAGCTTTTTCAGCACTTTGCCAACCATATCTTGGTTTGTCTCTTGATTTTTTGGGTGTTTAAGGATTGATTGTGTGGGTCAGATGTTCCATCACTTGCTGGTCGCATCTTAGAGCCATGGAATGGTTGGGTTGGACAGACCTTAAAGCCCATCCAGTGCTCCCCCTGCCATGGGCAGGGACACCTTTTACTACTATCCCTGTCCAACCTGGCCTTGGACACTTCCAGGGATGAGACAGTTTGTTTTGCCACAGTTTGTCATTTCCATTTAGGATTTTGGTTTTTGATCTTTCATAGTCACATTGGTTTATGTGTGTCCCTGCTCACTCTGACTGTCATCCTCTGTATGTTACTGCCTTCTGCTTGGGATTAGGAATGATTTTGTTCCAGGCAGTTTGATCTCTTCTGTCCCACCTAGTGCATTAAAATAGTTTCAGGGCTGTTGCACCCCAAATTTGTTTTTTCTTCTCTAGGTTCCTTTCCTTTGAAATGGTGCTAATCCATTCACTGAATCAATCGCTTGAAGAAGAAGAAAACATTTCTGTGTTTTCTTTATTCCTCCCTCCCTCTTTTAATTCCTTATGAGCTGTGAATTCATCACTTCATGATTGATTTTGCCCTTGATTGCCTTTTGTCTTCATATTCTCAGTCAGGTTTTCATCTCTATGATGCAGAGTGAAATGTAGAAGAGATTCCACACTGCTTATTTCTTTCTTGTTTTATTAGCACATTGTTACCAATCTATCCAAGAATTTACCAGTTGTCCTGTGATCCTCTTGTGTTGTTGGGAAAGGGCATTTTGCTTTGGTCCATTTCTCTTGCAGTGAAATGTGGACTGTTGTTCCAGCAGGAAACACACGATTGTTTGATGACAGCAACTGCAGGAATGATTGTTGATGGTCCCTGGGATGGACTGGGGCACATTACCTGAAGTGTGTGCAGGGAGATGGAGTCTCATGTCCCTGCAGGACATCACAGCCCCTCTGCCACACTGATGCAGGGCTTGTCTTTGTCCATGTGCAAGGCAGGAAGGCAGTTGGGGCCCTGGATCCATGGAAAGCTGTGGAGGATGTGGGAGATGTGTTAAATTTGACATGTGCACGCACATGGACACGTTTATTTTCATTAGCCAGCATGGTCATGCTTGGCTACATGCCTGGAAACTGCTCTGAACTTGACCCAGAGTGGGAGCTTGGGAAAGCTCACTGCAGCCTATGGATGGGTGATTCCTTTAGCAGCTCCCTCCTTCCCACTCCACTGTAAATATTTACCTTTATCCATCAGCCCTGGACAGTCGCTTCCCTGGCCAGCCTTGGCACGGAGTGAACATGGAGCCTGTGTGTATGGAAGTGTGTTGGACCACTCCAGTGGTTTGGTAATTAAATCTGAGATTATTGGAGGTGGGAGCATAGGGGTGTGTTGTAAGTGAAGTGGTTTCTTGAAGAGTTTTGGCTTTGGGACAGATGTGGGCTGTTAATAACAAAATCTGTTCTTAGGGGTGCCAGTGCCTTTCAGCCTTAACGTGTTGCCCTCTCTGCCCTCCCTGTTGTTTCCTCCCTGCAGGTCCCGAGCCTGTGTGAAGATCTCCTCTCCTCTGTGGATCAGCCCTTGAAGATTGCACGAGACAAGGTGGTAGGGAAAGATTATCTATTGTGTGACTACAACAGAGATGGGGACTCGTACAGGTGAGTTCCCAGCCAGAGCTGGGGCTGGCTGCTGCTCTGGAAATGACATCCATGTGCAGGTCTTGCAGGCCCTTCTCTTATTTTCAGCCAAAAAAATATAAAGATTTAGAGCCTGAAATGTGCTGTTGTTATCTTGCTAAAGGGGGGTGACTGATGTATTTCTCTTTGTTTTCTGTATTCTGGATTAAAACCAGTCAGTTCTCTAGCAGAAGTGGCCTTGATAGTAAATTAGACCCCACTGCAAGGTTATAAAATCTCTGGAATGGATAATGACAGAAAAGAGATGATGCAAGCTGTGGATTTAAACAAAATCATCTTCTGCTTGTACAAAACAGGGTGGATTTGCCAGCTGGGAAAGGCTCTTTCACTTGTGTTTTGCAAGGAATTGACTGACTTTGGACTCAGTGTCATTAGTTTCTGTTTGAAAATCTTGGCCCAAGTTTTTCCCAAAGAAAAGGAATCCCCGTGTACCAAAATAGCTGATTTATTCTGAGGACTGTAGACAAAAACAATGAAAATATTCAAACCCTATAAGCTGTGTGTAGTTAAAATGTAATTAATTTTGAAGTAGGAGAGGCTGTAATGCTGGAATGGTACCATCAAGTTTCAGTGTTTTGGCTGCCACATTGAACAGTGTCTCTTTTTTAATGTGTTTTCCTCTACCTTGCCATTAGGATGATGTTTTTCATTTATGTTTAAATCATCCCTTCCCTTTCTCACGTTGCCTGACTTCCCTTAATGGCTTTAGTGACAGTGGCATGGTTCCAGATATTTAATTAAGAATCATGAGTTTACAGTCCGGAGACCTTTGTGACTCCTGCAGCACTTTTATTCTTTCCCTTAACAAAGGGTGCTGGGCTGTGAGGTAACAGCCCCATTCATCTCCTGCCGTGGATTACCAGCTCAGCCATCCTGCTGCTTCTGGGGATGATTCTGAGGCTTCCACTTGCAGCTTCAGTGTCAGAATTTACATTTTAGTGCTTGGAATTATCTCCAGGAAGAATCTCCCTTTGCTCTGTGTAGATTTGATGTAGTGTTTTATATTCATCTTGCCAGAATGTTTCAAGACTTGCGTTTCAAAGTGGAATTTCAGAAAATATTTTTTAACAAATCTTTTTTCTTTGGCTCAGACATCACTGCAGAAGCAGGTGAGCTTGTAAAGGATTTCAGATGAATTGGTTCAGTTGCTTTGAGTCACAGGAAAGGTCCTTCTCTAATGTGAAGCACATCTGTGTGTGCATGATTTACACAGAGAACATGCTGATATTCATTTTGTCCTAGAAACAGGAGATGGAGAATGAGAATGGATGCAGAGTTTGACAGTGCCTCTGGATTGTGCCTGAGTGTAAATCCTAGTGAGTTGTTTAAAATATAACCTATTGCAGGAGACCAACAAGTGAGCAGGACCAAAGGTGGAGTGTTACTCACTTTCTTTAGGATGCTAATCTCATATTTAGAAACTATTCCAACCTTCTACAGAAGAGCCTGTTGCCTTCTAAAAGCATTTTGCATTAATTTTGTGTGCCCCAGCTGGTCAGATCCACGTTTGCAGCTACTTGCATTTAATCAGTTATGAGTTAGTAGATAAAATAGGAGTTTAGAGCTTCTGCCCCCCTGAGATGCACCCACACAGCTGCGGCCCCTCTGGCAGATGCAGGAGGAGGCATTAAATCCTGAATTTCTTGTGGATCTTTCAAGAGATGCTTTCTCCCTGAAGTCATGATGTTTCTTGCAGTCCCTTTGCATCCTGCTCAGGCTGTTGAAGTGGACACCAATCACCAGGGACACGGAACTGGAAAAGGCACTGGTTAGACAGTAATGAGACATTGTGCAATCACTAATAACCCCCTGTGTTTAATTAGGGCATGTGACAGCCCTTCCTCTAAGGTCAGTGTCACTCTTGCCTCTGAAATTTGCTCCATCTCTTTCTGAGAAGGTATTAAATAGTTACAAGGAAGCAAGAGGAATTTGATTTTTAAAATCACTTTGAAATTTTCAGGACACGTTAAGTAATGAGGTTTCAGAAAAGCTCTTTCATTTGTTCCTCTAGAACAGGCACCATGTGTTAATTGCTGGCATGAAAGAATCCTGTTCCTAAGGCTTTTCATTCAGGCATTCTGGATTGAAGTGATTCTTCCTTCTGGAATTGATTGGTCCCAGCCTTGATTCATGAAGTAAATTCTTTCCTTCAGCGCACAGCAGAAGCCTTTGAAACCCCAGCAGCACTGCCCTGTGCATGTTAATCCCATTCTGTGCCAGTGTCCAGACACTGCTTCATACCTCATAAAAGCTGCAGTTCTTACTGGGAAGTGGCTCTTACACTAATTTAATCAATTAGGCTGAGATCTAGGAGGAGTTCACTGGGCTTTTAAAAGCTTTTGATATTTCCACAGCCATTTTTCAGAACCACGGGCTCAATTAGAAGTCCCAGGGAATCTTATTCCCTGCCTGCATCGTGTGCATCCCCAATTCCTGCATACTCCAAGCTAAACACTTTTTCTTTGTGCTGGACAGGTTGCTAATTGCATTTCTTGTAGCATTATCCAAGGATTTCAAAGCATTCCAGGGGCAACTGAGCCTCATACTCCTTCAGCAGGAGAGGTGGGGCGGAGTAGTCAGACTTTCTCTCTAGGAATCTAGTTTTATAGGGTTGGGTTTTTTTGAATGGCTTTACCATTTGACTGGGAGAAAAGGTGCTGTGGGAAGTGAATATCCTAATGCTTAGCCCAGTTCTTAAGACTAAACTGATCACAATTTAGTCTTTCCTCATGTTTAGACAGACTTGGTTTGGTCCGTGTTGTACATGGATCAGACTAGAAGGTGGATTTTTTGAAGTCTCCTTGGATCTTTATAAATAGATACTTTTATTTTCTTCATATTATCAAATTCTGCTTGTGGGAGTCTCACAGGTACTTCTGCGAGTGCTCCTGGAATAACAGAGGTTTGTGAAGGATATCAAACAGTCATGGAATCCACGTTGTGAAGGCAGAGCTTTTATTAATTTTCTTTTTTTTTAATATTAGACTTCAAGGTCTCTGACTTTGTCCATACATTTCCACTCGAAGTGTGTTTGATCACTCTGTTAAATGGAATCCTTATGGGGAATTTGGGGCCAACAACACTGAAACCTGTTAGCTGAAACACAAACCATTCTCTTTTGGGGAAATTAGAGGTCTGACTTTTGAAATTTAAGTGCTTGTCCATCTGTCTTTCTTCAAATAGCCTCCAGTTAAGTGTTTAAATGTGTTGTGAGTGCATTTCCACAAAAATAAAAATACAAGGCCGTGTTAGGAGTTTTTTTGCTGGTAAAGCTGCTGCTGGCTCCAAGTGGAGTGGGATGAAAATGCCACAAGCTGCTGGCTGGAGAGATCTGATCTGGGCTGCCCCACAGTCCTGTTCCTGCAGCCTGGGGAAGAGGTTTGGTGTTTGCACTTAGAGCATCTCACAGTGGTTCTGCAGGAGTTCTCTGCTCACCCTCTGCAGTAGCTGAGCCCTTTGGGAGCACCTGGGTGATTTTTATGTGAATCTCTCCCAGATTTCAGAGATTTTAGGTAAAGGAGTGAAGAAAGAGTTGAGAAGGGAGCTCATCCCTGTGTGTCCCTGTCTGCAGGGAGGGCTCTGAGCAGGGCCCAGGCTCTGCTCCCTGGGACCCAGCAGTGGCACCAGGGGAGTGGGCAGGGACTGATCCCAGGGAGTTCCACCTGAACGTGGGGAAAAATGTCTTTACACACTCTGGGACACATTGCCCAGAGAGGCTCTGGAGTGTCCCTCACTGCAGATATCCCAGACCCATCTGCCCACAATCCTGTGCCCTGTGCTCTGGGCTGGCCCTGCTGGACCAGGAGTGGTACCAGATGAGGCCCTGTGGGCCCTTCCAGCCTGACCCAGCTGGGATCCTGTGCCTGTTGACTTCCCTCCAGAACAACCATGTTTTAAGCAGCTGTTTAAAATTACAAAATCCCAGAATAACTGAGGTTGGAAAAACTCTCCAAGACCATCGAGTCCAAGCTGTGACCAATCCCCACCTTGTCCCCAGCCCAGAGCACTCAGTGCCACATCCAGGTGTTCCTTGGACACCTCCAGGGATGGGCACTCCAAACCTCCCTGGGCAGCCCCTGCCAATGCCTGACAGCCCTTTCCATGGAGAAATTCCTCCTGATGTCCAACCTGAGCCTCCCCTGGCATAGCTTGAGGCCATTTCCCCTTGTCCTGTCCCCGTTCCCTGGGAGCAGCACCTGCCTGTCCCCTCCTGCCAGGGAGTTGTGCAGAACCAGAAGAGCCCCCTGAGCCTCCTTTTCTCCAGGCTGAGCCCCTTTCCCAGCTCCCTCAGCCTGTCCTGGGGCTCCAGCCCCTTCCCCAGCTCCATTTCCTTCCCTGGACACACTCCAGCCCTTCCATGTCCTTCCTGAATTAAGGGCCCAGAACTGGACACAGCCCTGAGATAAAAAGCACAACCTGAAAACATTGCTTGGGTGGATGTGACACAACAACTCCACTTTTCCTGGTCTCACCTTTCCTGTCAGGTGTGGTCAGAAGGAGTGAAGGGAGCAAAGCAGAGCCTGGGTTTTGTGCTTGGCATCAAACAGGTGTCAGACCCCACTGCCCTCTGAGAAATGAGTGACACAGGGCTGCTGAGAAAAAGCCTTTCCCTGTGGCCAGCACTGGGACCTGGTGCTGTAGCCAGGGGCTGGGAAAAGTGAGTGGGGAAAGGGGAGAGAAAGGGTAGAGGTGCTTTTCTTTAAGCCAGCAGTGATCTGTGTAAGCTGGTTGCTCCAAGGGGAAATGAAAAGCAAAATGCAGGTTTCCAGAATGGGAGTTATAAAAGCCTCAAGCAGATGGGCAGAGGGTTTCATTAATCTTTTAATACCAAATCTTTCATTAAGAACACAAAAATCTCTTCCACACCTGCAGAAATTGCAGTAAAACCTGCAGCTTTACAAACCCTGTTAAATCCTTCAAACTGTTCAAAGAGGTTCCTAATGTTATGTTAAAGGTAGAGTTTATTTCAAAGTAGAATAGTGGAGGAAAATGTGGACCTTAATCATAGCCAGCAGTGTTTGGCTCAGATACTGTCAGATCCCAAATAAACCACACAATTGATTTGTATTTGCATGAGAACAATTTTAAATATTTAATGTTGAACAGCTGAAGTCTTGTTGTTGAATATATAAGAAGGAACAGATTGAAACCCAAAAGATATTTTTATGTAGAAAAGCCTGAAGCCAGGGAGTGGCCCCCAGGTGAGTTTTGAGGGCTCAGTTTCCCCTTTTTGCCAGTGTTTGAAATGGCTCTGGAGGCTGTAATTCTTACACATAGATTGCCCTGGGCACCTTTTGGGTTTTTTGGAAGTTCAGCATCTATGGATGAGGTCCGACCCACCAATATGAAACCTTTCAGAGCCATGGGAATATCCTGAGCTGGAAGGGACCCCCAAGGACCATCCAGTCCCACTCCTGGCCCTGCAGTGACACTCCAACAATCCCACCCTGGGCATCCCTGGGAACATTGTCAGAACGCTCCTGGAGCTCTGGCAGCCTTGGGGCCATGACCAGGCTCTGTCTCATTGTCTCATTACTGTTTTTCTTGTCCCCTTGTCTCACTGTCCCTTTCCTTGTCTCCCTGGCAGGTCACCATGGAGCAACAAGTACGACCCTCCCCTGGAGGACGGTGCCATGCCCTCGGCTCGCCTGCGCAAGCTGGAGGTGGAAGCCAACAATGCCTTTGACCAGTACAGAGACTTGTATGTCAGTCCTACCCTCAGAGCCCTGTGTGTCTGTCTGTCTGTGTCCCCTGGGGCTGGCGTGCACGGGGTCTGGCGGGGGAGGGCAGCAGCACTGGGGTTTGTGTTGCCAGACGTGATCAAATCTGTCAGCTGGTGCCAAAGGCAGGTGCTGAGGTGCTTTCCCACCTTTAACAGATTGATGCTGTCTCTGTCCTGGCATGACCTGGCTTCTCTTTGATCTCTAAGTTCAGTCTTACACCATCTGGATTTTCCACTACCTTGAGGCTGTACTCCTAAAAAATCTCTATGTGCAGCAGCAACTCTCACATCTTCCAGTAAAAGAACAGGCACTGAATGCTCAAATGCAGCAGTTGGACAGGAATTAATGTACTTCTGCTGCAGGAACCTTGTTTCAGGCCCTGTCTTATTAAAGAGCTATAAAACAAAGGAATTAATAGAGGAAGTGTGAGATAAATGTAGATTAGTGGCTTTTAAAAGCAGCAATAGGAAGCTGTCTGGGTTAGTTAGCAGTTGAACAGTTTTTCTGGAAATTGGGGCTGTACTGGTCCTGCGCTGCACTTACCTCTGTATCCTTGGGATGTGATCAGGTTCAGCTGTGGGCTGTGTTCTCTGTGGTCTCCTAAGCAGTGCTGGGGTGGAAAGTGATGCTAAAACTACACAGCAAGTATTGCAAAGCAAAATGAAGCAGTGTGTTCTTTACTGGGAGACTTTCTAAGGGAGGTGCCTGAAGACCATGAAAAAAGTGAGCAAACTTCATTGCTGCTTCATGTTGCCTGAAAAGGGAGATAAAACACAGCCCTAGATGTAGTTCATCATGTTACAGTGCTGACAGAAGCACATTAAAAGGAACTTTTCTTGCTGGGTTCTGTGGCTCAGTGTAAATGTAGCCTGTCCAAATGTGTTAAGCGTCACACTTCTGTTACAGGTATCAAATTTTTACTTCTTTTCATGCGTTATTTTCATAGCTTTCCAACTTCTCTTGTAAGTAACAGTTGTTATTGGTATCTGAACTGACTGGGAGAAAGGAATTTTGCATATTCAGCAAAGCCAGGTTTGCAGTTGCTCCCCAGATGCAGAACAGAGCAGGACCAGTAACATTTTTAATACCTTGAGAAGAAAAGGAGGAGGTTTATGAAATCAAGGTTGTCTTTTTAAATCCCTCTCTGCTCAGATGACTGTGAAGTCATGGCTGGATACAATAGCTTCTTTAAAGAGCTTGAATTTGCTGGAAGGAAAGCACAGGGCAGGTTTCTCTGACTGAGGTGAATCTGCTCAGTGTGGGGTACAGCAGTACCTTTATATAACAATCTGTATGTATTGTGTGGAAGGAAAAGGCGAAGCTGTTCCAAATTCCATCTTTCTGTTTGTCAGTGCAGGTTTTACAGGCAGGAATGGTCAGAGGGGATCCAGGAGGGATCACAGCCAGGAGGACAGGTCAGACTATGAGCAGATCAGACTATGAGATGTCAGCATACAACACTTTAGTGCCTGTTGTGATCCCAAAAGTGGAGGAGGAAAAGAGGACAGGGGTGGCTTATGTTTGGCTGAGCAGCGTAAAAAAAATATTGTGACATTTGTGGAAAGAATTTGCAAAGTTAAGGAAACTTAGCCTCAGTGTCTGAAGGGTTCACCTTGCTTAAAATCAGGATTTATACTTTACCTCCAACAGAGATGTGGAGAGAAACAGGCTTCTGTTCTTGCAGTTGGGCTCTGCAGTTTCCTGAATAAGACAATTGAATTTTTGTGTTTCGACAGCAGAAGTTTAATTTGTACTTGGAGATCAGAGAGTGCAAATTCAGAGGTGGTAACAAGTGCCAGCTTCTCTCAGTGCTGCTCTTCCCAACACATCAGGTTGGGAATGACTGCAGCAGTTCCTCGTGGAGCAGCAGCAGGAGCTGTTTGGGGAGGGGATGGCAGTGACAGGGCTGTCACTTCCCTGCTGCTGGAGCTGGGAGCTGGCCCTGGGAGTGTGCTGTAAATCCAGCAGTGGGGCTGGGCCAGGCTGAGTCGATGGAGGTGTCACTGCTCTGCTGCTCTGGCAGCTCCCAGAGCTGGGGAGGGAGGGCACGAGACATCCTGGCCCAGGTACCAGTGTCCTTCCCAATTCCAGAGCCAGGGACAGCAGAGCTTTTCCAGCACTGGGAGATGCTTCAGGCTCGTTGGTGTATTAATCAAAGAGCTAAGCATGCTGGCAGCTCTCAGGACTGTATCTTTTGTAGGAATTCTGGTTACTGTTAGAGGGGGAGATCTATTCCAGGTTCACCCTCCAGGAACAAGGAACAGTCTGTAGGCAGTGTGCAGAAGATCTACATTTTGAGTTGACCTGCAGAGGCTTTCATCGTTTCTGTTCACTCTTATGGGGTTGCCTGCCCACACAGATCCTTCACAGGGGACACCAGGCTAATTGAGACTTCACATTACAAATTCTCTCTTACAAAATACCAGTTTAAGTGCAGTGGCTGCAGACGAAGAGGATGAAAATGGTGCTGAGGGAGAAACCTCAAATCCAACACATCAGCTCCAAACCAGCAGTCCCTTAAGAGGCTGTGCTGTCCCCCTGTGGGGCAGAGAATGTGTCTGAGCTGCCTCTGTAACCACAGCTGCTGTTTTATGGAAGAGAGGTAACAGTGAATACAAAAGTAATCACAGCACTCACAGGGAACACCAGTGCCTGAATTTCCTGAGCTGTTCAGGCATTTTATTCCTATAATGAGAGTTTTTCAGAGCAAGTAGTGGCTTTGTATCCACTTTTGCTGGACAGCTTCTGCTGTCCCAGGCTGCTCCAAGCCCTGTCCAGCCTGGCCATGGACACTTGCAGGGATCCAGGGGCAGCCACAGCTGCTCTGGGCACCCTGTGCCAGGACCTGCCCACCCTCACAGGGTGCAGTTCCATCCCAATATCCCATCTAACCCTGCCCTCTGGCAGTGAGAAGCCATTTCCACTTGTCCTGGCACCCCAGGCCCTTGTCCAAAGTCTCTTTTTATCTTTCCTGTTGGCTCCTTCAAAGGCACTGGAATGCCCCAGTCAGGTCACCCCAGAGCCTCCTCTTGTGCAAGCTGAACAGTCCCAGGTCTCTCAGAAGTTGCTGTGCTTGGGGCTCACTTCACACCAGCTGCTGGTCGTTCCAAAACATGTACTTTGGAGAGCATCTCCATCCCACTCTGCTCTCCACATGTGGTCCTAACCTCCCCTGGATCAGCTCCCATTTTACCTTTAACACAGAAAGTGCTGGTATCTCACAGAATTCATCTCGGGCCTCTCCCAACACTTCAGATTCCTTCAGTTTTTCCTTGTGTCAGTCCCATTTGGCCCACACACTTTTCCTTTTTAGATTTCTCTTTTCATCAGGTGTGGTAAGTCTCCACCTACGTTCAGTGAGTCACTGCATTGTATCTGCCATTTCCCAAGGGCTTGGCACCTGCTGTTGTGGGTGTTTTGAGGGAAGCAGCCTGTTATGGATTTGTTAACAGCTTGTGTGGAATAATCCAGTCAGATTTGCTTGCTAGGGACTTTAAAATTCAATTTTGTCCCCAAAAGCTTAGTGGCCACTGAGTGACTGTAGTGTGAAAACAAGTTTGGGGAAGTCTTGTAATATTGCATGTAATGAAATCATGTAAGCTGGAGAAGAACCATTCTGCTGAGCCTTCAGTGCCTATGAACTGGTGCTGAACTGGCCTTAAGTGTCTGTGTCAGTGCAGACCACCTTTAGTATCCCTGCAGTTTCCCAGTTTTTCTTTCTGGAGGCATTTGGGTTAAAGAGGAATCATACCAGATTTTGGTTCCCTCTCTGTTCTCTGTGTTAAACAACAAACATGTTTCTTGGTTATCTGTTTTACCAAAATCCGTGTCACTTTCCCAAAAAACAACTGTTCCATTTCCATCTCCTGCTGCCAGCTTTAACTCCAACAATGCCTGCAGCTAATGCCCTGGTATGTTTGTGTTCAGTAGGTTATTATTCCCAGATGGAAGTCTAATATCTTACACCACTCAGTTAAAGCCTTGGCTTTCCACTTCCAATATGGTGAAGATAATTTCTTCCAACACATGGTTGTAATTTATTGCCCTTTGCTTGACGTGTGTGTGCTTGATTGAAATCAAAGCGTAATGAGGACCAGGGCAGCTGGTTAAATCTCCCTATTTTAGATTCTGCCTTCCCTTGTTTTGGGTTGGAGATAATCAGGGCTTTAATTAAGTAATCTAATGGCTCTTTGTTGTCTGGAAGAAATAATTTCTGAAGTGATTAAATAGACCTCCCCTGGGAAGGATGCTGCTGATCTTTCTGCAAACAGGATGAGTTTTGGCAACTTTGGACTGGTTTAGTGACTGACATACATTTAGAAAGCTATTCCTCCTTTTTTCCCTGGCTTAAATTGGATTTATTGGTGCTTTTGATTTTTAACAGCTTTAAAAAAAGATAAAACATCATTTTAATCATTCTGCTCCTGAAGATGTTTGTATTGATTAAGATTTTGAATTTCCTCAACAGAGTGAGCAGTGAAACCTTTTGAACTTCTGCTTCTGTCTGTGTTTTGATGTTGATCCATTTTCAGTTTGTTTTATTGGAGCTCTGGACCAGGAATTTGGTAGGAGTAGAAGGAGGTCTGGGAGAGGATTGACCTCTGAAATATCTTTGTTGTGTGTAATCCTTTTATTATTGTGTTTTGATTGGAATCTGGTCCAGAATAGTTATTCCAGTTTTGGATAGTGCCAGCAGTGCTGAGGGTGTCACCCCAGGCTCTTTGCAGCATGGATATTCCTGTCCTGTGGAGAGAGCTCAGGTGCTGAGCATCCCCTGCCTTTGTCTGCTCTGGAGGAGTTCCCTGGGCTGTGTGGATTTTGCTTTTTGCCAGAGTTTGGGCAGGTACAGCAGCGATGTCCCAGTGACAGATGAGTTTGCCCTTTCATTTTTGGAGTGCTCAAGGCTGACTGTGTTCTTTATTTTTATTGCTCTGTTTAATGTCCTGGAACAGCCTGGCTTTGCTTCAGGGATGTCTCATTTTGACTGACCTGTGCCATCAGCTGTACCAAGCATGTTCAGATATCCCACAAAAACTGAAACTGCTGCATAGTTAATCTTTCTTTAGCTGCTTTTACCCTTTTTCCTAATTTATTTTTGATTGTGTGCTTGAACAGCCTCTGACACTGCCTTAGTCCACTTGTCCTGGTAAGAAAGAAATGGAAACCTCTATTAGTGCTGCCCTTGGGCTGTTTCTGAGATCTGCTGTGGTGTCATCTGAGTTCTCCTTCCCTGACAGACCCCAAGAGCCTCTCAGAGGAGTTCAGGCCAACTCACAGAGTACTTTGCACTTCTCACAGGGTTTGTAGCAACTGCTGCAAACATCTGTTTGACCAACTTTGCTGTACTCTGTGCATGGAACAGCCCCATTTGCACCAGGTAAAGAACAGATGTGAGAGGTCTGAGGAGGAGGATGCTTTCAGCACAACCTGCCCTGGCACAGGGCTCCCAGAGAAGCTGTCAGTGCCCACCCCCTGGAAGTGTCCAAGGGCAGGTTGGACGGGGTTGGAGCTCACCAGGGGGTTTGGCAGCTGTGAGCTCTTTATGAGCCCTGTGTCTGTGTGCAGATGCAAACCTGGTCTGCCTGAACTGGAAGCCCCTGGAAAGCTTTGAAGTGACTTTATTGCCATCAGCTCCCTGTTCCTCATTACTGCTGCAGCCCTTTGTGCTGGCTTTCTCCTGGGCATGGGAGTTCCTGGGGCTTGCACAGCCAGGGCCCTGCAAATTGAATCCAGATGGGTTTGTTGTGCATCTCAGCACTAAGGAAACTGCCTCTGCATCCCTGTGCTGCCTGGGGATGTGCACGATAGCATGTGACATCAGGATTGTGTCACTGGGGGGGTTCTTGCCTCAGGTCAGCCTAATAAGGGTGAGATGAAGTCTCCTAAGACAGGTCTAAACCACCAAGACTTTCTCTGCTTTCTTGTCTGTGTGCTTTTACAATTACAGCCATGCTGTTTTCCCAAGGAAATTATTCAGATGTAGAAAACAGAGCAGTGTTGGGATCCCCTCCTCAGATGCCCATGGGCAGCTCAGAGCAGAATTAATATTGAAGTTGTTGATAAATATTTCACAAATTAGAGAACCTTCTTAGAAAAGAGGGGGAAAAGAAATGTACTGGCATGGAAAACTAAATCAGTTGCTTTTCATCTGATTTTTTTTTTTTTTTCTTTGGGAGTTCCATTTTGGAGCAGCTCTGCACACACTGCATTCTTATCTTCTGAATCGGAGATGTTGGGTGGAGGAGGAGCTTTTCCCTTGGGTTCCCACA
This sequence comes from Cinnycerthia olivascens, assembly GCA_035048155.1. Lineage (NCBI taxonomy): Eukaryota > Metazoa > Chordata > Aves > Passeriformes > Certhiidae > Cinnycerthia > Cinnycerthia olivascens. The sequence continues at coordinate 1,108,926 of JAWWMU010000071.1, forward strand.
GTTTTCTGTAATTACATAAAAACTGAACACTTGGATTAGGAGGTCAGCATTGACGATGCAGCATTGTCCTCAAACACTGTTCTCTGAAGGCTTTAAATCCCTGGGAAGAAATTACTTACATTCAAAAATGAGATGAAATTTTAATCTGTCAGTTTATTGTGATCTGGGATTTTTGAACGGGTTGTCTCTAATAATACTTTGCATTGTATGGACAGAAATTTACCTTATGCCCTCAAAAATGTAGAGTCTTTTAATGATGGAATTTGAAGACAGAGTAACTTAAACAACAGCAGCCTTCTCGTGGCACTTCTGATGTAGAATTCTTCTGCTAGAGAATCGATGTCACGTGAAATCTGCAACCTCCAAAGATTTTGGCAAACTTAAACCACGACACAGAAGATTTCTGCTGTCTCTTCTCCTCCTATCCGTGTTTGAATTTCAGCTGGCACAGTCTGGATTTCATGTGGCAGACTGGAGTGGCTGAAACAGTGTCTGTGCTGCCCAGGGGTGGCCATGGGAGAAGAGTTTGGAAGCAGTGGGAGCTTCCTGGTGTTAATGAAGCAGTTCCTCGTTTGGGCACGTTCCAGAGTGAGCCCTTGTCCTGCTCATTATGTGCCTGATGGAGCCGTTTCCAGGTGACTTCTCCCAAGGGATTTGGTCATTAATTTCCATCTGCCAGGAGCAATCGAGTGGGAAGGAAAATGTGAGCAGTACACTTTTCATTAAATAATAAAAGGTGCTAGAAAGCAGCAGCTGGGAGGTTCTGGGAGACCTTTAGCATTCTTGAACCTGCTGTTTGGATACTGTTTGCCTTCCTTGCAGAGTTCCTGTACTTCCCAACTCTGCTGAGTAGTTTGAGTCATCCCACCGTGGTCCAGATGTGTGCTTTTAAGTACAACTGGCATTGAAGTTACACATACCTAACTGGATTGGTATGTTTGCTCCAGGGATTTTTGCACCTGTGTATGCTGGAAAGAATTCCTGTAAAATACCTGTACAGAGCCCCCAAGCATAATTTGGGCTGAGTTCATCAAGTGGCTTGCAAAATCCTTGGGCTGTGCACAGACATTTTACCTTCTTCATTTTAAGTCTCTGGGTGAGATTGTGGAAATGCTCCACAGTTGTGCTCCTGGGGCTGGGGAAGGAGAGAGGAATTGTAAATCACAGCAGTAGGAGAAGTGGCACATCCTGCTCAGTCCTGGTACCAGCCTGTCCTTTCATTAAAGAACAGGCTCCTGAGCCTCATCACTCAACAGCTGCACGGAGGCAACAATTATTTAGGGACAGCTGATCTCCTGAAGAATTTGTTCCTCCTCCTTGGGGTGTGAGATTGCAGGGGATTTCTTGAACACCTGAGCAATGCTTTGGGTTTGGTGGAAGGTGGGTTGCTCAAATTTGCCACTTCTTTCATATTTCTGTTGTGATTGCTGTGCTGGTTTGAGGTGACAGGGGAAGGACTGGGTGGGAGTTGTGCCATGTCTCTTGCCACTCCAGTCTCCTGTTCCCGGGAGAGTTGGAATGTGCTTCCTCACCTCAGCATTTAGGAAGTGTTTTGGGTTGCTGCAAGACACCAGCTGCTCACACTGTGACTGCAGTCGTTGTCACTCTTGTAAAAACATGTGTAGCTGAATGCTCAGTATTTTCCTTTGGGGAAGGATTTTTAAATGCCAGTTTTCTCAGAAGTCTGTTGATCTAAATAGCTGAAGACATTTCCCTTTCTATGCTGAACTTCTGTAGCTGGAAAAAATAACTATGTGGCCTTTAGGGAATAAAAGAAAATACATTTTTCTGCTTTAAATGAGTCAGTTTGAAACCCTGTGCAAGCCTTTGGAAGGTTTGCAGAGCCAGGCTGAGGTTCCAGGTGTTGGTGCTTTGGCATCAGAGGGTTGGGAGAGCCATAAGCCACAGACTTTTTGTCTCTGGCTCTCAGCTACTTTCTGGAAAATGCACAAATGTTTTTATGGATGAACGATTCAGTTCTGAGATGTAATTGAAAGTCAGAGCTTGCTTTTATTGCTGTGTGGTGGAAAATCATTTTCTCCACACAGCATCCAGGATCTGTTGGTGAGGCTTGGAGCAGTTATCAGGAGGGCCACTGGGCCTTTTCTGAGCTGTCCTTCAGTGGTAAAACAAAGTGATAAATCTGCCTTCCTTTCCTGAGGGCTGTGCTGGAAGCTGGGGGATTTCCTCCCCTATCACATCCCTCTTGAAGTTACAGCTTTGTTCTGGCCACAGCCTCTATTTCATGGGTACAGCTCCGGCTCCTCAGACAAGTTTCCATCCTGTGTCTCCACCCGCTTCAACTTCAAACACTTCATAAAGCTTTGGGTCATTCTTAGCTTAAATATTTTCTTTTATTCTTGCATTTGTAAAGTAGGTCAGTCTTAAGTGTGACATTTTTTGTATAAAACAGCTTTTTCCAGGAGTTCTGTGGTTGATGAGTAACGGATATAAAAATTCAGTGTTTGATCATGACATTAAAACTATAATTGATTTTGATTGAACTGCTGTTCCAAATTCTGTAAAGAGAATGAATGATTACTTTGGGCCTTTTGCCTTTTAGTTGTACCTTCCTGGGCAGCCTTACAGAAAGTTACTTTCCAAGACATAGAATACTGGCTGTCCTCTCCAAGGACAGGAATGTCACTTGGATCCTGATGATCTTTTAAGGTCCTTCTAACTGAACCCAACTATGATATCATTTAGCAGTGTTTTTGTTGTTAATAAAGGGATATGACAAGAATAAAATGATTTTTCATTGTTTTAATAAACAAAGTTTTGTCTGTAGGTAAAGCCTGATTGATCTTGATTGAAACATCCTGGATTGATCAGTGTCCTTAGGCAGAGAGCAGTGATTGCTTTGCTCTGAAAGTGTCCTTTGGGAATGGTTTGTCCCTTGTGGTGTTCCTGAGCTACCACAATAGGAATTCTGTCTACTTGAGGCCTCCTGAACATCCCAAAAGCATCTGCAGGTTGCTGGGATGCTTTGGGAGAGAACACTTGCAGCCAGGTGGAGTTCAGTCTCTTCTCCAAGGTGACAGGAGGGAACAGCCTCCCAAGTTGTGCCAGGGAAGATTTAAGTTGGATATTAGGAAAAAATTTCAGGGAGAGAGTTGTAAAGCATGGAACAGGATGTCCAGGGCAGTGCTGGAGTCACCATCCCTGGAAGTGTTCAGAAAATCTGTGGGTGTGGCACTTGGGGATGTGGGTTAGTGCTCAGTGTGGTGCTGCTGGGCTGATAGTTGGACTTGATGAACTTAAAGGGCTTTTCCAGCCTCAAGGACTCTGTGATTCCAGCTTCCAAAGGAGGCAGATTGCCTTCTCCAGCCACAGCTGTGCAGGAGGACCAGGGCCAGGGACATCCAGAACAGGCCACCAAGGAAAGAGATGTTTAATGCAGGAGCTTCAGTGCACTGCTGCATGTGGCTCTGGGCCTGTGCTCTGCCTTGCCCATCCATTTCTTTAACACAGAAGATCCCAGTTTGTGCCCTCCTGGAACCTTTTCCAAGCTGGTTCCTCTCCTGCTTGGATTTTAGTGTGTGCTGCATTTCAGTCCATGGTGAAGGGGTTTCTTGGAGGAAGCCCAGCCCTCCTGCAGCAAATCCAAGTCCACAAATGTCAAATTTAATTCCTCCCAATCCGTCATCCCGTTTTCTATTATGGACCAATTAGCCTGGGGCACCTCTTTATTTTTCTTAAAAAAAAAACAAAAACAAACAGGAATGTTCCCCTCTCCAACTGTGACTTTGCTGGGTTCAGAAATCCCACTCAGTGCTGTGTGAAGGTGAAATGCAGTGTAGTGATCAGTGCTTTATATTTTCTCTCCACGAAGGAGGAGGGGATTTTGGAGCAGTTCTGTAGTGCTGGAGCACAGAGCAGCCTTTGGATAATGTATATCCTGGCGTGCCTTGGATTCAGTCACTGGCATTGTTGTTCCAATCTCCAGATCCTGGGCCTGGCCATGGCAAAGCAGCTTTATTGAAATAGCATGTTGGTATTTAAAACAATATTAATACTATATTTGATTCATTAGATCTCCAAAGGCAGTTAAAGCATTTCCATGTGTGCGCTGTTGGTTCTGGCGGGAGGTTCTTCACATGGTTTTATGTGGTTTCAGACAACATTTTAGCACATTCTTAAAATACCCACAAATGCCTTTATGTAAAATCTCATAAAGGTGAACCACATAAAAATTATTTTTTTCCTGTTTCATGTCATTAGGATCAAAGTACAGTAGGTAAGAATAAATTTCCCAAAACCTTGTTTCAGTCCCTCTCTTAATTAATGTTTCATGCTTGTAGCAAGGTCATAAAGTGGGTAATGGGGAAACTGTCTGTGCACTCTGTAATGTTCTCAGCGACTGCCAGTTCATTTCCAGTGAATTCACTGATTCTGTACATGAAAAAGAATATATTATATATATTTAAAGCAATCTGACTCTGAGAAGGGACAATAGCTGCTTCTCTCTGGCCTTTGATCCCCCCTGCCAAAGGAAGGGTCACTTAGGTTGGAGCTGAGGTTCACTGCAGGACTGGAATTCCCATTAAGTGCATTAACCAAAATGCATTTGTGATTCCCCAGGGGATATAAAAAGGGTGTTTGTTGGTTTGTTAGACTGAAGTTGCCTGCTGGGAGCCTGGCTTTAGCGTGGCTGGGCTTTGCTCTTTCACTGCTGTTTTTATCAGTGGTTGGCAAGTGCCACAGGACAGTGGGTCCTGAACTGCCTAGGCAGGGCTTGGTGAGGAGAGGCAGAGCCACCCATTAAAAATAAAAGGCTGTGGTGAGTTAATAGGAGATTGTTTATCCCCCCTGAGGTCAGCATTGGTTTGGCTCAGGTGTCTGCAGTTAAAGGGGCCTGGGGCTCTTTGGTGACTCTGCCCCCTTGAAGCAAGGTACTGAGCTGATCTGTGAGTGCAGACAACGTGCTGGAAGTTGAAAGTGTCACTGGCATTCACCTCCCAGGTCTTTTCTCCTGACTCTTGGCAAGGGTGGGGTTTGTGTGCTTTCATCCACAGTGCTTCAAGGTGATCCATGAACTCCACATTGCAATAAATTGATCTTTAAGCACCATTCACAACTGGAAGGCCCTTGGTTAGAAAGGAGGGGAGCGCAGAGGTGGGGAGGTTCAGTGATGTTTTTGTGTTGGGGTGAGGGCTGATTTCCTCTCTTGCAGAAGAGGAGTGAGTGTGTGACAATCAGAGGTAGAACACAGAGCAGGTTAATGTGCCTGGGGACTGGCAATCCTGGCAGCCCCTCGTGTCTCTGGATGATGAGATTTTGCCCTACTGCAGGCAATGAAAAGTCTGACTACCAACTTTTCACATTTTTGGTGAAGTTTCCTCTCCTCCTGTCACATGATCCTTGTGTGCCACGGTCACCCCTGAGATGTGAGAGTTGTGTGCCATGAACAAGTGTTTGATTCCCATTTCCTTCATCTTTCATCCTCCTTATGGCTTTGGTAACTTGAGAATGGAAGGAATAAAATGGGTTGTAATTCCAGTTTCTAAATGTGTGGAAAGATCCTTGTGCATCTTTCTTCCAACAGTGTTGGTTTGTTTACCATTATTTTATAAAGTGCATTTTCCATCTGCACCAGAGTCATCCAGAGGGAGTGGGGCTCTACAGATCCCATTGCTTTGTTGGTTTTCTGAGTGTACTTTCAGCAAAAGACACCTGAGGTTGAGGCAGTCTGGTTTATCTTCTCTGGTTTCCCATGTCTGATGCTGGAATGAGGAAACCTCCTCAGCATCTCTGTGTTCCTGAGATCCTTGGTTTCAGTTCAGCTCCCTTTGCAATCACTGTCAGCTTCACACAGACTTTTGAGGCAGCAACATAAAGTTACTTACTTGCTCCCTTTTGTCTTAATTAGTGAACTTTGCTGTAAAGAGCTTCCAGACTTTGCCAATAGCGAGGGAAAAGAGGGAAAAAAAGACCAAATTGTAAAATAAAGCCTTACTCTCAGCCCGCTCTGTAGCTCGTGGGCTTACAGCTGTTGTAGGTAATTGGAATCAGAGGAGTTGTTTGCTCAAGTCCTGTAGAAATCTGTAAATAGCTGTGGTTCTCACCAGACCTTTATTCTCCTTGAGAGAAATGTGCAGTTGTTTTGTGATTACTCTCTGCATTATGAAGTGCTCTGAACTGCTGTGTTTCTGGGTGTGTAACTGTAAGAGTGTGCTGTCTTGAAAGAAAAAAAAAAAAAATCTGTATTAGGACTTAGGAATTCTGCTTATTTAAGATTATTATTATTGATATCTGACTCTGGCTTGGGTCCTGCTTGCTTTTAACTTGCCTTTGGGTTGCACCCTGCAGGTATTTTGAAGGTGGAGTCTCCTCTGTCTACCTCTGGGATCTGGATCATGGTTTTGCCGGGGTGATCCTCATTAAGAAAGCTGGAGATGGATCAAAGAAGATTAAGGGATGCTGGGATTCCATCCACGTGGTGGAGGTTCAGGTACAGCCTCTGGGGCAGCTGATACACCCAAGTGAAAACAAAACCCAGTTAATTCCAGACAATTAAGGAGTGCAGGTGTTCCACTGAACAATACAATATTGTGTCAGGGCTGTAAACTTCTTTTCCCTTGTTAATTTTTGAAAATGGCCTGAAGCAATTTGGATAGAGATAAGTCAGGGCTGTAATCAAAAAGAATCCCAGAAGAATTGAAAGTATGTTACTTTCTGTGCATGTGATCCTGACATGTGGGGGTTTTTTTAACATAAAGAGTTACAGATAAATATCACTAATTGGGTAATAAAAACAAGGTAATAGGAGGATAAATTGCTCTAACTAGATTTGGAATTTGAGGAAATTAAAGTGTGCACATTCCTCTAATTCGGAAAATTAGAGAAATGTGCACACTTAGAATTGTCTTTAAGAGTCTGTGCTGCATGAGTGGGGTTAGACTTACCTGGCCTTGCTTGTGGGGTCTGCCAGGCCAGCCCCCATTTCGCTTTAGGAGGGATTTTAACCTTTTGTCCCTGTCCCTTTTTGTTCCCTTCCACTTGCAGGAGAAGTCCAGTGGCCGCACTGCCCATTACAAGCTGACCTCCACAGTGATGCTGTGGCTGCAGACCAATAAAACTGGCTCTGGTACCATGAACCTGGGGGGGAGCCTCACCAGACAGGTATGGCCCAGGCAGCCCCAGTCAGGCACAAAGCCTTGGGTTTGGGAGGTGTTGTAAAACACATCTTCTGCTGCTGTTCTGCAGCCCATGAATTGGTGAATGCTGTGTGTAATTACCAGAAAGCCCCTTGAACTGTGCTTGACACACCAGAGCTTGCAGTTAAAAATACAAAACACTCAGCAGTTTAGACTGGCTTGTAAGTCTCAGTTTGTCTTTTGGTATTCCTGAATTTTTATTCTTTCAGGCATGTTGCAGGTATTTTTATCTGTAAGATTTGCCCACTTTCTCACTGGAAGTTCCAATAGGATTATAAAAATACAAGAGAACTTCTTTTCTTATGTCTCTCTTTTAAAAGCCAGCTAAACCACTGAGAACAAACCTATGTTTTGCACTGACAGTAAGATTTTTTTAAGGGCATCAGTTACATACTATCTTCCTTTAGTGTTTTCTTCCTGCAGTACCAGACACTGATATAAAAAAATCTCCTAAAAAACGAAGATAAATCTGTCCTCAACATTTGGGGGTTTTGTGCCAGCATTAATGACTTTGACTGCCTCTTGAGAGCTGGTTTGGAGCAGGAAGGTGCCAGGCTGGCAGATGTCAGCAGTGCTGCAGTCCCTGACAGGCAGGATCTGCTGAACTGGACTCCCTTGGATGGGGCTGCTCCTGCCCCAGCACCTGCCAAAGGCTTCTGCCTCCCTGCTGATGCTCTGGGCTTGCTTTGGGCTCTGGAAGTCAGTGACTGGAGCAGAGTAATAAACTCTGGAGGACAGGAGGCACATTGTAAGGTCATGAGTGACTGGAGAGATTGGCAGCAGCTGAAACTCCTTTATGAGCCTTCCCAGGGCAGGCTGGAGCTTTCCATACAAAGGACAATGCAGACTCTGTTAAAAACCTCATGGTTTTGTACAGGTTTGAGCCAGGTGAAGGCAAGGAGGGTCTGGGATTGCAGGGAGGGACTGAAATTGGGTTAGTCTTGTACAGCTTGCCCCAGCTTGGGTGATTTTTCTTTTCATATTGTTGATGTTGAAGAAGCTGATGGAAAAGTGAGTGAAGGAAAAAAGCATCTGGAGACAGTTTTGAGCTTTTTTTTTTACTCTTTTTGCAGTAATTACACCCGAGTTATGGTGACCCGGACAAATATTTAATCACAGGCCTTGCTAATCCTGTAAATCAGAGCTGTGAAGTGCAGGCCAAGGGCTTGACTGTGGCCATGGCCTCTGCAGCACGAGCTGTGCCAAGGAAAACAAGGGCCTGTGGAGAGTGGGTGTCCTCAGTACACCTTGGCCTGAGCTGCTGGGCCTGGTTTGCTTTGACTTTCCCTCTCAAAGCTTCAGTGGAGAGATTCATGCTTCTGTCATCATTTTAACAGCAGAACATTGGATTCAGATGTGCTGTGTGGAGCCAGGGCCTGGTTCCAGTGTTGGGAATGCTGCAGCAGCTCTGGGGTGAGGGTGCACAGCTCCTGCACTGACAGGGGCACCTGGGGCACGTTCCAGCCTGGGCTTTGCTGCCTGTGCAGGGGACAGAGCCCTGCAGCCTCCACTCTGTCTCAAGGTGTTCTGTGTGAGGAGGAGCTGGTTGTCTCCAGCTGGAAATTTCCCTGCAGCTGGACTAAAATGCGGAGTGCAAGGCTTGGACTTTGCTCGAAATCCAGTTTGCCACATCACCCAAACTCTGCAAGTTTTACTTCTCCTTTTTTGATCAGCCCTTTGTGCAGCCTGCAGCAATCTGAGCCACCAAGAGTTGGTTTTAGTTACCTCTTAATTAGCATGTTACAGTTTCACATTGACAGGTATCAGTGATGTTTTGAAAAAACTTTGTACCTGGTAAATTTACACGGTTTTGGTCAACTCAGCCTTTAAGCTTCTTGACCACCTTTGATCCTAAAATGAGAGTAGCAGATGTCCTTGTGTTTGAGAGGAAGCTTTTGAAATGTTCACAGGCTTGGTCATATCCTGGCTCACAAGCTGATGGCAGAGCAGCCTCTCAGTGCTTGGAAAGGGAAGTCTGGTGAGAGCTGTTCCTCCAAAACCAGCTTGGCCTCGTAGCTGCAGCTGGGGCATTTTCTGAGTGCTGATGGAGTGATTGACTTGGTGGCCAGGAACAGGCCAAAGGAGCAGCTCAGGGAATGCCACGTGGTGGAGCTGAGCTTGGAGCTGGAATAAGGGTCTAGGAAAAGCTGTTCCCTGCAGTCACCTCCTGGAGGTGAGAGGTTCTTGCCCTGCACCCCACACAAACAGGGGGTTTTGTTGCCTTTGTCAAGACCATTTGGAAAAACTTTGCCTTTCTTGAGGATCCCCAGGCTCGTTCCTACAAGGCTCCCACTTGGCTGTTCCTAAATGTTGCACTGAATTTTGGAGAAGGATTTTTTTCCTCTCTCTTCAAAGCACTGTGTTTGTTGCTGTGGCTGCCCCATCCCTGGAGGTGTCCCAGGCCAGGCTGGATGGGGTTTGGAGCAACCTGGGACAGTGGAAGGTGTCCCTCATGGCAGGGGGGACACTGAGTGGGCTTTGATCCTTCCCAGCCAAACCAGGATTGTGGGATTCTCTTGGGCTGTTCCTGCAGCTGCCTTGGGGCCGGGTGCTGCTCCCTCCTGGGTAGATGCTACAGGGTCACATCCCTGGCCTGTGTCTGTTTTATTTCATACCCTGGGAGATGACACCTCTCTCCCAGTGCCTTGAAGTACTTTTCCTTGCTTTCCCCAGTGCAGTTTTTTGTCTGCTACAAATGTGAATTGTCTCTGTTTCTAGGAGGAAACAAACATTTTACATTTGTGAGTGGACAGAATAAGGAAAGGGGGGGGACATAGGATTCAGCCTGTTTTGGGAAGTTGAAAACTTCCCTTGGTGTAGCTTTAATTTACTTTAGCTGGTGGATTTTGGGATTTTTGGGCTTTTGCATTATCAGTTCAATTACAGAATTTCAGATTCTGTCCTGATCCAGTAGAGAAAAGTGTGTTTGTGTGCAACACAAACCCCTGTGTGTTGTCATATTCACTCCTTTTTACAATTTATCTGTGTGCATTGTTGCTTTGTGTATGTGCACACATTAACTCACCCTGAGAGGATGAGATCAGTCCTTAGCCAGCTCCAGGATCCATGGATTCATTCTGGCCTGAAAACTTAGGGAGAGTTAAAGCTGAAGTGACATCTTCACACTGGAACTTCATTAGGTCCTGGCTGCAGCAGTGCCTCTGTGTGGCAGAGACCCTTTTGCCCAGGGGGGGTTGGCTGGAATTTTTAGGAATAAATGTTGTTTTACATAAATATTGCCAGAGAGGATGCAGGGAGCAGGACTTGCAGGGAAATGAAATGTGCCAGCAGCTTTTCAATTACCTTGCACGTTCTCTGGGGACTGCAGGTACCTCCCACCCCTCCTGATTCAAGCCAGATGTTTGGCAGATGCTTTTCCCTGGCAGATTTTGGGGTCCTGTCCCCTTTGTGTACATTGGAATCACTTGTGTGGCTCCGAAGGGCTTTGGCTGCATTTTGAGGTTTCATTAGGCTGCACTTTTATGGAAGGTAGGAGCAGCTGTGTGATCCTGTTCCACTTGGTGCAAAGGAGATGTAAAGGCTTCTCCTTTGCTGGCAAACACTCAGCACTGCACTTTGCTGCACAGGTGCCTTCCTGAGATGTCCTCGTGCACAAAGATCCTGTGTGTGCCTTCCTGAGCCAGCGTGAGCCAAAGGGAGTCTGCTGAGAAAGGAGCTGGCTCCAAATCTGTGGTTTATTTACATTTGGAGGTGTGGGAAGGGGAGGATGTAAAGTCACAGGGAAGTGAGGCCTGAGATTTGGGATTAAAGTGGCACAGATGTTGATTTTTGAACTTGGAACACTCTCTAGTGAGGGCAGGAGGTTTTGCAGAGCTGGATGAAGCTGGCCTGTGCAAACACAAAGAGCTGCCCTGGGGTCTCTGCTGCTCAGTGAAACTCCAGCAGAGCCATTCTGCCATTTCTCATCCAGGGAAATCCCTGTGCTCAGCTATTAGGGGACTCATCCATTTCCATCAAGGGCAGCTTTCATGGAAGGGCCCATCCCACCGACTTCCAGATGTTGTAACTTCGTTTTTCCACCAGTGGGATCCTCTTGTGATCCTTGAGCTCCCCCTCAGCAGCTGCCTGGTGTCCTGGAGCCTCTTTAATCACCAGCTGAGCAGTGTTTGGGTGCAGGACACAGCAGGGATGTGCTGACAGGGGCTGTGCAGGGAATTATTTCTGCCTCACTTTTCCATCATGAGGGTGGGCAGGCCCCGGCACAGGTGCCCAGAGCAGCTCTGGCTGCCCCTGCATCCCTGGCAGTGTCCCAGGCCAGGTTGGAATGGGCTGGGAGCAGCCTGGGACAGTGGAAGGTGTCTCTGCTCAAGGCAGGGGTGAAATGGGATGGGCTTTGAGGTCCCATATGGATTTCACAGAGGTTCAGTTCTGGGAGAGTTTAGGAAAAGGGAGGAGTTGAGGCAGGTAAGGGTCGTGGAGCATCCCCAGGTTTGCCCATGGGTTTGACTGGACAGTTTGGCAGAGGAAATGGGATGTGTTTGGTTACACTGGTGAGAAATGGGGTCAGTTCTCAGCTGATTCCTACAAAGCCCTGCAGAGATCACAACCTCCATGTATTGGTTGTAGTCTGAAAAAAGTGCTGGAGAGGCAGGCCAAATTTTGCCTTACTGATATCCAAATAATTCCACATATTTTCCACCTGGAGCCTTCAGCCTGCCCACTGCCTGTGGCTTTGGGAGCCCTTGGCACACATTGCTGTTTGTGTTTCATTAAAGGGATTTTCACTTTGCTCCATGGCCAGAGCAGCTGTGGGTGTTGTTGGCTTTTCAGAGCAAAATGGAGGATGAGTTCCCTTCTACCTTTGCTGATATTTTCAGACACTTTCACGATGAAACAAAGTGTTTATCCAGCTTAAATATCCCTCTTTATATTATTCCTCCCAATAATGTTTACAGAAGGCCCAGACAGCTGCTTTGTTCTGTGCAGAAACATCCAAAGTGAGCAGGCAGCCCTGGAGATCTCCCAGAGGAGTGAGTTTCCCTGTGAGTCAGACTCAGAGCAGATGGCTGGGGGAGCCAGGCAGGGGAGCCAGGGCTGGGCCTGGACTGGGCTCACCCTGGGCTTTGGCTGAGCCCAGCAGGCAGGTGGGGAGTCACTGGGAGGATGAGCTGTTCCTTAACATCAGCCTATAGAGGGGATTTCCCCTCAAAGCAAACCCACCCCTTTATTTAAGCAGCAAAATCCTGCTGCTTGAGCAGTGCCAGCCACTGGAAGGAACCTTTAAAAACCCAGCAACTCAACAAAACCCAACTGTTTGTAGGACAGGGCTGATCCTGACTCTGCACTCCATTAAACAGCCTCTTGTAACATCTGGCCTTCCAGAGCACATAAAAATGTTTTCCTTCTGGCAGCAGTTTTTATGGAGATGTAATAATATATGTTTTTTTTTAAAAAAAAATTCTATTTTCAGATTCTGCTTCTTAACCATGGAGCTGGGCCTGTCCAGGTGTGGAGGAGGCAGAGCAGGGAGCCTGTGGCAGGAACTGCCCCACTGCCCCAGATTTGGGCAATTGCTGATAGTTCCCAACTCCCCATAACGTGTAGATGTGTTTGTATAGTTCAGGTTTGCTCTGTCCCTGCACTGCAGCTGAATCCCTTCATGCAGTGTCTCCATTCCACATAAACAGTCTAAAGGCAAAATAAATGTCCTGCTGCTCCTTCTCCCCCTCTTCCAGGTTTATCTTTTGCCTTCGGGGCTCCAAATAAATTACATGCTTCCCCAAGCCTGTTACAGACTTGGCTTATTAGAAGAAACCTGTAGCTGGCCCAGATTTTTAAACTCTGCCCTGAGGGAGGGATAGGAGCAGATGGATAAGAGAATTCAGTGGGATTAGTAAAACCCTTTGAAGACTGTTCTTCCCACTACATTTGTCTCCCAGTTTTGTTTTCGTGCTGTCTCAGCAAATCTTGCTGAGGTTCCTGGGTCTGATGTTCATTGTTCAACAGCTTGGCTGTGTCTTGGCCACAATTTTCACCCCAAGAGCTGGGGAGGATGGATTTTCCCTTTGCACAAGCCATGGAAGGCCGTGGGCTGGGTGTTCCATGAGGCACAGTCAGATGGAGGCAGGCAAGTGGTGCAGCTGCAGTTGCAGCCCCCAGTTTTGGTGTTGGGATGAAAGATCTCAGCTGCTTCAGGGACCTGTGTCCTGTTCAGGTCCTGCACTGAGGGCATTGGTGTCACTGTGCTCCTGAGTTGTTCCAGCTCTGAATTTCTCCTGCAAAACACACTCTGCTGTTCCTCAGTGGGGAGGGAGTGGCTGTTGTGGGGCCTGTCTGCAGCAGGGGTTATTTTCATTGCTGGTTTTTATTTTAACACATCTCTGTTACCAACGTGTGCCCGTGGCAAGCACTGGGGGTTTCTCAGCACGTTCTGTGCTTGCACACAGGGAGCTGGTGAGACCCAGCTCTCCTGGACACTGCCCTGCCCCCAGATTGCTGTGATGGATGGATCTGTGCTTTCCTTTGCAGATGGAGAAGGATGAGACTGTGAGTGACTCCTCTCCACACATAGCCAATATCGGGCGCTTGGTAGAGGTGAGTGCAGGTCCTTTTGCCCAAATTTAGTCCCATACCTCAGAATTTTGTTGCATTTTTCTTTATAAAGAACTTACTAATTCCTGTTGTTGCTCAGGGTGTGGTGGCTCAGTGCTGCTCCTTCCATCCCTTCCAGCTGTTTGTGGGTACAAAGCCCCCCCTGCCCCTTGTCCTCTGCTCAGCTCTGCAGTGAAAATGGGAAAATGGGAATTCCATCCCTGAGCACTGATTAACAACATCCCACCCTCATCTTTGCTTTTGCAGCCACTTTCAGGGGAGAATTATTTCAGGTCAGGTTGTTATACAGCACTGTCCCTTGGACTGAAAGTTCTGTGTGTATCAAGTGCTTATGAAATCCCCTGGAATTGGGTTTGGTGTTGGATTTTGTGGCAGCTCTCACTCAGCTCAGCACGAGTGGAGCTGCTCAGAAAGTGCAGCACCACTTTGCTGTTTTCACTGCACTGTCCTGACTGAAGGTGTTTTAGATTTCTTTGATTGCTATAGCCAAGAAAGGAGGAAATTCTCAACTATGATGCATTTTTAGGGAACTGGGAAATTAAAGAAAGGCAGCTACTTCTTTTTTTGATTCCTTTTTTGCTTGAGTTAAAGCAATGCAATGAAAAAAAAAAAAAAAGCTGCTTTGTTACAGGCTCTCTCTCAGAGCTCTGTTGTGCAGCTTTAAAGAAGAAGTTGAAAATTCAAAGTCAGCCCTGAGCAGAGAGCTCTGGACTGTTGGTTATCCTGAAGGCCTGACTTTGGCACCTGGAGCCCATCCAGTGCCAGGAGGCTGCTGGGGAAGGTCGGGGTGGTGCATCCTCCTCTGCAGAGCTGGGGAGAAGCTGCCCTCTCGTGGTGCTGAGAGCCCCGAGCCTGCAGAGAGGGGAGAGCAGGAACAGGGCCCTGCCCCTGCTGGGCTGGCACCAGGGGCTGCTCCCAGTGCCTTTGCTGGGCTCTGAGTGCTGGGAATGCTCCAGGTCTTGTGGTCACAGGGACCTGGTGCTGCACCCTCCCTGCAAACAGCTGAGGTGACTGAAGAGCTGCTGTGTTACTTTATTTTCCAGGACATGGAAAACAAAATCAGAAGTACACTGAATGAGATTTATTTTGGAAAAACAAAGGACATCGTTAATGGGCTGAGGTAAGGGAACTGCAGTGGGTGGGGGACCCTTCTCATCCCTGTGGTGCCTCCCCAGCCTTGAGCTGCTTTTTTTTTCCCCTCCCTGTGCTTTGGGACAATATTTGTTGTGTGGAATTCAGGGAACTCTTCTACTGCAGAGATCTGAAGCAATGTTTTAATCCCTTTTTCCCCTCACCAGGAACAAAACAGCCCAACACTTGTATTTTTGGATTTTTTTTCATTAGTTTTAATCTTCACCGTTCCTGCAAGCTGTACTTACTTTCTGTCTTCTTTTTCTACTATCCTTAAAAATAGTTCCAGAATTAAGTCATGACATGAGTGGTTTGTGGTGTTTAGACTTTGTTTTAAATTCTGCCTTTCTCTCAACACCGCTGGTCAAGATACAGTGTATGGGAAGAGGTTAAATTCCCTGTGCCTTTCTGTAGGGAAACTGTGCTGTACTTTTCAGCCCTTGCTCATTCCTGGTCAGGATTTGGACATGGAAGTCCCAAGCTGGTAATTCTCATGCTCAGAGAGAAAAGTACAGAACTGTGATGCCAAATCTCTTCATTTTAAATTACAGAGACCTCCCAGCACAGTGTGGTAATGTAGAATAACCCAAGGGCACACAGAAATGCTCTGCTCTTCCCTCACACCCTGAGATGTTAAAAAGAGAGAAAAATGGTGTTAATTAAATATTGGTGCTGCTGTGTGGGCAGAGGGAGCAGTGGGACCTGTGGGAGGGGTTCTGGGTTCTGCTGCTCTAGGTTTTGCCCCAAGCCCAGCTCAGAACAGCCTCAGTTTCCTTTGTGCTGGGCAGGGTTTAGCCTGGGAGCTTTTATTACCATCAGAGGGACTCTGTAACAGAGGCTCTCTCTTGAGCTTTTGTGGTTGAATCCCTGCAGTGTCTCCCCATCCCTCAGTCTGTCCTGCCCTGTGTGCAGCTCCTGATGGAAACCCAGTTCACCTGGCTCCTCCAGCCTTTCCCTGCTCCTTCTCACCTGTGTGTGTCCCCTTCTCCTCCCTGGTGGTTCCCAGAGCCCCAGCTCTGTGTTACCCAGTTCTTCTGACTGTTCTTTTCCCTGTTTGCTCCCTGGTTTCCCACTGCTCTCTGTAGATCTATCGATGCTATTCCTGACAACCAAAAGTATAAGCAGTTGCAGAGGGAACTTTCTCAAGTGCTGACCCAGCGCCAGATCTACATCCAGCCTGATAACTAAACCAATCCAGGTACCCTCGCTGCCTGTGAGGTGTGAGCCAGCACTAAACCAGGACTCACCAGCCCAGCCCCTGCATGGTACCGGGAAGAACTAACCCCTAATCCCTCAGGGAGCTGCCCCCCCAGCTTCTGTCTCAGTGCAGCCACTCAACGCTGGGGTTCTTGTTCCAAATGTCTCCTCCTTCCCCATGGAAACCTCACACTCTGGGGCAGGATTTACCACTTTGCACTCTGGCTTGGGAGCAGGAAGGGAGCACGTGGTCCTGTGCCTGGAGCGGTGTGGGATTGGGCTGATTCAATCCAGAAGCCCTGGGACTCTGTCCCTTGGGCACCAGCAGTTTTTTACACCTGTGATACACCACTTCCATGAAGAAATTCCTTGTAATCCCAGTGTCCTCCCTGGAGAATGAAATCCTGGGAGTCTCACAGTTTGGAAAAAGAAATTACCTGGTACTTCCCATGACTTCAGAGTAAACGGGTGCTCACCCATGAGCCTGGTGGATTTTGGATTTCCTTTGAGCTTGGAACGCAGTCCCACTCGAGCTCACTCAGACATTGGCAGCCTCCACTTGCTTGTGCCCTGCACAGCCTCCAGGGGGATTTGTTGCTGTGCTCGTTTGCTCTGGAGCTCTGAGTGTCAGGGGCACACAGCAGTGACTAACCCCGAGCCAGCTTCACCTTCCACTCCAGTTCCTAACGACTTTGAGATGTTGTTTCAAACACATTCAGCTGACGAAGGGGGAAACTCACTGATTGTTGACAGTGGCCAAGAACCACTTCTTCAGCCGATGACAAATGCAAATATAAATGTATATGTTTTTGTTAAAGCAGCAGAAGTCTCCAGAGACAAGAGAATGGAAATACTGTTATAAAAATGGTAGGAAAATCACCACCTCAAAGAGCAGCCTTGTTTGCAGGAGACAGCAACCAGGGAAAATGAGATTGCTCTGAATCACAGAATCCCAGGATTGGTTTGGGTTGGAAGGGCTCTTAAAGCTCATCCAATTCCAACCCCCTGCCATGGGCAGGGAAATCTTCCCCTGTCCCAGGTGCTGTAAAGGCTGTGAAATGTGGTTAAGGTGGGGAGAAATCCTACCCAGCTGGATCCTACCACTTCTCCGTGGTAGCCACTCTGGAAAAGTTTGGTTCTGGATAGAACCCATTCTATCAATTTATTTAAGAGGGGCCTTTAAAAGTGGAAATTTTTTACTGTCTCATTGAAACCAGAGGTTCCTCCACAGGCATCTTCCAGGGCACAATCCCAGGTGATTCCTGACAGGTGGAGCTTTTCCTCTGTACTTTCAGGCAAAGGGAAGCCCTGCAATAACCTTGTGACAGTATCTCTGTTCTTCTTCAGCTGCTTTGATCCCTCATTTCTTAGGGAAGATACAAAAAAAGGCAAATTTGAGAGCAGAACCTCTGGCTGCTTTTCCCACTGGTGCAAAGTCTGCTGGGAGGTTCTGAGGTGAACGGTCCTGCAGAAGGGTCAGAGCTCCCCAGCCCGGCCCTTCTCCGGGTGGGGCTGGATTTCCTCTGCCCTTTGGGAGAGCAGGAGCACTAACCCCCCTTGGCTGTGGGACGCTGGGCTTCTTCCAGTCTGTAACACAAATCCTTGGGAATCTCCCTGCGGCAGCCGGGGCCGAGTGGAGCTGCTGGGGGAGCCTTTGGTGCCAGTCCTTGCCAGAGTGAGTTTTGCTTTGTGTTCTCACCGAGTGCTCACATCACCTTCTGCTCCCCGGGCTCCAGCAGGCAGAGCTGAGCCTGGGCTGAGGGGCTTCTCCTTCCTCCTGCCTCCCAGGCCTGCTCCCAACCCTTCCCTCCCCTGCCGCCTCTGACCCGCCTCTCCTTCTTCCCCGCAGGTCTGTGCAGACTTTTGCAGACAAATCAAAACAAGAAGCTCTTAAAAACGACCTGGTGGAGGCTTTGAAGAGAAAGCAGCAAAGTTAAAGTCCTGTCTGTGCTAACCAGCCATGCCATGCACTCATTAGATTCCTTCCATAGAGAATCATCCCCCGCCCTTTTTCTGTTCGTCAGGACACGTTTGCATCCAATACTCTCCATGCAGCGCCATCCTCTCCCCTGAATAAAGCTGTACAAACTTTTTCAGTCTCTGAGGCCTACTTTGCACCACATTTTACTATCAGGACCTTAGGCTATGTTTCTGTAGAAGTCCATGTATTATTTTTTTCTCCC
This sequence comes from Cinnycerthia olivascens, assembly GCA_035048155.1. NCBI lineage: Eukaryota > Metazoa > Chordata > Aves > Passeriformes > Certhiidae > Cinnycerthia > Cinnycerthia olivascens. The sequence continues at coordinate 1,127,167 of JAWWMU010000071.1, forward strand.
CCTCTCTTTCCCACCCCTCCGCATTTATATGCATCACCACAGATCATTGTCTTTTCCTCCCTCAGTCCCTCACCCCCCTCCTGCCTTTTGTTACATCGGTGTAAAAAATGTAAAACAAAAATTTATTAAATACTGTGGTGTGTGAAAGAAGAAGAACTGGAAAAACAAAAAAAAAAAAGAAAAATAATCTATTCCATGTATGTTTGGGGGCTGGGCACAGGGGCTGGCTGGAGGGAGGGAGGGAAGAGAGGGTGTTCCTTGGGGTTGTTGATACTGAGTAACCCAGATGTGCAGGGGATGGTGATTTGGAGACCTGCTGAAAGTTCTGCTCTTCTATAGCCTAGTTCAAGGCGCTTTTCTGTCAATTTTTATGGAATGCAAAAGGGGGTTTTGTTTTGATTTTTTGTTTTTTTTGTAAAGCTTAAATGAATCTACATCTGATATTTGAGCGAGCCTCCATACTAAAAAATAGAAAAAAAGAAAGAAAAAAAAAAGACTAAAATAATAAAAACAAAAAAAATCCCAGGAACATGCGTGTGTGTGATTTTTGTCCTCCTTGCTTCTCTGTCCTTCCTTGCAGGGTTACTTGTGGTTTGTTTTTTGTCCCACATCCAGAAATGTTTGTCTGGAAGGGGGAGCGATGTCCCGCTGCTCTTTGGCCCCGCATTACTCACTCTGCTGCCCTTGCCAGGTGCTGAGATTGATGCTCCAGGCATCCAGCAAACATATCCAGATGTATTTAGGGGGGAAGGATCTGCCCACCTGTGCTAGAAGTAGCCTGGGGGCTCCTGTGTGTCCAGCCCTGGGCAGAGGGGCTGGGCTGGACTGGGTGGTCCCTCCCATCCATCAAAGCTCCTCCCTGGTCCCCGTGTCACCTGTGACCCTCCCCCAGTGTCCCCTCCAGAGCCTTGCTGGGCAGAGGGACCTGGCACAGTTTTGGGTTCCCTGCCTGCTCCAGGCTTTGGTTGTACCGAATCTAATCCTGGGGCAGCACATAAAGATCTGCTGGGCTCCTCCTGCCCCTGGCTCTGGGAATTGCCCTCTGTGTGACCCTCTGCAAGTGGGGACTGTTGGCATTAACACTGATTAATTACTGTGCTCTAATTTGCTTTTGTACCCTGACCTGTGTCCCACCGAGACTCCTGCACGTGGCCAGAGTTTACCCAGAGCCTGTGGAAGGTCCTGGAGCTCCTGTGGGACACAGGCTGGGGAAGGACAAGAATCCCCCAGGAAACACTCCGGGGAAGGATAGGATCCCTCAGGGAACACTCTGGGGAAGGACAGGATCCCTCAGGGAACACTCTGGGGAAGGACAGGATCCCTCAGG
>JAWWMU010000071.1:1146686-1156706 GCA_035048155.1 Cinnycerthia olivascens
ACCACCTCAGACATTCCACTGCTTCTCCTTCACTCTCAGATCCAGTTTTAAAGGTACAAAACTTATTTCTGAGCTAAGCAAATGGATGGGGATACAATTTAGCATCAACCCAGGACACTGGCCTAGACTGACAGCTGTCAGTCAAGATTATCCCATAACCCTCTGGCTGACAGGTAGTTTTTCTCAGTCGTGGCTATCAATAATTTCCTTAGCTTGCCGTTGTGGGTGCTGTGGGGCTGTGTCCTGCTGAGCCCTGGCTGTGTCTCTGTGCAGGTGAGGGTGGCAGCCCCGTGGCTGGGGGCCCTGCAGGGCTGCTGTGGCGTGGTGGGCGAGGCCGTGCTGGTGTGTGCGGACACGGCCGCGCGCTCGCTGCGCGTCTGCGCCCTGGACACCGAGCAGGACATGAGGCACATCCCGCTGCAGGTGAGAGCTGCTGCAGGAGCATTCCTGGCATTCCTTGCCTGACTGGTCTGCTTCCAGTTGGAACTGGTTCCCCAGTCTGTCGGTGAGCTGAGGAGTGATTGGAGGTGGGGGGGTCATGACCTGTAAATTGAGGGAAGGATGGGAGAGCTTTTTGTCTGTTACTCCTTCTGGATCAGTGTCTTCTGAGCTTTGCTCCAGTGGAGCCTCAGCCTTCCCTGCTCTGCCCTGTGCCCTGACTCAGGGAATCTCTGACTGCTGCTGAGGGAAGTGTTGGTCTCAGTGAAGGACAACTCCCCCAGCACATGTGCTTGTCTCCCCTGCAGTCCCTGGAGCTGGAGTTTGCAGATGACTTCCAGGCCAGGATCTTGGCCACTCAGCCCAGTGTGACCAGTGCCTCACGGACTCAGTTCTTCCTGCAGCTGTCCCCAAGCCACTTCTCCCTGCTGCAGTACAAGCAGGGGCTGCTCAGCCACCTCCGGGACTTCCAGCAGGTACCCGAGACAGACATACCAGGGACAGGGCCAGGTGCAGCTGAACATCCTTCAAACTGTTGGGCCAGTTGGCAGGTTTTAAAAATCTCAGTTACTCTGGGCATCATGGCTCAAAAACCTGTGGCAGGTCAACTGTTCCCATCTTTATGAGAAGTAGGTCTTTTTTGGTTTTGAGGTGGGGGGAAACAATACAATTTAAAGCTTGGCTGTGGCAGTTCATCTGCTTTTAATTCCACTATGGTTTTATTTACTTCACAAGTACTTTTTGGTGAGGTTTGGGGGTTTCTTGAGGGGTTTTTGTAATAATTTCTGGTTTTTTTTTCCTTTTCCAGGCAGCTCTGGTGAGTTTTGCAACGACCGGGGAGAAGACGGTGGCCGCTGTCCTGACGTGCAGGAATGAACTGGTCAGCACAATTCCTGTCCTCTGGGACCAGCCCAGCTCTGGGGATGTGCACTGGGGGTGGTTTCCACTGGTGTTCCACTGTCCCAGGGATGGGGAGCCCCTTGAGGAAGAGAAGGATTTGAGAAGTTTCAGTGATAACACAAGCAGGGCTTGGTTACATCCAGCTCAGGCAGTGCCTGGCTCAGTGAATATCCTGTTTCAGCCCTGTGGAAGGAGGGCATGTGACAAGGAATTGGCTTTCCTGATGCACAGAGGATTTCAGGTTTTGGGGATATCAAGCATACTTTCATTTTCATCAAACAGAATAGAACAGAACAGAGCTGTCTCCTGCCTGATGTCACAGGCAACCTGAGACTTGTCAGGCAGTTGAAAACTTAATTTTTTTATACTTTACTGGTATCTGAGGTCCTAATAGATCTCCTCTCATCCTCACTTCAGAAACCTGGAAGCTCTGATGGCCTCCATGCTGGCAGCACACTGGAGGAAGCCCGGAGGCAGGTATGGGGTGCTGTGGTTCCTGAGTTTTTGTCAGTCCATTTTATTCCTTTGCCTGCAGGAGCAGAGTGACAGAGGTTTTATACCAGCTGTACAACCTAAAAATACAGCCTAAAAATGTCTTGAAGCTCCAGTTTTTGCTGGATATGGAATTCTGCTGGAATCCTGCTGCAGGATTGGGTGTGATGTGTGTAACCCCTGTTTTCTGCCTATTGCTGCAGGATTCCTTAACCTGCTCCAATCAAACCTACAACATAAACCTCTACCTGGTTGAAACTGGGCAGAGATTGTTGGACACCACGATCACCTTTAACCTGGAGCAAGGAGGGGCCAAGCCACAGCAGGTGAGCAGGGAGGGGTTATTTCTGTCCTTGCAGGGCCCTCCCTTCCCTGATTTGGCAGGATGGGAGCCCTTCAGCCAAGGAGAAAAGTATCCCAGGGATTACAGCATCACCCTGCTTGCTCTGGTTTCACCTGATTTCTGCTTTCTTCAAGGAGATGATGTGATCATTAATCTGTCTGTTTTCCTTGCCTTTTTTGTTCTGTTTTGTTTTTTTCCCAGCTGTACATCCAGGTTTTCCTGAAGAAGGATGATTCTGTGGGCTATCGAGCCTTGGTGCAGACAGAGGACCACATGCTCTTGTTCCTCCAGCAGCCAGGTGACTGCCAGAAACAGCTTCCTCCATTTGTAACAGTCACCAGGAGAAAATTCTGTGTCCTCAAGAACTGTTTTTTATCATTACTTTCCTTGGAAGCTGAAAAATTTAATTTAATTCTTCTGAGTCCCATGAAAGACACAGGAGACTCTTTCACCCTCACCTGGACAAGCAATTCTGCCCTGTTTTGTGTGGGCAGAGCCTTTAGATTTCAGTGGATTTCTGTAGATTTCAAAACTCTTTTTCAGGATGAGAGTCTAAGTTCTGGTGTAGACCTTCCTCAAAAACTTTCAGAAAAGGTCCTCATGGCAAAAACATTTAATTTGCAGAAAGGGTTGAAAGTCCCATCTCAGCATCAGGAATTTTCCAGGGCTCTGAAGGAATTCAGGAGTTCACACTGTGACTCCTTATTTTAAATAGGTTCAATGACTGTAACCCTTTTAAAGCACCAGATTGCTTTTACTGATCCCGAGGTTTTCTCCCAGAAGTGGCTCCAGTTGCATGAAGTATTTGTCTTTCATGAAATAGTTAATTTAATGATATTAGGTATTTATGCACTGTTTTGCATTTCATTAAGAGGTGATCTGCATTTCAGGGTTGCACTGAAAGATACTCTTATATCGAGTGAGTAAATTCCTAAATATTTAGTTGATTTTTCCAATGTTCTACTCTTATTTCTTTCCAGGAAAAGTTGTGTGGAGTAGAGAGGAGTCACTGGCAGAGGTGGTAAGCTTGGAGATGGTGGATCTGCCTCTGACAGGTGCACAGGCCGAGTTGGAGGGAGAATTTGGAAAAAAAGCAGGTGAGTTTAGCAGAATTACTTCTGTGAATTTGTTTTCCTTCCTAAATAAATATCTTTATTGTTTTCTGTTTACTCTGAGCTGAGAGATTAATTTAAATCTCTACTGATGCCAATTAAAATGAGCAGAAATAAACCCTTTTCTGTCTAAACTTTGGAAATCCAATCCAGATGATTGACATTGTTACATTAAAAAAACAGTCAGCAGCAATTGGAGGAATTTTGGCCATGTCTCCTAAATGTTTCCTGTGACAGTTTCTGGAAGATTCATTTCCAATAGCTTTTTTTTTTTTGCTTTGTTTTGTCTTTCCTTGCTGTCCTGGATGCAGCCATCCAAGGTAACCCCATCCTGCATGGAGTGTGCTCTGCTCCTGCCCAATGCTTCCTGGTGCCACTGGTCCCCTCTGCTTGCTCTCCTCAGGGGCTGAAACAGTTGAAATCTGGTGTTTTGGTTACTTTAAGAAGTAACTTTAAGTTTGAATACAAACCCTGATTGGGCAAAATTAAGTCTTTTTAGTTCCTCTGGGTGCAGAGGGATTTCTGTAGAGGTGGGGGAGCTGTAGCTGGGCACAGTGAAAAGGAACACAAAATCCTCTGCATGAAGGTTTGCTTTCAGTTGATCAGGGTGTATTTTGGAATGAGTGTGGAGTGGGAAAGGTCCATAAATGCCAGAGTTTGTCACAGAAATGGCAACTGTAACTTATTGCAGAGGGGGAGGCAAGGAGTTACCCCAGGTTTGTGCATGGCAGTGTTTGACACCACAATTTCAGCTCTGGGGTGGGACGTGTGTGTTCCCTGCTGCTGTCACTGTGCTGCCACTTGCAGATGGTTTGCTGGGAATGTTCCTGAAGCGACTCTCATCCCAGCTCATCCTGCTGCAAGCCTGGACTGCTCATCTCTGGAAGATGTTCTACGATGCCAGGAAGCCCCGGAGCCAGATTAAAAATGAGATTAACATTGACAATTTGGCCAGAGATGAATTCAACCTCCAGAAAATGATGGTGATGGTCACTGCCTCGGGCAAGGTGAGGAGACCAGGGCAGGAATCTCTAGGTTGGAGCAAAGAGTCTCAGCTCTGAATTCCCAGCCCTGTTTTTAGCCAGGCTTGGGCAGAAATAATGGGAAGATGCACAGAATGTTTTGTGATGGATTTAAAGGGGTGGTAAGACTCAGGTTATTTTGGGATATGACAGAGGAGGATGCAGTGGGGTGAGGTGTTTGAATGGGAGAGGTGTTTTCCTAAACTTTGGCTTTGCCACGTGTTTTTTGTCAGCTTTTTGGCATTGAGAGCAGTTCTGGCACCATCCTGTGGAAGCAATACCTCAGGAATGTGAGACCAGGCTCCTCCTTCAAGCTGATGGTGCAGAGAACAACAGCCCATTTCCCCCACCCTCCACAGTGCACTCTGCTCGTCAAGGACAAGGTGAGGCCCTTGACCCGCCATGGAAATCTGCCCTTGGGCAGGGCAACAAAACCATCTTCTTGGGCATCACCTGCTTGTCACTGATGTGGGGATGGCAGGGGAGAAAGATCTGGAGGGAAACAGACACAGAAGCCTGGGAAACTTAAAAATGATTGTGCTTGTTATGGACAAATGTGTATGTGCAAACAGAGTATTTACAGGATGGAATAGCTGAACCCAGGGTATGAATAGTCAACACCAGCAAGTAACAGTGAGAAAAACAGCTCTTTTATTACTTAAACAAGAGGCAAAGCTTACCCTGTTTTTCAGGAAACCAAAATGAGTTTTCTGTACGTCTTTAACCCCATCTTTGGGAAGAGAAGCCAAGTAGCTCCTCCTGTTCTGAAACGCCCGATTCTCCAGACTTTGCTTTTGCCTATTATGGATCAAGACTATGCCAAAGTGCTGCTCCTGATTGATGATGAGTACAAGGTAAATTGCTTTGCCTGGAGGCAGTTTTCTTCAGATTCTGGTTAATTATTCCCCTCCCTTTTGGAGCAAGATGGAAAAAAATGCCATTGAGCCACATTTCACACAAAACTATGAGGTTATTCTGGTAAGACCGACCTTGTCTTGATAAACATGTTAGAAATAACCCTTCTGGTTCGTTCTGGGGTGGTTTTTTTGTCTGTATCAGTTGTTTTAACCTGTGTTTCATTTCTTCTTTTCCAGGTTACACCTTTCCCAGCCACTAAAAACGTCCTTCGCCAGTTGGAAGAAATAGCCCATTCCATCTATTTTTACCTAGTTGATGCTGAGCAGGGAAAACTCTCTGGATTCAGGCTGAAAAAGGTATGGAAGACCCATTGCACTTCCCTGAATGCCCTGTGGAAAATGGCAGGTCTCAGTTCCCTTCATGGAGCTTTGCTTAGAACTGGACCATTCAACCTCAAAACGCGCCAAAGGAACTTGGGAAATCCCAAAGCAAGGAAATCTGCATCCTGCCAGTGGAGATGGTGTCCTTGGAGGATGAGATCCAAGCTCCCACGTGCTTTTTTCCTGCAGGACCTGAGCACAGAGGAGATCTGGGAGGTGGCCATCCCCACGGAGGTGCAGAGGATTGTTGCTGTCAAAGGGAAGAGGTCCAACGAGCACGTGCACTCCCAGGGCCGCGTGATGGGCGACCGCAGCGTCCTCTACAAGGTGCTGCTGCAGCTCTGTGTTGGCTTTCTGTTGAGGGGTTATCCCATGGGAGGATCCCAGTATCGTTCCCTGCATTGGGATGAGCTGCCCTGTGGTGCCAGTTTTTCTTTAAAAGGAAAAACAGTGTCTCTGCAGAAAAATGCTCATTTTGGAGGTTTCTTTTTGAAAGTGTTTTCAGCAATTAAGTCAGTCAAAGTCTGATATTGGGGAAATAACAGCTTGATTTCTTGAGGTGATTGATGCTAATTTGTTTACACGAAGAGGAAGAAGGAGGTATCTTGGCACTTAAGGGGGGTCTCAGCTGTTTCTCCTTTGTCCCTAGTCCCTGAACCCCAACCTGCTGGCCGTGGTGACTGAGAGCACGGACACGCACCACGAGCGCACCTTCATCGGGATCTACCTCATGGACGGGGTCACGGGCAGGATCATCCACTCCTCCGTGCAGAAAAAGGCCAAGGGGCCCGTGCACATGGTGCACTCTGAGAACTGGGTGGTGGTGAGAGCTGCTTCTTGTTTGGGGGGTACCCCTAAGATCATGAGCTGAGCAATAGTAAGGTGATAAAAAGCAGTGAGCTGTAATGAAGGCCGTTCACAGTGCAAATATGGCAAAATGCATATGTAATGCAGGACTGACAATTTTGTAAGTTTAACAAATTAGTTAAACTTACAAAATCATCCAGTTAGAGGGACAGTTAATGAAGTAATCCCCCCTTTCAGTTCTGCTCCCCCCAGCTTCTAGCCCCCCATTTATTATGCCCATGTTACATGGACAAAATGACATGTCCTTGGTTCACTATAGAAAGACTAAGTAAGAGTCCAGCAAGGTTAGCTTATTATTCTAAAATCTAAGGGAGGGGTAGGAAGGTGCTACAGTTAATTAAGGAGCTGTATAACTATAGAATAGTGGTCAACAGAGCTACAAATATGTGGAAAATACATAAAAAGCAAAAATAATTTTGCCATCGGGGCAGTTCCTGAACGTGCATGGAGGCAGTTTCATGACCTCCATCTGTGATTTCCCTGCATCCTTCCCTGATGTTCCTGGAATCCTCCCTGCAGTACCAGTACTGGAACACGAAGGCCCGGCGGAACGAGTTCACGGTGCTGGAGCTCTACGAGGGCACAGAGCAGTACAACGCCACAGCCTTCAGCTCCCTGGACCGCCCCATCCTGCCCCAGGTTCTCCAGCAATCCTACATTTTCCCCTCTGCCATCAGTGCCATGGAGGCCACGATCACCGAGCGGGGCATCACCAGCCGCCACCTGCTCAGTGAGTACCTGCTCAGTGAAAGTGGAGCACTGAGAGCCAAGCAAAATGCACTTTGCTGCCAAAAAGGCTTGCCTGAAGGTTGTTCTGGACTCCTGCAAGTGCAGGGATAAGCACCAGGAGAGTGTCTCTGTTGGCTGTCAGGAATGGCCATGAGGTGCCAGACTCTGCAGTGGTGCCCAGAGCAGCAATAGCCATAAACTAAAACCCAGTAAGTTTCACCCCAGCATGAGGAAGAACTTTTCCATGAGGGTGGCAGAGCACTGGCACAGGTGTCCAGGGAGGGTCTGGAATCTCTCTCTCTGGTGACATTCCAACCCACCTGGATGCATTCCTGAGTCACCTGCTCCTGGTGACCCTGCCTGGGCAGGGGGGCTAGACTGGGGGTTCCCTGAAGGCCCTTCCAACCCCAGTTCTGGGATTCTGTGATCTTTAAGATGCTTTTCCTTCAATGCACAGTTGGGCTTCCCTCTGGGGCCATCCTGTCCCTTCCCAAGGCTCTGCTGGACCCTCGGCGCCCGGAGATCCCCACGGAGCAGAGCAGGTAGGGAAGGAGTGAGAACCTCTCTTCCTGGGCTCTGGAGGGGGCTGGATTTTGTGTGTCATAAGTTGTATGAAGAGGAACAACTTGTCCTGGCTGGACTCAGAGCAGTCTGGTCAGGGAAGGAAGGGAAGTTCCTTCAGGTCAGAGGTTGGACTGGATGATCTTGGAGGTCTTTCCCAACCTGAAGGATTCTGTGCTTCTGCTCCCAGTCTGTGATGATAGGATGCATTTTTCTGTATTACAGCAGCTCAGTCATTAAACCAGCCTGGTGTCTGTATTCTCAAGGAGGAGCAGTCAGAGGAACTGGATTTTTTTTAGAATTACACTTACTTGTAAAACTTTTGAAGCCTGGAAGGAGGCAGCTGCAGTTTAGCTGACACAGCTAATCTATTTGATTTTCATCCTGCAGGACTAATGAATCTGCACTGAGAGAAGCTCCCAAATTTGCTGTTTTAGGTTAGCTTTTGATAATAAGGAAGTGCTGGTGACATCCCCTGTGTGCTGCCTGCCTGGGGTTTGATGTCTCTCGTGGTGCCTTGCAGAGAGGAGAACCTGATCCCGTACTCGCCGGACGTGCAGATCCACGCCGAGAGGTTCATCAACTACAATCAGACCATCTCCAGGATGAGGGGCATTTACACAGCCCCCTCTGGCCTCGAGTCCACGTGCTTGGTGAGTGCAGGGTGGATGCCTCAGTGTGGAATTTGGAGGTGGATTCCAATCCTCAACCCACGGCAGGGAGCTCTGTAACTCCCATGATGCAGCTGCTGACAGCTTAAACCTCCCTCCATTCCATCAGATCTGTAACCCTGGGTGGATCATTTTGGGGTTTTATGCTCCAAGTTCCTGATCTCCCCCCCTGCAGGTTGTAGCCTATGGACTGGACATCTTCCAGACACGGGTGTACCCCTCCAAGCAGTTTGATGTGCTCAAGGATGACTATGACTACGTGCTGATCAGCAGTGTCCTCTTCGGGCTGGTCTTTGCCACCATGATCACCAAGAGACTGGCCCAGGTGAAGCTGCTGAACCGGGCCTGGCGCTGAGGGAGGCCCAGCCTGGAGAGCAGCTGGGCTGGGATCCCAGCCCCCCCGAGGGATGGATCCAAACTCTGCCTCTGTTCCATTTGCCTGGAAGATACTTGTGAGGAAAAGCTGCTGGTGGAACAAAACCCCCACTGCCCATGTGTCTCCAGTGAGAAGAAACGGAAGGGATGAAAAATAAGAGACATTTTTAGTCTGTTCTGACTGAAAAAGAAGGTCCCAAACCTCCCTTAAAGCCCCAAAATCAGTGTCTCCCTGATGTTGAAGAGAATACTCAGGATGTGTGTTCTGCTCATCCTAGGCTCTCCCTCAGTGCCAGCTGTGCTCCACATCTGGCAGAGAGAGAGGTTGTTGGCTGCAGAGTTATGGTAATGAGCTCCTGGTGTGAGGAAGAGACCTTGGGTGATTTCCTTAGGAAAAATGTTGGGAATTGGGTGCCTGTCATTGGGAAATGGCCTCATGGAGCCACTGAGAAACTGCAGAGCAGTGGGAAGAATTTGAACCTAAAGTCTCTCCATGTTCTTTATTTATTATGACAACATCAGTTCCTTCCCATTTGTTTCCAAATTTTTCTGCATTTTTTTTGTGTCTGCACTTGGGGTTAAGGTGGGGTGGTTCAGTGGGAGGAGCCTCTCAGTGTTTCCTTCAGAATCACAGCTCTGAACTCCGTGGATTTTGGTTAAGATCCAGTTTGGCAATGAGGTTTTTCCCCGGGAGTGGCCGTGTCCCTCCACCCCCACCAGTGTCCAAATCCCAAAATAAAGCTGCCGAGCAGGGAGTGGGTTTGGGCTACTGGAGTGTTTCTAGGGCTATTTAAGTGCTTTGGGGGCTGTTTAAGTGGGCATTTGTGGCTGTTTAAGTGGGTTTGGGGGGTCTATTTAGATGGTTTTTAGGGATGATTTTGCGGGGGTATTTAGGTGGGTGTTTTGGGGCTGTTTTGGTGGGGGTTTGGGGCTATTTAGGAAGGTTTTGGGGGGCTTTTGAGGTGGTTTTTGGGGGACTTTTGAGGTGGTTTTGGGAGACTTGTGATTTTTGTGGATCACTGAGGTGGTTTTTGGGGCTGTCGGTGGTTTTATGGGACTATTTCAATGGGGTTTGAGCTACTTAAGTGGGGATTTTAGGCTGTTTAAGTGGAGATTATTTTTTGTATTTACGCGGGGGGTTGTTTCCTTATTTAAGTATTTCGGGGCACTCTCGAAGCGGGTTTTTTTTTTTCGCGATCCCGCTGTTTTTGGGGTTTCCGATGTCATTTCGGGCCGCTCCAAGCCCTGCCCTGAGGGGCAGCCGCTGGGGGC
>JAWWMU010000071.1:1157106-1167284 GCA_035048155.1 Cinnycerthia olivascens
CCGCTGCGGGAGCGGCTGAGGGGCGGCCGAGGCGGGGCCCGGCTCGGTGCCCGGGGTTCGGTGCCCGGCAGGGCAAGCGGCGGGGCTGCGGCTGCCCGGGCAAAGCCCCGAGCTCCGTGCCCGGCTCCTCCCGCTGTCCCGGGGCCGCAGCTCTCGGAGGTGCCCTCGGGCCTCATAACGGGCTGAGGGTGCTCGCCCGGCCGCAGCACCTCGGACAGGCGCCCGCCGAGAGGCTTCGGGACTGTTCTTGTGGTTTTGCTTTTGTCCAGGCGTGTCACGGTTTGCCCGGCTGGGCTGTGGGAAGTGTTGTCTCACCGGGCTCTGGGGGGACCAGACTTCCCGCGAAGTCTTTACCTCTGCAATGCTTCTCCTATTTTAAGTCGAAATAAAGCAGAACTAAATCAAGTCTACTTCTTCTGAACCACACAAGTTGGAGTCAGAGCATAAGAGAACCCACCGCAGCTGTTTAATTCAGCTTACAGCTTGTTTTATGATCGAAAACATGAGATGTGAATGCCACAACATCACGCTCAGTTACAGAGATATAACCCCGGCCACAATAAGTTGTTAGGAAACATAAACAGTGCACTGAGGAAGATGATAAAATAAAGCCTTATAGTGTTTTGTTTGGTGTGGAATGGCTGAGTTTGCAGTGGATGCTTCAGATTCAAAGAGTTAATTCGAGGAGTTCTGTGCCTGCACACGCAGAGCAGTTGTTCCCCCAGGAGCTGCACGCTCGATGTTGATGGGTTTGGGCAGTTCTTTGGCCAGTCTTTGTTTTAGGGACCATTCCAGTGTCGCTTTTCCCTGAGCAGCTCTGCTGTCCCTGTGCCTAAAGTTCATTAGTGGAGTGTTTAATCCAAATATCCCAGGGACACTGGAGTGGATCCACTTGAGTTCTGGGAGAGGGCCATTTCCTCCTTTGGAGGGAGTGTTGGTTCTGTTTTCTATTGAGACAGCAATTTGTTGCCTTCAAGCAGCACTGCCTGAGATTGGAGTTGTGTTCCTGATGGTCTGGCAGGATTTGGGCTCTTGCAGGATGGCACTTTTTGTTTCATGCCTTGGTGTGGCGTTCTAAATGACAAAGGAATAAATACAACTTGTTTGTCTCTGGAGTTGTGCTTTTCTGTGCTGAAAAAGAATCTTTCTTTAGATTTCTCACAGAAAATCTTTTATGTGTTCAAGTTATTTTTAGAAGGCAGTTGTTAAGCTCTTGATGGTGTCAGCCAACCCCAAAGTGGCTGGATTTCCCCTTAAGTAAACTTGGTGCTATGACAGCAAAATCACCAGTATTATTCTTGTCAAAATAAATCAATAAACTCCTTTTTTTTTAACTACTATGGTATTTAATTTCTAAGTTTAAGCATCATCAGGTCACTGGTGTTCCTCTGTTAGCAGGTGGCTTCAAGAATTGACAGAAATTAGGCCCTTATTTGACATAAATGATGGAAATGCTGACTTGGAAAGGTGCAGCTGGAGAGGAGCTCTATGTCTGTGAGGTCACTCCAGGCTGGTTTTTGGGGAAGGGGTTTCCACAGGGGGGAACTGCAGCTGGAGCAGTGCCTTCCTGAGGAGGGGGCTGCTTTGTGCCCACTGTCCCAAGGACAGGGTGTGTTTGGGGCTGGGGAGCAGAACCAAGGCAGGATCTGGGATTTGGTGCTGTTTGATATTGATAAATGACAGAGCCTTCTCCTCAGCCTGGGAAGCAAAACCCCTCTGAGCAATAAACCACAGTACAGAGGCTGAAAAGTCAGAATTAAATCTCACTATATACTCAGAATAACACTCTGCACATCCCAGATTGAGCTATTATCTTCTGTTGATGATTATTTGCAAGGATTGATGATTACTTGACTGCTGCCTTCCACTTTGCATTATCATAACATCCACTGCATGTTTTAGGAAAACTCAAACCTCCCATTACCCAATCCCTATCTCGTGCTGGATTCTGCACCTCTGTGTTCTTTATACCCTGTGGGCACTGTGTGGTGCACAGCTTGACCTATGCAGTAATTTAGGAGTTGTCAGCCTCTCCTGTACTCTGTTATTCCCAAATTGTTCTAATTTGTTCTCTTAACAATACTTACATACATCTGCTGCTGCTGGCTTGAAGTTGGGCCTGAGAGGTAGGTGAGCAAAATTAATGTCTGAAAAGGAGAGAGAACAGTCTGCTTTGCATGTTCAGTCTCTGGGCTCGTTCCTCACCAGGGCAGTTCTGGCAGGAGAGGGTGAGGTGCGGCCTGAGGTGTTGAAACTCGCTTGTGTGACACTGTTGAATATCTTCCAGTAAGGCCTCTCTCTTAATTTTCTGGTTTTTTATTTGTATTTCAGCTTTTTAGGCAGACTAAATAACACCTCAGACCTAGGAAACTCTGTTCTATTGCAGGGTTGTTTCTGTTCCAGCTGCACCTCCTGTTAGAGGTGGAAACAGGGAAGGTGACTGGGCTTTAACTGGGCTTTGTTCAGGTCAGCAGGGAATGGTGAAATCGTGGTTGGAGCTGGGTACAGCCTGTGCCATGAGCTGCTGCCCTCTGCTCCCACCTGCGCTCCAGGAATAACCTCTGTCCCAGAGGTGGAGAAGCCTGCCTGGGTTTGGAGAGGCAAAGTGAAGCTGAGTCTAATAATCTCTTCTTCCAGCTTGCTTGTTCACATCACTGCGTAAAAATGTGAAAGAAAGCAAATTGATCATTTACAAGTCAGATGTGCACATCCCTTAGCCTTGTCACAGGAAAAATGAGGGGCAGGAGTGGGTGTGGAGGCAGAGCAGTTTGTGCTCTCCGTGTCTGTGTGAGTGGGATGTGGTGGGACACTTTGAGGGGTAACCTCTGCCATCACAGGCTGATCTCTGAGGCCAGGGAGTGTAGCTGAGAAGCCTCAGGGACTCTGCCTTACTGCCCAAATCCCTCCCCAGGTGGTGGCAGGTGCTGTGCCTGTGTGTGCTGGGGTTCTGCAGCTGCAGTTTGATCCCTCTGATTTGCAGACTTGCACAAGCTCCAGTTGTCTCAGTGCTGTGATGGGAAGGGAATGCCTGTGCTCCAGGCCTGGCAAATCCTGCCAGCGTTAGCAGAACACAGTCCAGGCTCTCTGGGCAGCTGAGTTTAGAACAACTTAAAGGTTAATGAGCCTCTGGCAGGGAGTGTGGCTGGTAGAGCCTGACCTGTTGATGCTGTCTGTGGAGGAGAAGCACTGGCAGCACAATATTTCCTTACATTTCCTGTGTGGGCAGTGATGCTGATGCCGTGATCCGGCTGCTGCTGGAGGACTCAGTCCTGGGGACACGAGGGTTGTGTTCCCAGAGCTGTCCCCTTGCCTTGCCCCTGTCACTGGACACATTGGGGTGTTGGGTGGTGCTGCTGCTGTGCTGGGTCTGGCTGACCTCTGTCCCCCTCTCCATTGCAGTGAATCTGAGATCCTGCACCACGACAAGCAGTACGAGCCTTTTTACTCCTCCTTTGTTGCACTTTCCACACACTACATCACTACTGTGTGTGGTCTCAGTAAGTGTTCCTTTGCTTCTCTTCTCCTGGGTAATGACTGCATGCAGTAAATCAGAAGTGTTGATTTTTTTATTTGTTTTTGCCCTCTTGCTGAATCAGACTTTAGGACCAGCATTACTGACTTTTGTACCATGAAATGTCAGCTCTGATGGAAACGGAAGCTTATTGATGGGAGTATTTGGCCACCAACTACTGGACAGTGCTGCCATTTTGGCTGCTTACTCATTGACCTGATTTAATTTTTGGTTAAGTGTTTAGATCAGTGTTCAGGATGTTTAGATTATCCTTCAGCAGTTAGAGCACTCCTGTTCCCAGAAACATCCAAGGGCGGGTTGGGTGGGGCTTGGAGCAACCTGATCTAGAGGAAGGTGTCCCTGGTCATGGCAGGAGTGGGGCTGGATGGGATTTAAGGTCCCTTCCAACCCAAACCATTCAGGGCTTCTGTAGTTACGTTACTGTGTTGGAGTTAATGATCAAAACATTCTGACTCAAAATATTTTCTGATATTTTGGCTGACAATTTAGCAATTTCAACAAAAAAAAGGGCTTTGTGTACTTGTTTCATGTTCTTCAGAGCTTCTGTCAGCATTAAATAATGTTGCTGGGGAAACTGCTTTATCTGTCTGAATTCCCCTGTCTGGCAGAAGGAATTATCCTCACTTTGCTGACATTTCTTGGGTTACATTGTAATGAGACTGAGTTTATATTGCGTCTGTGTTAGACAGGAGAGATTGAGTGTGTACCCACACTGCAGAGCATCCTGCTTTATTGACAGCATTGGGAGCTTATTACACTGGACTATTTTAAAACTTACTCTGAGTACAAGGATCTGCTTTTTTCAGTCCCCAGGAACCAGTTGCAGTCAGTGGCTGCTGCGTGTAAAGTCCTGATTGAATTCTCCCTGCTGCGGCTGGAGAACCCAGACGAAGCATGTGCTGTTTCACAGGTGAGCACAGGTTTGGACCTCGTGGGCCAGCCTCAGTGTGAGGACTTTGGGCTCTAATTCTGAAATATCTGCTCTGATGTTGAATGCATGAAGCAAAATTAATGAAGCTCTTAAAATATTTAAGATGTGCACTTTGATAGACTCTGATTCCTGCTGAATCTTCCCTCTGCATTCTATACTCAGAATCTATGCTTGCTCACAACTCAAAATAAAGGCGACCTGAAGCCTTGGTTAATTCAGTTCCAGTTTCCTACACTGATTTGGTTTTGTGCAACAACCTGGATCACAGCTATCTGTTCAGCTTTTAAAGATATTTTCTTGCCTGCTTGTATTTCTGTCTTGTGGGAAAGCTTAAGTATATTTGAGAGAGGGAAGGTCTGTGAGGAATGTTCCCATATTGCAGTGTGTCTCAGCACAGAGAGCTTTTCCAGGTGTTTTCTGTAGGAAGCACAGGCAGTGTCAGTGACCTGGATTACCTGCAGTCAGGGATGTGTCTCGATCCTCGAGGGAGATCAGAGTGGCTCAGAGCTGTTGCAGTGGCCTCACCAGCTGAAGTTGCATTGCTCTTAATCCATATGGAGGAGGGATTGGAATGAAGAGTTTAACTGGTACCTGATGTCTCTGTTTTCTGTAGAAACACCTCATTCTGCTGATCAAGGGGCTGTGCACAGGCTGCAGCCGCCTGGACCGGACGGAAATCATCACCTTCACAGCGATGATGAAATCAGCCAAGCTGCCTCAGACTGTCAAAACCCTCTCTGATGGTAGGGAGGGGGCTTCAGCTGTGTGTGTTTCACTGCACTACTGGAGTTAGGCCCAGAAAATCTGAGGTTTGCTGTCTCAAATGGGGGTTTGTTGTTTCCCTGCAGTTGAGGACCAGAAGGAATTGGCCTCCCCTGTGAGCCCAGAGCTGAGACAGAAGGAAGTGCAGATGAACTTCCTCAACCAATTGACATCAGTCTTTAACCCCAGAGTCTCGTCATCACCGTCAGTCACAACAGAGACACAGGTAAAAAAGCTCTGAAACAGAAACAGTCTGAATTTCAACATTATTAACCCAGTGCAGGGAAGGACAGAGGGCTCTAAGTTGTAATTTTTGATACAGGTGTAAAGAGAACCTTTCCAAGTACATAAATCCTGCTTGCGTGGAATAAATGGCAGACAACCAAATACTGTTTGTGCTGTATTGACAATACTGGGTTTGTTTTCTCGTGGAATGCAATGTTCATTGACATCCCTGGCTGTTTGGAGTTGTGCTGCTGGTACACGTTACGTCTGTATAGAGACTTAGAGAAATACTGTGTGTTTTTAGTGCCTCCATAATATATTTAGTATGTGCTTGCTTTAGGTGGAAGGAGAGAGTGAGGATCAAAGTGCCACAGATCAAACCTCTGCAACAAAGACCAAGAGCATATTCATTGCTCAGAATGTGGCCAGCCTGCAAGAACTTGGTGAGAATCAGCTTTCTAGCTTGGGGCCAAAAAAAGTGCTGGAAAAATGTCTCTCCACAGTGCTAAATCTCACAGCTATGAGTGGGGAAGAACCTCTCTGACCTGAAGGGTTCCCTGAGTTGCCTGGTGATTGCCAAGGGAGGTTGTGGCTGGAATGGAGTTTTCATTGCAGAGACAAGCTCAGTGTGTTTGTGTTTGGAGGAGTAAATTAGGTGGACAGTATGAAATACCTCATGGGACGGATTGTTGAGTAGATGTGGATTAGAATCACAGGATTGTTAGGGTTGGAAGAGACCTTTGGGATCATCAAGTCCCACCAGCTGGACCTGGTGTGCCCTGTAACATGGACACAGAGCTTTGTGACAGCCGTTTACAAGTGTAGGCTGCAAACTTCAGCAGCCGGTGTTGTAAAGTTCTCCCTATCCCATTGCCTCATCTCTGGTGGCATTTTCTCACCACCGACTGCAATCAAGTCAATCAGTGAGGACCGTTAGGGCCGAAGCAGTGACACTGCCCTGCTGCTGTGCTTGGCAGGTGGCTCCGAGAAGCTGCTGCGCGTGTGCCTGAACCTGCCGTACTTCCTGCGCTACATCAACCGCTTCCAGGACGCCGTGTCCGCCAACTCCTTCTTCATCATGCCGGCCACGGTGGCCGACGCCACGGCCGTGCGCAACGGGTCAGTGCCACCCCTGCTCGGGGCACCTCCCTGTGCCTGGGCACGTCACTGTGCTGGCAGGGCCTGTCCTCACCCGGCGTCCTGCCCGCAGGTTCCACTCGCTGGTGATCGATGTCACCATGGCTCTGGATACTCTGTCCCTGCCCGTGCTGGAGCCCCTGACGCCCACACGTCTCCAGGACGTGACTGTTCTTGCTCTCAGCTGTCTCTATGCAGGTGAGTGGGTCTCCAGTAGTTTTCTGGAGCTTTTGGCTGTGTTTTGTTACCTGCGTGTTGGAGGCTCAGCTCACAAGTAGCTTCTGTTTCTCTTGAATTTGAAGCTCTGCAGCAGTGTCGTGATTGGGTTAATATCCAAGTTGTTACTGATACATTCTGCCACTGTTCCTGTCAGCGTCTAAGAAAAAGACTGAGTGACTCAACATTTTCTTAACAGCCTGTAATTTCTGCTCTTTCTTTTTATATTCAGAGCATAATATGTTTTTACTTTAGGCTTCAGCTTAATTTGTAATAGCCCCAAATTAGCCTTGTTTCCCAGGAGTGGTTTAAGCACACCAAAATCCTGAGTGTTTAATTGGTATGGGGGAGACTTTAAGGAGATGTGGCACTTGAGTCTGAAGATTATCTTAAAAATGGTATTGAATTGCATGATAAAACATTACCTTCTTTAACTGCTCCCAAGTGTTTCTGTAGGGTAAAACTTCACTCTTTTGAGGGTACTGAAGATTTTTTAATCTTTTGCTGTAATAATGAGCATTCCCTGCTCCATCCCATTGATGGATACATTCGATACCGCTTGTCTTAATGTGCTAAATGGGAACATTTTGTCCTGAGACTGGCACTTCCTAAGAATGTCCCCTGCACTTGTTTTCCCTGAGGTGTGAGCGTGGCCACCTGCATGGCCATCCTGCACGTGGGCAGCACCCAACAGGTACGAACCGGGTCCACGAGCTCCAAAGAAGAAGATTATGAAAATGATGCTGCTACTATTGTACAGAAATGTGTAAGTAAACGACAGAGTGTTCATTGTTTTCCTCCTCAGAAGGCAAAGAGCACAGAATTTGTGTTTGCATTGCAATACACAGCTATGATTTTGGGACATTTTGCCGTTGCTGATAAAGGAGTTAAAGGGGTGGCTAACTGTAGAGGGTAAAATACAATTGCTTTTGGAGTTTTTATTTTTGTTGCTGTCTGGTGGGGTGCCTTACCATGGTTTTGTCTCTATTTGTAGCTTGAAATCTATGAAATGATTGGACAAGCCATCAGCAATTCACGCCGTGCAGGGGGGGAGGTAAGATTTCCATCTGGAAGCTTTTTCACCCTTTTTGTGCTGGTGTACTTTGATATTTGGATTGACGGTGTTTTGTCTTTTTGGTGCTTTTTCCTTGCCCCTTCTCCATGACTTTTGGCACGATAGCATTATCAGAACTTCCAGCTGCTCGGGGCTTGGTGTTTGCTGAACAGCCTCTTCCTCATCTTGAACCTCAGCCCCACGGCCTTGGCTGATAAGGGGAAGGAGAAGGATCCCTTGGCTGCTCTTCGCGTCAGAGACATCATTGCTCGCACTAAGGAGGGCGTGGGGTCTCCCAAACTGGGACCTGGGAAAGGGTATGTGACACCCCTTCAGGGAGCTTTGTCCAGGGGTCTGACCAGCCCCAGCAAGCAGCTACTGCAAGGTCTTGAGGGCCTTGTGAAATTTTTTCCCTGTTTGCAATTCAAGTCCCCAGTCTTGGAAAGAAGAGAAGTTGCAGTCTCCAATTTAGCAAAGCAGTCACTTTATTTAATATTTATTTACTTATTATTTTTCCCCCTGAAATGACATTTTGTCCTTTGTGTTTCTGCAGACATCAAGGGTTTGGGGTGCTGTCAGTGGTGCTGGCAAATCATGCCATCAAATTGCTGTCATCTCTTTTCCAAGATCTGCAAGTGGAGGCGTTGCACAAGGTATGAAGGTAGCATGGACATTGTCCTGAAACATTCTGCCTTCTTCACTCATGCACACTTGGAATTTTCCTACCAATTTCTCTTTCTTTCAATTCAATTTGAAATTCTATCCTCCAGGGCTGGGAGAGTGATGGCCCTCCAGCAGTGCTGGATATCATGGCTCAGAGCACGTCCATCCAGAGGATCCAGCGGCTCATAGACTCTGTGCCACTCACTAATCTGCTGCTGACTCTGCTCTCCACTTCCTACAGAAAGGTGGGAATTGGCACACAGCTAGAGAACGTGTGGAGCTGAGTCACTCCAGATTGTCATCACTTAACAAACTGGGGCTGTGCTGAGAACATAAAATTCTTCTTTCAAAAGTTGTCAGCCAGGGGCTTTTTTCTTTCCTCTTTTCAGAGATGTAAATTTGACAAATTTGTGCTAATGGAAATGCACTTTTTTTTGTAAGTGCAGTGGTATTTTAGTGGGAAGATGAAAAGACTGCACTGCTAACAGATGATTTTATATTAGAACTGTTATTTCAAGTGTTGCTTACAAGCTTGGCATAGATTGTTTATTTTCAACCATCCTGTGTAATTTTTAGTACAACTTAAGCCTTGAAAAACTGTTAATAAACTAGTTGAGACAGATTTGCTAGAAGAAAATTAAAAGGCATGAGGAAGTTACTCCTACTTTCAAATTGCAATCTTTCTTAATCCTAAAATTTTCCTGGTTCTGCTGTTTTTCAGGCCTGTGTCCTGCAGCGCCAGAGGAAGGGCTCCATGAGCAGTGATGCCAGTGCCTCCACTGACTCCAACACTTACTATGAGGATGACTTCAGCAGCACTGAGGAGGACAGCAGCCAAGGTAGTAGAGTTTGCAGCAGCTCAGGATTTTACACTACTTTGCACATTTAATGGAAACCTGGCTACTGTGCTGTTGCCTTCTCAGACTATGACTTGGAACACAGAAAATACAGAGCAGTTTGTAAGGTCTGTGTGGCAGAAGTAGTGCTGATTGCACTCTTTTGTGTGAACTGAAGCCTGAGTGGCTGGGATTTGGCAGTATTTGCTTAAGAGAAGAGTGGAAATAATTTCTTTGTGTAAATTCCTGCTGGACCTCTGTGAAAGGGCTTTGCCTTATGATTTGGACAGAAGAAATGAAGATAGCAGATGCCTTAAGGCTACTCATTGAAATTCTGTTTTAGGCCTTTCTCAGGCTGGGTAGTTTTGTGAGGTATTTGCTCACAACAGTTTGGGTTTGTTGTTCCTGCCCTGTGTGCTAGATGACGACAGCGAACCGATCCTGGGGCAATGGTTTGAAGAGACAATCTCTCCCAGCAAAGAGAAAGTGGCCCCACCACCACCCCCTCCACCCCCTCCTTTGGAGAGCTCGCCGAGGGTGAAGAGCCCCAACAAGCAGAGTGCTGGGGAGAACGGGAACATCCTGGCCAGCCGCAAGGACCCTGAGCTGGTACGGCCGGAGCTCGGCCCCGGGCAGCTGGGGGGGCTCGGGGCAGGCACTGCTGGGCTGTGGCACCGTGCTGCTGCTGCTGCTGCTGCTGCTGCTGCTGCCCACAGCTGTGCTGGCAGCCTCCGTGGGGAATGGCAGCTGGTTCTGGTGCTGCTCAGGGGAGGCAGGAGTGTCCTGGCTGTGAAGAAGGATGTTTCCTGTGCTCTGCTCTCC
>JAWWMU010000071.1:1167384-1181372 GCA_035048155.1 Cinnycerthia olivascens
CCTGCTCTCCCCTGCTCTCCCCTGCTCTCCCCTGCTCTCCCCTGCTCTCCCCTGCTCTCCCCTGCTCTCCCCTGCTCTCCCCTGCTCATCTGTTTGGGTTACAGAGGGAGAGGGAAAATGGGGCCAGATCTGCAAGTGACATGACTTGCTGATAGAATGCTTTTAGCTTCAGCTCCGTTGGGTAAAGGCAAAAATAAATACTGCAGTGGAGAAGTTGGAGGCCTCCAACCTTCTCAGAGAGTTCTGGAATCAGTCCTGGTCCAGACCACAGTGCAGGGAGCTGGGTTGCCATGAGTGCACCTTTCCTCCACTGCAGGGGGGAGGAGGTTTAAGGGACTCAATTTATTTTGCTGGTGATTTAGTTTTTGTTTAATGTTGTCCCTCTCCTTTTGTTGCTTCTATAGTGTGTTTCTCTTTTCTTTTCAGTTTTTGAGCCTAGCTTCAAACATTTTGAACTTTATCACTTCTTCTATGCTGAACTCCAGGAATAACTTCATCCGCAACTACCTGAGCGTGTCCCTGTCGGAGCAGCACATGGCCACGCTGGCGAGCATCATCAAGGAGGTGGACAAGGATGGCCTCAAGGGTGAGTGAGCAAACCTCTGGTAGAGCTGTACAGCTCAGAAGTGTCTCTCTTTTTTAGTTGCATGTCAAAGTTTTAAATACTGGAGAGCAAAGGTGGTAAGTGGCTCACAATCCCTGTCTTACAGGCACGTCAGATGAGGAGTTTGCTGCTGCTCTGTATCACTTCAACCATTCCTTGGTGACCTCAGATCTTCAGTCCCCTGCCCTGCAGGTGAGCTGGGATTGAATGCATAAATAAAATGATGAAATGTTGGTGTCTGTTTATGCCTCTGTATGGGTTCTCCACACCTTGAGTAGTGTGTTGGTTGTTCCACTTGCCCCTGAGTATATTCTGCAAAAAGAGTTTGGAATATTTTGAGCCCTGTGATTTGAATGACCTTTGCTGTCATCCAGCACAAAACATCCTGCACGGTGTAAACTTAACATCTAGAGCTCAGACTAATCTGCTGGACTTTGAAGGTGGTAAAAGCTGAGAAGGAAATGAATTTGTGTATTTTGTCTTGGAGAGTTGCCTCTGTCCATGAGTTTATCAAGAGACATTCCTACTGATTTGCTCTGCTGTCAGGACTGATGCCAAAAGGCCTTGGAATTTCTCAGGAGAGAACCAAATTAATCCTTTTGCTTTCATGTCCTAACTTTGTAGCCTCTAGGCTTCTTTGCTGGGTCAAGGGCTGACCTGACTCAACCCTGTCATGGAGGTTACAAACCTGCTTCACCCATCACTGAATTCAACACCTATACTTTGTGAACTGTATTTTTTTACTGTATTTAAAACACTCTGTTGTTTGTTAATTTTTAAAAGCAGTTGGACTTTCCATCAATCTCCCTTTTTACTACATTTGAAAAGTAGCACATTTGCTGTGATCAGTCAAAGGGCTCTTCTTGCAGATTCGGATACTGAACACAGTAGCGTAGTCTCTCCTGCTCTGATATTGCAGTGAATGAGAAAAGCTCATTGCCATTTTTTCTGCATTGTTGTTGAGGCTTTGTTGTGTTTAGGTGGCAAAGTGACAGCATTGAGTGTCCCTCAGTAGCTCTGCCCTGTTCTGAGACAGGAGAGGCATTGCTGTGTGAGCAGAGCTGAGAGCCCTGCTAATTATTGCCATCTGTATGCTCAGATCATGCTTTTAATTAATTAAAGCATCAGACAGGACTTACCTCTTTCCAACAAGTTCCTATTTTGTTCCAGAGCACACTTCTCCAGCAACTGGGAGTTGCTCCTTTTTCTGAAGGTCCATGGCCTCTCTACATCCACCCTCAAAGTTTGTCGGTGCTATCCCGACTCCTCCTGATTTGGCAGCATAAAGCCACTGCCCAGGGAGATCCTGACGTTCCAGAATGCCTTAAAGTCTGGGAAAGGTAAGATCATTTTATGTTAAGCTGTAAATCAGTCATCTCTTACCTCTCTCATTTCCTCTCAAGTGCAAATTCTCTGGCCCCAGCGTTCCAAGTGTGTGTGTTCCCTGATCTGGGATCTGTGTGGTGCCGGGGGGAGCAGAGGGTCAGTCTGCTGTGCTGGGGAATCCTTCGCCCAGAGTCCAGGAAATGAGACCTGCAGTGAGGAGTTAGGGGAGGAGGAGTCTGAATTGCAGCAAGGCTGCTGTAAAATGGGAAGGAAAATCTCTTATTTTTCAGCAGGTTTCTGGTAGGTCCTGTTAGGATGGTGCTGAGATTGTTCCTCTCTGCCATTACCTGGCTTTCACTGATAGGGTTTAGGTGGTTTAAAGCTCTAATGAGCAGCCTTTCCCAGGGAACAGGTTTGAATCACCATGTCTCCATTTGAATGATTGTTCCCCTTTTCCACTAAATATATTTGTCACTGATTTAATTTCTGTAGGTTTTACTGCTCTCACAGTCTTATTCCAATATATAATGTGGTGAACGTTTGTGAAATTTCCAGTATTAGAACAGTATGCAGAAAAATATGATTGCTTCCAGTTAAAGAGATTTTAAAGAGGGATCTTAGAGGAAAACTAAACTTGACAAACTTCCTCTCCTGTTGCCAGGTTTGTGGGCACCCTGAAGCAAAACGCCTTGCAGGGGACTCTCCCCAGTGACACAGAAGATTTGAATGTGGAGCATCTCCAGCTGCTGCTGCTCATTTTCCACAATTTCTCTGAGAGGGGCCGCAGATCCATCATGATGCTCTGTATCCAGACCATTGTGGAGCTGACAGCAAACATGGAGACCCAGCAGTGTTCTGTGCCTCTTGTCGTGGCACGGCTGCTCCTCGTGTTTGACTACCTGCTCCACCAGTACTCCAAGGCCCCCGTGTACCTGTTTGAACAGGTAAGGTTTTGACATCTGGATATTTAATTGGCCACCCAGCAGGAATCTGTAATGGGCAATTGTTTGATGTGTTCTTTCCGTGACTCTTGTGAGTAAATCGGTTTTGATGTTGTTACCAAACTTTGGAGTTCCTAGGAATGATTAATTATCATGACTGCCTCCTAGCAGCAGGTTCAGTTGGAGTGTAAATTCCTGGTGTGACTGGTGTCTTAATAAATGTTAGTAAGGACAGGATGATTGTCCCACCATATCTTTAAAATCTTGTGTATTTGGCTGTTTATCTCATGAATACCTTTTGTATTGCCTTGCTTTAGTGTTTCACTGTGGAGGTTTTTGGCACTGTCCTCATTAATGGATGAGATGATGCTTTGTGCCTGGCTTTTCCAATTATGGGAAGCTTGGCCATGGATTTAAACTGCTCAATCCAGAATAAAAACCATCAGGAAGGGTCCAGGGCTTCCCCCAGAAGAGTGAAATGTTGTGTTTTGAATAGGATTGTTTCTATTTTGTTTCTTTCTCTGTGGGCTGGTGTTTTCCCCCTACCCCTCAGTGACAAGGATGCTGAGGGTGGGTTTTTGTTTGATTTTTTTTTAATTCAGGTACAATATAATTTGCTGACTCCACCCATTGGCTGGGTGAGTGGATCCCAGGACAGCAGCAGAAGAACATCTGTCCCACTTTATCATGGCTTTAAAGAAGTGGAAGAAAACTGGACCAAACACTGTTCATCAGGTAAGAAAGAAAATGTAAGGGAATTTTTATTCCAAGATTTGCTTTTATGAATAAATGAGAGCCTTTTTTGTGCCTTGGTTTGGGCAACTTTTCCTGCTTTTAATAGCCATAGTTGCAATAGGTATAAATACATCTAATAATGCAAGGATTGTTTTATTAAGCAAAATTCAAAGTTGTTCTCTTCTAGAAGTGCACAACAAATAATTAAAAATGTGTTTATTTTGCTAGGATTGTAGGAGTAGGAAAGCTTTGGCTGCCTATACCACAGGTTAGAGCACCTGTAATGTGCTTGGAATCTGGTGGTGGCCATACAATGCAGAAGGTTGTGGGGATGGAGGAGAGAATGTAACACCATGTGGCCTGTTTAAACTGCCACTTTGAAGGTTATTCTTTGTTCTCACATTCCAGACTCTGCTCCACAGCCCAGGTTCTACTGCATTCTGTCTCCAGAAGCTTCTGAGGATGATCTGAACCGTCTGGATAGCACGGTATGGCACTGCTGGCAGAGACTTTCTGGAGGGCCATGGGGATTTGCCAAGTGCCGGGGAAAATAGAGGAGGAAAGACTTGATTAAAAAGAGGGACCAAGAATCTTTCACTAAGTGGAGAAGAGTGGCCAGATAAGATAACATGAGATTCCTTCTTACCCCTGGTTGGATGTCAGGGCAATCACAGTGCAAAGTCTGTGAAGACCTGTTGTAGGACTTGCAGGAATGCATGAGATTCAAAGACATGTGGCATTAGAGTTGTTTTCTTATCACTTTGCTCCAGGTTCTCTCTGGGTTTTGTTTCCTCACTAAATTTGTTGCCATCAGGGTTATGGACTCTCTCTCCTGCCTTCTCCTTATCCCCAGTTCATTGACTCTCAGTCCCAACAGAACCTCTCCCTGAAGTTTATTTTGCAAGGTTTTGGGTTGTGAATATTCTGAATGCTTAAAGAGCTTTGCAAAGCCAGGGTCCTGATTTGTCATCTCCTGCAGGTTTGTGAGGTCCTTTTCTCCAGGGCTACAAAGTATGACGAGCTCTACACAGCCCTCACCTCATTACTGGCTGCTGGCTCCCAGTTTGATACACTCAGGAGGAGGGAGAACAAAAATGTCACTGCACTGGTAAGACTGTCTTGCTGCCTGTGTTGAGAAATAACAAGTTTTCAAACTTAGTATTTACAAGCAAAGTATTTAATCAAAGTGTTTTGGACTGTGCTTGGAGTAACGAACTTAAAAAGCTCATAATTAACCACAGTGTTCATGGTAGCTGCACATCTCTTGAGTTTTTAATTCATAATATGCTTCAGACTTGCTATAAATCCATGGTAATTCCAGGAAATGTGACTAAAACATGATTAAACAGGAGAATATAGTATCATTTTTCCTTTTTCTTTTCTCAGTCCTGTGTTGCATATTTTATTGTTTAATATGGCAGAAACTCAGTCCAGAATGTGTTCATCTGATTTGGCACATCTGCAGGAGTGTGGAGTTCCTGAGGAGATACTTCAGTATCTGTAATGATGTAAAGTGCTGTATTTCTGTACTAATCTTTGAACTGTTCCTCTCTTTAGGAAGCCTGTGCCCTTCAGTACTACTTCCTCATCCTGTGGCGGATCCTGGGGATTTTGCCTCCCTCCAAAAGCTACATGCACCATTTGGCCATGAACACCCCTGAGATGAGTGACTGTGACCTCCTGCACACCCTGCGCTGGTCTTCCCGCCTGCAGATCCCATCCTACATCACATGGATCAAGGTACAGCCTCAGCTCCATGGGCTGTGGGAGGGGTGGCAGTGAGGGTCAGTCCCTCCGTGCTGACTGCACGTGGGGTTTGTTCTGGGGGAACTCGTGCCTATCTTTTCTAAACTGGGTAATTCCAGAGCACTGTTCAAGGGTGATGGATCTGGGTTTTGGCATTTGTAGGATCACCTTATCAAGCAGGGCATGAAGGCTGAACATGCTGCTCCTCTCATTGAACTGACCTCCAGCAAGTGCATCTCAGTGAAGTACGACGTGGAAATAGCAGAGGAATACTTTGCTCGACAGGTGAGGGGTGGGAGTGCAGCTGGACATACAGACTTCTGCTTCTGTGGGCTGACCTGCACTTACTGTTCTCTCTTCTTCCATCTTCATGTATTTTCAGATCTCTTCTTTCTGTGCTGTTGACTGCACAACCATTCTCCAGCTGCATGAAGTCCCCAGTTTACAATCCATTTACACCCTCGATGCTGCAATCTCCAAGATCCAGGTTTCTCTAGATGAGCACTTTTCCAAATTAGCTGCAGAAACTGATCCCCACAAGTCCTCAGAGATAACCAAGAACCTCCTCCCTGCTACGCTGCAGCTCATTGACACTTATGCTACTTTTACCAGGTACAGTCCTTGGGATTTCTAGCAGGAATACAACTTTCTGTTGTGCTTTGGGCTTTCTCTGCATTTTTTGTGTTGTTTTCTTAGAAGTGTCTGGGAGTTTTATAGTCCAGAATAATTACTTCATGTCCTCTAGAGGGTCCATTGCTTTAAAAGAAAAATAACAAGTAGCTTCTCAAGCCATGCATGGGACTTTGTTGTTTCTGAGTAGCCTCCTTGTCTGATCTTCCAAGGCTTCCTTGCAGTTTGCAAAACCAGCTTTTCCTCCAAAGGTAAAACCACCCTCTAGGATAGTGCTACTTAAGGTTGTTTCTCTGGGATAATACTGAGGCTGTCAGACCATCAGAAAAGAGAGGGGGGTGTTAATTCTTACATTAAAAATCAAAATTCTTCTAAACTCTCGTTAGAACCTGTGTAGAAGAAAGCAAAAAATAAATCAGCTTTTTCTTTTTGGGCACTTCTCTTGGTAAGTAGCTTAGAGGGGATAAATGCCCAGAACTCCCTTAGTGGTGTGAGATGAAGCGTGGGGCAGAACTTCAGAAGTTTGTGTTTTATCTGTCACTCCAGTGACACCCTTAGTTCGATTCCTGAGGTGAATCCCTCCCTCCCTCCCTCCTGCAGGTCGTACTTGCTGCGGAGCCTGTCGGAGGAGGGCTCCTCAGACACCAAGCCCTGCGAGGAGAAGCTGCGGGGCTACGCTGCTGTGCTGGCCATCGGCTCCAGCCGCTGCAAGTCCAACAGCCTGGGTGAGGAGCAGGGCAGTGCTGGGCTCCAGGGTGCCTCCCACCCTACGGCAATCTTTGTACACTGCTTCAGTACTCAATTTCAAAGTGCTCACTGTTCAAACGAGTGAGTTGTGCTGCCAGCACACTGCAAAGTCTCTTCAGTATCTTACCAACTTAAGCAGTTGGGCAGACCTTGAAAGTATCGTTGTGGGCTCCTCTGGATTAGTGAAATGTATTTATAACCATATTGGAGCTTGTGGCATGGAATAACAAGGGGAACTATGAAATGATGGTATGCTGAAGACTTCTGTGAATTAGTATTTGTGCCATGTTTTCTGCAGTTTTAACGGAGTGAAAGAAGGTGGGATTCTCTTAAAAACCTAAGGATGATTTTGACTTGTAGGCCTTTGAATTTATTCAGTGCCTGATTGTTGTGTGTAACTGCAGGTCCAACCCTTGTGCAGAACTTGCCATCAGCTGTGCAGACCCTGTGTGAGTCCTGGAACAACATCCACACCAACGAGTTCCCCAACATTGGCTCATGGGTGAGTCCAACCTCAGGGCCTGATCTCTGGTGTGAGTGCAGCTGCAGGAATTGCTGGGAATGAGGACAGAGTGTGGCTCTGTCCCAGATCCAGGGCTCTGATGTGTGTATGTGTGTCCCTCCCCAGCGCAACGCCTTTGCCAACGACACCATCCCTGCAGAGAGCTACATCAGCGCCGTGCAGGCTGCCCACCTGGGCACCCTCTGCAGCCAGAGCCTGCCCCTGGCAGCCTCCCTCAAGCACACCCTGCTGTCCCTGGTCAGGCTCACCGGGGATCTCATTGTGTAAGTCAGGCTTGTGTTGTTACACTGTGTGTTCCACACACTGCTGCGTGCTTTGGTCTGTGTCCTCCAGGGCTGCTTCAGGCTGTGTCTGTGCAGCACTCACTGACCTGCTGCTGGTTGTGACCTCAGCCTTCCAGTTCACAGTTCCAAATAACAAATGAATGACAGACAAACCTTCCAGTTCACAGTTCCAAGTAGCAAACCAATGGCAGACAGTCTTCCTGTCTTCCTGTGGTATCTCCAAGTCAAGCTCCCTGAGGCAGAGCTTTTTATCAAATGTAGACTTGAAGAAATGGGGATATAAACTGACACAATATGGATCTAACTAATTCATTTGAGTTTTGTAATCATTCACTTGTGTGAAGTTTTTAATGTGCAACGAAAAGTGAAATGCCGTTTTTTTTTCCACAGACTTAGTCAAAAATACTCTGAACCCAAAAAGTAGTTGTTGACCCTGCAGACAAGCCCCAGAGCCATGATACCTGATAGTGGGACTACCTAGGCAGATGTTGTAACTGTATATATGCAAAAGTAACATAGAATTTTCCAAAGGGTGACTGTTTTTCTGAGGGGGAAAATGACTGGGCCAGTGTTTTTATCCCACCTTTCCAAAAAGGGTTTCATCACTGACTTCCATCCAGAGTTGTGCCTCACTTTATGCAAATTCTGGTTTCCAGTAGGGATGATCTGTGATACATCATGCACAGAATTAACTTGTGTCCTTTTCTTTTCAAGCTGGTCAGATGATCTGAACCCACCCCAGGTGATCCATTCCCTGCTGCCCCTCCTTCTGGAGACCAGCACAGAAAGTGTGGCAGAAATCAGCAGCACCTCCCTGGAAAGGATCCTGGGCCCAGCGGAGTCTGATGAGTTCCTGGCACGTGTTTATGAGAAGTTGATCATGGGGTGCTATAACATACTGGCCCATCACTCTGACCCAAACAGGTACCAAAGCTGTGTGCAAAGATTGGCTACAGCAGAGTTGGTTCTGGAACAGAAAAAATCAGCTTATTTTCATCCGTTGAAAGCTTCTGTACTTGTATACTATAAATATGAGATATTTTATTCACATGACCAGAATTGTGGAGTGGGGCTGAGAGCAAGAGAGAATGGGGAGGAGTAACAGCAGAAGAGACTTAAATTGTAAAAAGAGCAGCTTTTTATAGGGATTTGTGTGTGAGGTGTCTGAAAGGTCTGAATTATTTTAGATTTCTGGCTGTGTCCCTTTGTTCTAACTTGGTGGATTTGTTGGTGTTTATGTAAAGTTGTTCATCAATTGTTTTTCTCCTGTCTCTTGGAAGAAGAGTTGCTTTCAATTGGTGGAAAATTTACTGGAATTGTATTGGCAAATAGATCACTTCTGGCCTCTCAGAACTGTTGTGATTGTTTCTAGATGGTCTTATTTGATCCTCATGTATTTGATCTATTCCTCTTTTAATCCTCAGTGGCCTGGATGAGTCCATCTTGGAAGAATGTTTACAGCATCTGGAGAAACAACTGGAGAGCAGCCAGGCCAGAAAAGCCATGGAGGAATTCTTTTCAGAAAGGTGAAGTCACCATGGAAGTTGTAGTCCAAGGACTTAATTTCTTGTCCTTTTTCTGTTAGCTTGTCCCTGTATACACCAAGGTGATGTTAATGCCATTGTGCAGGAAAGCACAGACTCTGTAAAGCCAGGATATCCTTCAGACAGTGCAGGAGAGTGGGAAGAGGCTCTGGAGGGGGGAGGACCTCGATCTTTATCCAAATCAAATATTCAGCAAGGCCTCACAGGGGTGCTCAGTGGGGAATCTTGCAGCATGATTGTTCTGTCAGAGCAGGTTTCTGAGAGATGCTGCTCCATAAGGCACTTACAGACCAAGCTGCAAAATCCCAAACTCCCAGTGCTTCTGTGGGTCCAGGGGTTGATAATTTTAAGGGTGGAGGAGAGGGACTGGCCTGACTTAGAATCATAAAGCCAAAGAACAGCTGTGATAGAAACAGCCTAGCACAACCACAGTGTTCTGAGTGTGAGGTGAACAAGAGGAAAGGCTGTTTTTTCTCTCTACTGCTGTTTTTCTCTCTACCTGTTGAACAGTTTAGAATGAAAGCAGCCTGGTGGCTGTACATTGTTAGTATGGAATGGAAAGATATGCAAGGAAATCTTGACTTCTGTTTTGGAGCCAGTTAGACCACAGTGAAATACTACTGAGGAGCCCATTTATGAGTTTTGGTCTGAGCTGGTTTTGTTGTTTGGCTCAGTGCAGTTTCTGTGGTTTGGCTGCTGAACAGTGTTAAACACAAACTCCTGCGAGTCTGAAACGTGAGGGCAGAGAGAAATAGAGCCAGTGGAAAAGGGAAATGGGGCTGCTTTTTGCAGAGCTGATTTAATTTTCCCCTCTGTACAGTGGAGAGCTGGTGCAGATCATGATGGCAACGGCCAACGAGAACCTCTCGGCCAAGTTCTGTAACAGGGTGCTGAAATTCTTCACCAAGCTCTTCCAGCTGAGTAAGTGCCAGTGGGATCTCCTCCATCCTGCCTTTTCCACTTCACACTGTTCTTGTATTGGCTGAGGTTGGAAGATGCTGGGAAGAAAAACTGTGGGAGGGAGTGGTCACAGCTTCACGCTTTCAAGGAAAGCCATTTTCACACGTTTCATGGAGCATCTGTCGCTGACAGTAACTTTCTCCCCAGCTGAGAAGAGCCCCAACCCCAGCCTGCTGCGCCTCTGTGGCTCCTTGGCCCAGCTGGCCTGCGTGGAGCCCGTGAGGCTGCAGGCCTGGCTGACCAGGATGACCATGTCCCCACCCAAGGACTCAGACCAGCTGGACGTGGTGCAGGAGAACAGGCAGCTGCTGCAGCTCCTGACCACTTACATTGTTCGGGAGAACAGGTAAAGCACTGCCTTGGTCCTGGCTTGTGTGTGTTCAGTGTTCCTCTTGTTCTCTAGAACAGTCTCCTGTGAGTTGCTGCTGGTTCTTTGTGGTCCCTGGGTGAAACTCTCCTCTTTTTGCTCAGCCAAGTGGGGGAAGGCGTGTGCACGGTTCTGCTCAGCACTCTGATACCAATGGCAACGGAGATGTTGGCCAATGGGGATGGCACGGGATTTCCTGAGCTGATGGTCGTCATGGCAACTTTGGCCAGTGCAGGACAAGGGGCAGGACACCTCCAGCTTCATGGTGCTGCTGTGGACTGGCTGGGCAGATGGTAAGAGTGAACTCTCTACTGCTGATGCTTCATTTGTGGGGTTTTTTTATTTTTTTCCTGGTGTTTACAGATATTCCCTTCTCTCTTAGTTTATTGTTTGTTGTTTTGGATATAGAGTGTCTGAGGGAGGCTGATCTGTGTCCATCTGTTCCAAACAATCACAATTTTTTTTCTTTACTGTGGATGATTTAATTACTGCAGTTATACATTCCCTGTTGTTAATCTAAATCAAACTGAATGCTTGAAGCTGTTGGTTAGGACTGAGTTTATATTTCCCAAAGGCTGTCAGATGGAATGAGGAGTTTTGGACTCGCCTTCTCTGGAACTGTTCCAGACCAGGTTGGACGAGGCTTGGTCCAGCCTAGGATAGTGGAAGGTGTCCCTGCCCATGGCAGGGGATGGGATGAGATGAGCTTTAGGATCCCTTCCATCCTAAACCATTCTGTAGTAATTCCCAGTGTTCTGTGTTGCAGCAAGAAATACCTGTCTCAAAAGAACGTGGTAGAAAAAATGAATGCCAACGTCATGCAAGGGAAGGTAAGACTTGTGCTGGTGCTGCACTTGCAGGAATGACTCACAGACACGAGCTGTCCTGGTTTGGTTGCATGGTGGGAGTTTTAAAAGAATTTTGGCCAGGGGGTGACTCTTCTGTGTTTGTGCCCTGTAGCAGCTGTTGTGGGCTGTGAGTGTTGTCTCTGATTTTTCTTCCCTTCTGCTCCCCAGCACGTGACAATCCTGGAGTGCACGTGCCACATCGTGTCCTACCTGGCTGATGTCACCAATGCCCTGAGCCAGAGCAGTGGGCAGGGCCCCAGCCACCTCTCAGTGGACGGCGAGGAGCGCGCCATCGAGGTGGACTCGGACTGGGTGGAGGAGCTGGCCGTGGAGGAGGAGGACTCTCAGGCTGAGGACTCGGTAGGCAACGGGCACAATGGATGCTGCAAAGGGCAGGAGAGTTCATTTTGCACCTTCCAAATCGCTCAGTTTATAAACTGAGGTTTTGTGTTTGTTCCTGATGAGACACTGAGTGAAGGATCCTGCATGTCAGGTCTAGAGGAGAGGATCTGTCATTCTTGCCTAGATGTGTTGACTATGTGATATCAACAAAAGTTAAATATTGTTTTTTTTTATTTTAAAAAGGAAGAAATGGAATAAAATGGGTTTGTTCTTACTGGTTAGTTGGCAATTACTTGTTTTTGTAGCCAGAAGCAACTTTTTGATTAATATTTTAAGTGCTGTTGGGTGTGTAAAAAAGCTGTTAGAATGTGTTCTTTACTTTTTCGTGTCACTATTTTTGTTACTGTTTCTTTTTCTTGTTGACCGTTTCATGTTACTACAATGTGTCACCATCTCCTCTCTCCATATGGTTTCATACCAGCTGCCTTATGACTCAGTGGTGCTAAAATTTGCTATTCTTAAAATGTCTGGGGAATTCATTCTGTACATGTACTTCACTGTACCTGCAGTTATGACACCTTCCTAAAACAATTTTCTTCTGGATAGGATGAAGATTCTCTCTGTAATAAACTCTGTACTTTCACCATCACACAGAAAGAATTCATGAATCAACACTGGTAAGAATCTCAAGCTTATGTTCAGAGTTTCAGACTGGTATTTCTGGCCATTGGGAAGGAAACCAGTGTAGTTTGTGAGCCCCAAGGCACTGCTTTTCAAAACTCACCTGGCTTATTTTGGGCAGGTACCACTGTCACACTTGCAAGATGGTTGACGGGGTTGGCGTTTGCACAGTTTGTGCTAAAGTTTGTCACAAGGACCATGAGATTTCTTACGCCAAGTACGGATCCTTCTTCTGTGACTGTGGAGCCAAGGAGGATGGCAGCTGCCTGGTAAATTCTTCACATCTTCAGATTTTCGAGTTGTTTGCAGTTTTTTGTTCTGCAGTAAGTTATATCAGGATTTGTGTATGCTGGAATGCTAAGACTTGAGGGCTTTGACTTTATAATGAACCCTCAGAATTTCCAGCTTGCCTGAAAATTAAATTTTTTGCACCAAACGATGGCATTGGTAAATCTGTGTCCTAGTGACTCCTGGGATTCCACGTGCCTTTACAGAATTTGCTGCACAGCAAAGAACACCTTTTCCCATGTTTTCCACTAGCAGCAAATGAAATAATCATATCTTAAATATGGAAAGTTTTAAATCCTTGGGTGGAGAGTCACGTACAGAATGTTATTTCTTTATTTAATTGCTGCTCTTACAAGCTGTGTTCACTTCATCAGTAGCCAGGCTGAGCCTGGTTTGGGATTATAGCATTGCTCTGTCGTTCCCAGGCACTGGTGAAGAGAACTCCCAGCAGTGGGATGAGCTCTACCATGAAGGAATCAGCCTTCCAGAGCGAGCCCCGCGTGCCCGAGAGCGTCATCCGCCATGCGAGCACGTCCCCGGCTGAAAAGGCCAAGGTCACCATCAGCGAGGGCAAGGGCCCTGATGAGGAAAAGCCCAAAAAGAGCAGCCTGTGCAGAAACGTGGAGGGCTGTCGAGAGGAGCTGCAGTCCCAGGTACAATTGCTAAACAGAGATGGGTTATAATGAGGGTCTTGGGCAGGCTGAGTTGGTTGTAAGCTGAGATGAGAGGGTCATAAAGGGGTGTCAGGCTTTAAAAAGCAATTGATGTGCAGCTCGCATGAGGAGCATCTTGTTCCTCATTTGCCTGATCTGTTTCTTGTAGGCCAACTTCTCCTTTGCACCTTTGGTGTTGGAGATGCTGAATTTCCTGATGGACGCCATCCAGGTCAACTTCCAGCAAGCTTCAGCCATGGGGAGCAGCAGCCGTGCCCAGCAGGCTCTCAGCGAGCTCCACACTTTGGACAAATCAGTAGAAATGACAGATCAGTTGATGGTACAGAAAAAAGGAATTAACAGAGTGTGGATGGCGGGAGTGGCTTTTAAACAGAGACATTCCAGTGACACGCTTTGGTTGCTTTCCCTGGCTCAGGTCCCCACGCTCGGCTCTCAGGAAGGCGCCTTTGAGAACGTGCGCATGAACTACAGCGGGGACCAGGGCCAGACCATCCGGCAGCTGATCAGCGCGCACGTGCTGCGGCGCGTGGCCATGTGCGTGCTGTCCTCGCCCCACGGCCGCCGCCAGCACCTGGCTGTGAGCCACGAGAAGGGCAAGGTGAGCCCCCTGCACGGAGCTGGGGCTCCCGAGGGGAGGGGAGCAGTGCTGGAGCTGCTGGGGTCCTGAGGGAAGGGGAGCAGTGCTGGAGCTGCTGGGGTCCTGAGGGAAGGGGAGCAGTGCTGGAGCTGCTGGGGTCCTGAGGGAAGG
>JAWWMU010000071.1:1182251-1195216 GCA_035048155.1 Cinnycerthia olivascens
GAGCAGTGCTGGAGCCTGGGGCTCCTGAGGGAAGGGGAGCAGTGCTGGAGCCTGGGGCTCCTGAGGGAAGGGGAGCAGTGCTGGAGCCTGGGGCTCCTGAGGGAAGGGGAGCACTGCTGGAGCCCAGGGCTCCTGAGGGATCTGTAACTGGGATCTGGAGTTGAAATGCCTGACTCCCCTCAGTTGTAGTCAGATAACTGAGTTCATTCTGTGGTTCTGATTCTGTAACTGAGATCTGGAATGGAAATGCCTTACTCCCCTGAGTTACAGTCTAATAACTGAGTTCATTCTGTGGTGCAGATCACAGTGCTCCAGCTCTCAGCCTTGCTGAAACAAGCTGACTCCAGCAAAAGAAAACTGACCCTCACCCGCCTGGCATCCGCGCCCGTCCCGTTCACGGTGCTGAGCCTCACTGGGAATCCCTGCAAGGAGGACTACCTGGCTGTGTGTGGGCTGAAGGTAAGTGCCTGCCAAACCCTTCTCCAGGGAGCTGCAGACATCAGCTCAAAGCCAGCTGTCTTTGTTTCCTCTGAGGAGTTAGCACGGAGCTGCCTCCTAAATTCTGTCACTATTTCAGTTCCTGATTCACTTTCCTGCCAGATAGATGAGGTAAAAGAAGCAGGACCTTTATGAACAATATAATTAATGTGACAGTGCCTCGAAATGGTATTTCTTAGTGTATTTAGGCTGATTCTGTTTTAAGACAAGAGCCAAGGTTTAGTCATGTCAAACTTAATGTGTTAAAACTAATCTGTAACAATTAGTGTTCTTTGGAAAGGACTCCTCTTTTTTGTGTTCTCCCAAATTTAGATTCAGCTTTCCCAGTGCAGGATCTACAGATGTTTTATTTAGCTGAGAAAAAGCTGCACTCTTTTTAGTTTTTTTTCTTTTCAAACCTTCATGTCATTTATTTTCAATGCAGGAAATTGAGATTTAGATTCTCCGAATCGTTATTTGCCATAAGAAAAATGCTGACTTTTAACTCCATTCTTGTCTTCAAGTATTTATAAACACTTTGTTTTAATATTTAATCAATTTTCCTCATTACTGCAGGATTGCCATGTGTTAACATTCAGCAGCTCTGGATCAGTCTCTGATCATCTGGTGCTTCATCCCCAACTGGCCACTGGGAATTTCATCATCAAAGCTGTGTGGCTGCCAGGATCTCAAACAGAGCTGGCCATTGTCACTGCAGACTTTGTGAAGGTATGTCTGGCCACGAGCTATTGATGATACAACTTCTGTCAGACATCAGAGTCTGAATCCTCAGGGAGTTGTGTGTGGGAGAATGTGATAATATTCTCAGAAATAAATTGGAAATATAAATATAGGATGTTTGGGCTGTTCTTGCAAGGAAAAGCAAACCCAAAATAACTCAAAGAGAAAAAATGCCCCAAATTGTAACATCTCATAGGGATTCCCTTATCTCAGCTCTTGTTCATTTGCATTGTTTTGTATTGTAGTAGCTAATTACTGCCTTGATAATAATTGTAGTTAATTATCTCCTTGATTTTTCCCACAGATTTATGACCTCTCAGTAGACGCCTTGAGTCCAACTTTCTACTTCCTCCTACCGAGTTCCAAAATCAGGGATGTCACTTTCCTGTTCAACGAGGAGGGGAAGAACATCATTGTGATCATGTCCTCTGCTGGCTACATCTACACACAGCTCATGGAGGAGGCCAGCAGTGCCCAGCACGGGCCCTTCTATGTCACCAACGTGCTTGAAGTCAATCATGAGGACCTGAAGGTGCTGGTGACTTCCCTTTCTCTCTTTTTTTGCTTCTTCCATTTGAAGGCAGAAGTTTCCTTCTTTTTTTCCCTTTTCCTTTTAAGCCCCCTGATCTAGATCAAGGAGCTTTCTCATTCCTCTAAAGAGAGAAATATCCTTACAGTCAAAGGAGGTGGGGGTGAAAATTAAACCCCTTGATCCTTTCATCTAGAAAATGGAGCATGTTTTCCATGGCTGGCTCTGAAGTCATGCCCAGCAGGATTTCTCAGCAGGGAGATGGCTTCAGAGCAGTGCTGTTCTCAGAGCAAGACACTCCAAAGGTGCAGGAGCAGAAGGGATAAATCACCATGGCTAGGGCTGGAGAGCTGCAGTCAGCCTTTGTTTCTAGTCTTGAGGGTGACCTTTAAAATCTCTCCAGTGTTTTTACCCCAGCCTGCTTCAAAACAGGAATAGATGGGAAGGAGACCCTCAGGAAGGTCTTTTATGAGCTGGGCATACAGGGAATGTTCCATGTGACACTGTAACACAGCGCTGAGGCTCACAGCTGCAGGAGCTCAGGGTGTTACCTACAGCCTCCGGGCGTGCAGGCTCAGCATCCCCTCCCAGAGCCTTTGAAGTGTCTGATGGATGAGTTCACCCAGGAGTTCAGCTTAGAAAATTGTCGTTTAGGGCTCTGTTCTCTCACTGCTGGGGAGGAGGGGCGGCTTTGGGAATAATTCCATCGTAAATTTAAAATCCTGACAGAGTGTTTGGGGATACTTGTGTTTGTGTTAAATGTTGGCATTTCTCTGGATCCCCCAGGACAGCAATGGCCAGGTGGCAGGAGGGGGGGTGTCAGTCTATTACTCCCACGTGCTGCAGATGTTGTTCTTCAGCTACTGCCAAGGCAAATCCTTCGCAGCCACCATCAGCCGTGCCAGCCTGGAAGTGCAGCGGCTCTTCCCAATTAACATCAAGAGGTGAGGATCCTGAGGAGACTCCCTGCATTTTTATTTATTTTTATTATTAATAAATACTGCTTGTTGTTAAACATCCTAGCTCTGAATGGCCAAACCTTGTGGTGAAAATTCCCTGTTGGCTGATGATTTCTTGCTCCTTTTCATGGTTGTTCTATCCTAATGGACTTGGGTGATCCTTGTGGGTCCCTTCCAGCTCAGGAATTCCATATCCCAGTCGCAGGATGATTAGAAACCAAAGCTGGCTGTTTCAGCAGTGGGCCATGCATGCATTTTGTCCTCCCATCAGGATTTCAGAGCAGGAAGGTGTCTGCAGAGCAGTGGAGCTGCACAGAGTGAGCTGCTCGAGGTGCGGCCGCTGGAACCGATGGGATTATCCGCCCTCACCCAGGTGGCCAAGCAGGAAGCCTTTGTTTCCTTTCAGCACCACTGCTGCAGTGGACCTTGTGCATTGTGCATGTTAAGGCTGATTTTCAGACTCCCTTGGGGGAAACCAGTCTCTTACTCTATGAATGTGACAAGAAAAGGACAGTTCTGTTGTGTTTCCTCCTATGCGGTGCTGGGCACCCAGGCCACGGGCTCTTCACTGGCCTGACACAAATCCACTGTCACAAGTGGGCTCTAAAGGAGGGTCAGGTTCCAAGAGCTCCTGAACTCTAGTCGAGTTTGGCTTAGTCTTTTTGCAGATCTGTTTCCACTTTTTCCAGTGAGCAGACACTGATTCTCCTGCATTAGCCTTTACTCATTGCTGCTGGGTGTGTTGAAATGTGGAACTGTTCATCTATTCAGATAAAAACATTACTGAAAGCCATTTATAAATTATCTCCTTGATCTGGGGCATAAAATGCAACACTTCAGCCAGTTTTTCCTTGAGTTTGCAGGGTAGGGATCAGGGCTGAGGATTGGGATGCTCATGACTTCTGCCCACTCTGGTGACTGTGTCAGGTTTCTCACCTGTAAACCAGACACTGTTCATTGATGCAGTACTTCAATCCCTGCTCAGGACAAAGCTTTAACTGATTTGAACACAATGAAATTTGTGTGGTTTTGCTTATGCTGTTCCTTAAATGAGTGTCATTGTGCCTTTTGTCTCTTGCAGTTCCAATGGTGGCAGTAAGACTTCTCCAGCCCTGTGTCAGTGGTCTGAGGTGATGAATCACCCTGGCCTGGTGTGCTGTGTCCAGCAGACCACAGGTGTCCCACTGGTGGTGATGGTGAAGCCAGACACCTTCCTCATCCAGGAGATTAAGACCTTGCCAGCCAAAGCAAAGGTTAGTCAGAGTTCCCTGTGGTTTTGGCTCTTAAAATTTGGTTTCCTGTCGTTCTGTCAGCCAGATCTCCAGTCTTGGCAGCTTTTCTAATACAAAGAGTTTGTTCCTCCAAGCAAGAGTTGCCAAACCCTTTCCTTGCCTTGCCTTGCAGATCCAGGACATGGTGGCCATCCGTCACACGGCCTGCAACGAGCAGCAGAGGACCACCATGATCCTGCTGTGTGAGGATGGCAGCCTGAGGATCTACATGGCCAACGTGGAGAACACATCCTACTGGCTGCAGCCCTCTCTGCAGCCCAGCAGTGTCATCAGCATCATGAAACCTGTCCGCAAGCGCAAGGCGGCTGCCATCAGTAAGGGCTCCTCACATCACCCTTGTAACTAATGGAGCTGTAAAGATTGATCAACATCTAAATATTTACAGCACTCATTCTGACAGTTACTGGCTAAGTGGGTAAAATGTTTCCATAGATGTATATAGAAATACTTTCCAGAGGAGGCGAGTTGTTTCTGCTGGTTTTTTACCACAACTTTGCCTGTTTGGAATGTCTTTTGTCATAAAGATCTCTTTTTCCTTCTAGCAACTCGCACATCCAGCCAGGTGAACTTCCCCATTGACTTCTTTGAGCACAACCAGCAGCTCACAGACGTGGAGTTTGGAGGCAATGACCTGCTGCAGGTGTACAATGCCCAGCAGATAAAGCACCGGCTCAATTCCACGGGCATGTACGTGGCAAACACAAAGGTGAGTGGGGCAGTCTGGGGACTGTGTCTGCCTCCTGGGTGACATTATTGTTCACATTGATACCGTGCCTCGCCTTAATTAAGGAGTCTGCTTTGTTCAAGTGACCCCGCACAAATACTGTAATTCAGCAAACAGTGGAGGCACCTCTGTACGGTGTCCTTGGCTTCAGAGGGAGTTTCTGAGCTGTGATTTGTTCTCTGCAGCCTGGGGGTTTCACCATCGAAGTGACCAACAACAACAGCACGATGGTGATGACGGGCATGCGGATCCAGATCGGCACGCAGGCCATCGAGCGCGCTCCTTCCTACCTGGAGATCTTCGGCCGCACCATGCAGCTCAACATGACCCGCGCCCGCTGGTTTGACTTCCCCTTCACCCGTGAGGAGGCCCTGCAGGCTGACAAGAAGCTCACCATCTTCAGTACGGCTTGGTGCCCTGCTTGGTCTGTTCGTGGCTTGCTTTGGGTGGGATGAAGCTGCTTCACCTCGCAGCAGGGAGTTTCCACAATCCTTTCGTTTGCCCTGACTGCAGGAGCAGTCCGAGGGGGGAGCCCTGACTACTTGATAACTTTATTTATGGCCCAGTTTTTTGCTGCTGTGATTCGGGAGTTCAGCTCAAAGATTTTGTGCTGAGGCAAGAGAAGGAAAATGGCCTTGCAAAGGCAGGTGGCACTGTCGGTGGCTGTGTATTAATGACAGTGTAATTGCTGTCCTGGCCCTGTGAAATGAGCTGGTTTGTATCCAAAATCGACAGTTTTCTCAGTTTTTAAGAAATTTCTCTCATCGTTACAGTTGGGGCTTCTGTGGATCCTGCTGGAGTCACCATGATGGATTCCATAAAAATTTATGGCAAGACCAAAGAGCAGTTTGGCTGGCCTGACGAGCCCCCCGAGGACTTCCCATCTGCTTCCGTGA
The DNA here is from genome assembly GCA_035048155.1 of Cinnycerthia olivascens. Taxonomy (NCBI): domain Eukaryota; kingdom Metazoa; phylum Chordata; class Aves; order Passeriformes; family Certhiidae; genus Cinnycerthia; species Cinnycerthia olivascens. The sequence goes on from JAWWMU010000071.1 coordinate 1,187,870, forward strand.
GCAACGTTTGTCCCCCAAACCTCAACCAAGGGAATGGCACTGGGGACACCGAGTCAGCTGCCCCTGCTGCTGCCAGTGGCACTGTCCTGGAGAGGTATTTCCAGAGTCTTTCCCTTATTTCTCCTTGGAAATGGGTTGTTGTTGTGGCGGGCACTTGTGTGCTTTTTCTAACTTGGAGAACTGGAGGGAATTAATGAGTTGTTCTCACTGCCTTACACAGCAACAACTGAAAGCAGTGATTATCTTGGTAGGAGGGTTTGTGGTGGCTCTTGGTTGATCTGCTGCAGTAGATGGGTAGATCTGTGTGCTTGCTTGTGCTGCCTAGTTCACATTCCAGTAGTCTTGAGGAGCTCAAAGCAACGTCTGCTGCCTTGGTGCATTCTCTCATTTCAAGCTGGCCCATTTTTGGTCTCTGGAGCTCACAAAAGTCAGGCCTCTCTGAAGTTAAGCTCAGTTTTGAGAAGGGCTTTGTGTGTGACCCTGCTTTAGGCTGGTGGCTCCCACCAACTTGCCTTGTAGCCCACATGCCTCAGTCTGAGCTCTGGTGCTGGGGGAGATGTTGGGTTTTCCCCCATATCCCTGCTGAGAGCCAAACATCAAGGGTGACCTGGACATAAATTCAGTGAATAAACAGAATTTATGTTCTTTCTTATATCCATGCTGTGTTTTTCTTTGAGCTCATACAGTCTGTAGCATAAGGGTTGTAAAAGCAGCAAGGGACAGGAGAGAAACAGCTCAAAGAGGAACTGATACTGCTGAAAAATGAGCATTTCAGAGGATACATACACTGCTCAGCTGTGAGGAAGGGGTGGTTAAGTTTTTTATCTGACTGAAATTCTCAGGTAAAGGCTCAGGGCTTGAAGTGCCAGTTAGGCCCAGTTGAAGGACCTGTTCAGCCATCCTTTAATATTTTGTCTAATAGTTCATGGGATTTTTTCCTATTTGTTTTCCCTTTTCTTCCCTCCTCTGCTGTGACATCCCCACAAGGTGTCCCTCTTGACACAGACATGCTCTCTGGTTTTCCAGAACAGTGGGATTATATTCTAAAAATTCAGATATAAAAAAATTATGCTTCTATTTGGTGTTACCTTCTGAAGAGCCTCTGGAGTAGGAAGAGCTAGTGGCAGGCAGGAGGCAGCTTTTCTATCCAAGTGTGGTGTCTGTACTTGAATTAAAACCTGGGTGGTGCTTTAAGTGGTGCTTGGCTTCTCTGTGTGAGGTGACCTGGCTCATCTCTGTCTTTGTTTTGCTCCAGACCAGTGTGTGCTGCCAGGTAGAAAGACCCTGCTTAGACTGACGCTCCCCTGGCTTCCTGATTCCCCCATTTAATTTGCCTTTTGCTTAGAATATGTTCTAGGGAGTTTTTCTGTGAGCTTTACACATTTTTATTTTTTTTTCCTTTTTCTTTGCTCCCCCAAAGTTCTGACACTGAGTCCCTAACCACCCTGGACCGGTTAGTATGGCATCCTTTTCTCTGCACGAGTGAGTGTGTGTCAGAGAGACAGAACACATGGTGTGGCTTTTGGTGACTGGGGTTGTTTTGTTTTCCAAGTGACATTTGCTTCTTTACATTCTGGTCATTGCATGGCAGATGGTTTAGCAAATGTAAAGATGAGGTGGTTTGCAGATTTTTGCTGTACACAGCGTAACTGTTGCTTATTTGACAGACTCCTTTCTGCTTTGTTCCTTCCTTGTGTCTTCTTATCCCACTTCTGTTCCCTCCAAGCTTTACGAGGGTGGCTGTGGGGAGGGGGATGTTATTTATCACTACCAAACCAGACAATGGTTCCTTCTGCCTTCCAATCCTACAGTGGTTTTTTCCCCTTAATGCTCTCTCTTCCCTGCTTTTTCCTGTATCTTACTGCTCCTTCTGGTGTGTCAGATGGCATTTCAGGTAGTTCTACCTGGGGGCATGGAGTGCTGCTCCAGGGACTTTGCTGCCACTTGTAAATCAGGTTTTCCCTCGGGACAAGTGTTTCCCAGCCTACTTGAACCTCAGCATCTCTCACTTGGGGTCACACCCAGTGCTCTGAGTTAATTTTCCTCTGGAATATTTTGTGCTGAAACTCCAAATTGGAAAGAGCAACCTGTGTGAAAATAGCAAGCGAGTAAAACGTTGCTCCCTTAGCAAAGTCGGTTCCGCTTTTTCCCATGTGTCATAGCCAGCCTTGATCTGCAGTCATCTGTACGTCTGGGGGCCATGGTGAATTGGGACTGTCAAGACAATCCAAGTTATCCCTGCTGCAGGCTGCGTAAGGAAATGTTTTATCCTCTTTGGGAGAGAAAAGCCCCTGTCTTTCAGCTGTGGATTATTAAAGCAGTCCTAAGTTTGTCTGTGAGCGTGAGCCAGGTTTAACTCTGGTCTGTAACACAATGAAATGATATGCATGGTGCCTGTGGCAGGTTTTATCATGCTTTGATTTTGTACTTGGCATTCGTTAGCTGTCTCTGAGCTACTCATGACTGTAGCCCGCATAAAGCAAAGTGCTAGGAAGAGAGAAGGGTTGCTGTACTCAAGCCTGCTTTCCTCTCTCCCTCCAGGCTAGTAGTGAGTTCTTTAGAAGCGCTGGAAAGCTGCTTTGCTGTGGGACCAGTCAACGAGAAGGCAAGTAACTTTCTGAATACATTCCTGAGCTTTGGAGCTGGGGGAGGAGGGGAGAGCTCAGCACTACCTCCTGCAGCCCCGGGGGCCTGATAGGAGCAGAGCCGCATCCCTTTTGCTCAGAGCACTGATCTGAAAGTTGCCTTAGCCAAAAGTGTTTGAAACTAGTTTAGAATGACAATTGGCATTTGCATTTAGCGCTGGTGGGCTTTTTGTGCTGCAGAGTGACCTCGTTTACAGAAACAGCAGGGTAGAAGCCCATAAATCTCAAAAGGACTTCTCTTATGTAGACATGTGAAATGTTCCCTAAATGTCAAATAATAAATGGAGGGAGGCTATCAAAAGGGTATTGAGGGAAGGGAGCTGCAGGTACATTGAGAGATGGTAAATATACTGAATAATGGGGTTTGTCTGTTCTTAGGAGAAGAATAAGATTGCAGCTCAGGAACTGGCTACTGTGCTGCTGTCCATGCCAGCCCCTTCCAGCGTGCAGCAGCAGACCAAGAGCCTCCTGGCCAGCTTGCACACCAGCCGTTCAGCCTACCACAACCACAAGGTACTGCCCAGGGCATGGATTTGGGGGCTCCAGGAACCTGCCAGGTCATGGCTGAGGTGCAGCACAGCCCTAGAGAGCCCTTCCTCCATGCAGCACAACCTTCCTGTCTCATCTCCCTTTAGCTCCTGCTGCCTGCCCTGCTAGCTTTTGTGTTTCACCAGAGCTGTGTGGTTCTGTGACCTTTTAGGATTTCTTGTCCTTCCGTAGATGACAAGTGCTGGATTTCCCCAGGATCGGTCCCGTGGTTGTTCTTCAGCTGCTTTCTCTTGCTGCAGTCAGTTGTTTTCTTTGCCTTTCACTCTACAGGATCAAGCACTGCTAAGCAAAGCCATTCAATATTTGACTTCCTCAACCAAAGAAGGAAAGGACCTTGATCCCGAGGTATTCCAGAGGCTGGTCATCACTGCTCGATCCATTGCTATTATGAGACCCAACAATCTGGTCCACTACACAGAATCAAAGCTGCCACAGCTGGAAACAGGTAGATAAGTCTGTAATTTTCTCGAAATTTTGTTGTGGTAATTGAAGCTGTGCTGGGGTGTCGGGTTTGGAGTGACAGGGCCTGTATTTGACACATTTGGTAGGTGTGTGATATCCTGCTGATGAGAACATCAAAGCCTCTGAAAAAAGCCATTTCAAATAAACTTGGTGTTACCCTCATTAAGGTTTTGCCCTGCACATCTCTGAGAGGTGTTTTTTAATCTGTGCAGAGAGTGAAGAAGGGCAGGAGGCCCAGAAACACGTGGAAGGAGAGGGCTGCACCTTCATTACCCAGCTGGTGAACCACTTCTGGAAGCTCCATGCATCAAAACCCAAAAACGCCTTCCTGGCCCCTGCCTGCCTGCCAGGTGGGAGAGCTCTTCCTTTGCTATTGGCAAGCCTGTGGCATCTGAAGGGGCCTGTTTGAAGTTTGTAAGGAGAGAAAATGTCTTGTTCTATGCTAGTGCTGCACTGAGGGCTTTGTGATGTGGAGCTGCAGATTCTGCTCCAAAGCTTTTGTTCAGGGGCACGTGTATTGTGCCAGGAAAAGGGGACTGATGATTGATTTACCCATGTTTGGCTTCGTGGGTGGTGTTAGAAGATATTCAGTGGTGCTGGTGTATGGAGTTCACAATATTCCATCAGACAGACAAGACTGGCTCAGTCTGGATTGAAAATCAATATATTTGTGCTGTTAACATTGTGCCTTGAAGTCTGCAAACAAAAGATACTTCCTGCAGTGCCTCACTCTGTGCTGAAATACAGAGAGAGCTGATTTCAGTCCTGCTTTTATTCCTCTTAGGTCTCACTCACATTGAAGCCACAGTCAATGCTTTGGTGGATATTATCCATGGATACTGCACGTGTGAGCTGGACTGTATCCACACTGCATCCAAGATCTACATGCAGATGTTACTTTGCCCAGTATGTTGCCTTGCTCTGCTCTGTCTCACCCTCTTAATTGTACCAGGGAAGGTTTAGGCTGGACACTGGGATAATTTCTTCATGGAAAGGGTGTTCCAGCCTGCCACAGGCTGCCCAGAGCAGTGGTTGAGTCCCCACCCCTGGAGGGATTTAAAAGTGCAGATGTGGCACTTGGGGGCATGGCTTTAAGGGGATTGGCAGTGTTGGGTTTATGGCTGGCCTTGATCTCAGAGGACTTTCAAGCTAAATGTTTCTATGATTCTGTAATGGAAAAAAAATTAAATGTGGGTAGAATGTGGATACATAGTACAGACACAAAATACAGCCAAAAATACCTAGTCAGAAGTGAAAGAACAATTTTCCCTATCCTTGTGTTCTAGTAATGTCTGTCATGTGCTGCATGTGGAATTACAAGTGTTGCTTTGTGGCTCCTGAGGGAAGCAGGGAGTTGAGGCAGTGACTCGTGTCCCGCATGAACCATGACTGACAAGAGTCACAAATGTATTTTTAGCCATCTTTCCAAATGCTGTGAATAAGGACTTAGAGCTTAAGGAGTGTAATGATGAACTGTTAACCCTGCAGGACCCAGCAGTGAGCTTCTCCTGCAAGCAAGCTTTGATCAGGGTGCTGAGACCCCGGAACAAGCGGCGACACGTGACGCTGCCATCGTCCCCCCGCAGCAACACTCCCATGGGTATGCCCCTGCCTTAAACCAGCATGTCCTGCTTGATTGGTCAGAAAGGTCAAGCTAATCAAGTGGTCTTCTTATAAATTGGGACTAGAAAGACTAAAATCAGCCTTTTTCCTTTCTTTTGCTCACCCTTGCCCCCTAACCCCCTTTTTATTTAATAAACTCTCACCTTTTCATTGGTATTTTGGGATTCAAAAAGGAGATTTCTCTGAGATATTCCCCTTTCAGTGACAGGAAAATCTGATCATTTTATCTAGAGAGCAGTAATCTAGAGTTAGTATTTCTATGCATGTTTTCAGGTTCTAATAAATCAGTCAAAGATGTGTGCAGACCAGAATTATCAGAGCTCCATCCAAGAGAGGTTTTTCAGTATTGAAGCAAATTGTAGGTGTCAGGGAGTCTCTTGGTAGCTGAGGGTAGCTTGGGTTTTTCCCCAGCATTAACTGCCTTGTTTGGGATGGGATTAGGAGCTGTGCATATATGAACTCCTGCTTTGCCATTCAGGAGATAAGGATGATGATGATGATGACGATGCAGAAGACAAGATGCAGAGCTCTGGGATAGCAAATGGAGAGCACATCCGACAGGAAAGCCAGGAGCAGAGCGAGGTGGATCACGGGGACTTTGAGATGGTGGTGAGTCCAGAGCTTCTCCTTGGAGCCTTTGAAGTGTGCCAGGACTTGAGTTAATTTAGTTCTGATGAACCTGCTTGTAGTGCTCCCTTCCTGGTGGTCTGGGGAAAGCTCTCACTGCGTTTCCTCTCCATAGTCCGAGTCCATGGTTCTGGAGACTTCTGAGAATGTGAATAATGGGAACCCTTCTCCTCTGGAGGCTCTCCTGGCTGGAGCAGAGGGATTCCCTCCGATGCTGGATATCCCTCCAGATGCAGATGATGAGACAATGGTGGAGTTGGCTATTGCCCTGAGCCTGCAACAAGATCAACAAGGTCAGATGTGGGCACTGTTGGCAGGCAAAAAGGGGATGGAAACGGGGAAAGAAATGCGGCAAAGCTGTTGGTGTCATCACCAGTGAACCAAAGATAGCAGAACTATGAAATGTACAGAAAATGCCAGAGTTAACTTCATTCTCTCAAAGAAAGATGCTCATAACTTGTTCTCTGCTTGCAGGAAGCAGCAGCAGTGCCCTTGGACTACAGAGTTTAGGACTGTCTGGCCAAGCTCCCAGCTCCTCTTCTCTCGATGCTGGAACACTCTCAGACACAACAGCATCAGGTAACTGTTCACTGCAAGGCATCATCTTTTTCAGATTTTGACATAAGTAATGCCTTAAAGTTGGTTTGCAAATACGATTTGGAAGAGCCAGTTGTTACTATTGGCTTCTTGTATTTTTGAGAGTGTATTTAGGGCTTTTTACTGCTTTGATTGACTCTCACTGTAGACTTCTGAGGAAGTTATTTCCTCTCTTTAAACTAAAGCAGACAAAACAAAGCGTGTGCTGTATTTCCCCTGCATTTATAAACAACCAGACATTGTTCTTTAAGTAACTGTGCATGCCCGTGTGTTTGATGAGAAGCTTTCCTCTCAGGATATCTCCCCTCCACTGCTTTCAGCAGCCTTAGTTGTCCTGCTGGTCACCCCCAAGCTCCCTTTCCATTTGTAGCTGTCCTCAAACCCAAAGCCCAATCCCTGCAGCCTTTCCCTCGTGGTGTGAGCGTCGTTTGCAGTTGTTCCCAGGCAGTGTTTTTACTTGTAACAGCTCTCTTTATTCTCTTAGCTCCAGCGTCCGACGACGAGGGCAGCACGGCGGCCACGGACGGCTCCACCCTGCGGACATCGCCCGCGGAGCACGGCGGCAGCGTGGGCTCGGAGAGCGGCGGCAGCGCCGTGGACTCGGTGGCCGGGGAGCACAGCGGTGAGTGAGCCCTGCTGCAGCCCTGCATCACCCTGCTCCCTCCCTGCTGCAGCCCTGCATCACCCTGCTCCCTCCCTGCTGCACCCCTGCATCACCCTGCTGCAGCCCTGCATCACCCTGCTCCCTCCCTGCTGCACTCCTGCACCACCCTGCTCCCTCCCTGCTGCACCCCTGCATCACCCTGCTCCCTCCCTGCTCCCTCCCTACTGCACTCCTGTGTCA
>JAWWMU010000071.1:1195316-1208161 GCA_035048155.1 Cinnycerthia olivascens
CACCCTGCTCCCTCCCTGCTGCACCCCTGCATCACCCTGCTCCCTCCCTGCTCCCTCCCTACTGCACTCCTGTGTCACCCTGCTCCCTCCCTGCTGCATCCCTGCATCACCCTGCTCCCTCCCTGCTCCCTCCCTGCTGCACCCCTGCATCACCCTGCTCCCTCCCTGCTCTACCCCTGTTCCCTCCCTGCTGCACCCTCCTTGCTTACTCCCTCCTTGCTGCACCCCTGCATCACCCTGCTCCCTCCCTGCTCTACCCCTGCTCCCTCCATGCTGCTCTTTCCCTACTGCATCCCTGCTCTCCCTCCCTGCTCCCTCCCTGCTGCACCCCTGCATCACCCTGCTCCCTCCCTGCTCTCTTTCCCTGCTCCCTCCCTGCATAACCCCTGCTCCCTCGCTGCTGCCACAGCCTTGCCCACCATGGGAGTGTGTGGGTGATCCCTGGCACAGAGGAAATCTCAGTTCTCAGTGGCTGCTGTCATCCATCATTTCATGGGTTCTGCCCAAGTGCCCACAGATGGAATATTGGCTGCTTTTCGTGGTTGTCTGGAAGTGTGGAATCTGCAGCAGATTTTGCTGGGCTGTAATAACAGAATGATTGAATCCCAGAATGGTTTGGGTGGGAAGGGACCTTAAAGATCATCCTGTACCAACCCCAGGGCAGAGACACCTTCCACAATCACAGGTTGCTCCAAGCCCTGTCCAGCCTGGCCTTGAATGCTTCCAGGGATGGGGCAGCCACAGTTTCTCTGGGCAGCCTGTGCCAGGGCTTCATCACCCGCTGAGTAAAGAATTTCTTCCTAATACCCCATCTAACCCTGCCCTTGTTCAGCTTAAAGCCACTGCCCCATGTCCTGTCACTCTCTTTCCATATAACAAGTCCCTCACCCTCCTATTCATAAGTACCCAGTACTCTGTTAGGTACTGAGAGGCCACAGCAAGGTCTTCCTGGAGCCTTTGCCTCTCAGAAAGCCTAGAGCAAGACTGAGACAATTCACTATGCAGCTGGTTAAGTTTGGATGAGATAGGATTAGTTCCCCTCTTTTTAGTTTGGGACTGATATCCAGATAAAATAATCACAGACTCTTACTAAAAAAATTGTCTGATTGCCTGCGTTGCCCATCCAAGTGTTGTCTGACTGAGTTTAAATGACTGCTGTGGGACCAGTTCAGTTTGGGCCACAAAGATGAGGGTGACAAAAAAAAGATTTCTACAAATGCATCTTCAGCCTCTCTTGTAGCTTTAAGAAGAGAACCAAAGCATCTCCTTTTGACCACAATTGCAAAGTGCAGCTCAGCTGTGATGGTGGATCCAAAGCAGGCAAGGTGCTTGTTGAGGTGCTGACAGTGTCCTTCCCTGTTTCCCTTTCCTTTGCCAGTGTCTGGCCGGAGCAGTGCCTATGGGGACACCACAGCTGAGGGCCACCCCGCCGGGCCGGGCAGCGTCAGCTCCAGCACGGGAGCCATCAGCACCACCACGGGCCAGCAGGAGGGAGAGGGCTCCGAGGGGGAAGGGGAGGCAGAGGGGGACGTCCACACCAGCAACAGGCAAGAGGCTTTGTTCTCTCTTCAGGAATAACACCTGTGCTCTGGGGGGTGTCTGCAGAGGAGGGGGCTGCGGGTGTTGCAGTTCCAGGAGCGCGATTTGCAGCCAGAAGTGGAAAGTCAGAAACCCTGATCAGAGCTAACTGCCATTGCAAACTCATGCAATGTCCTGAGGTGGAAGGGACCCACAAATATTATCCAGTCCAACCCCTGACCCTGCACAGACACCCCAACAATCCCACCCTCTGCATCCAACATTGTCCAAATGCTCCTGAGGCTCTGGCAGCCTTGGGGCCGTGCTCATTCCTGGGGAGCCTGGGCAGTGCATCCTCTGTGCAGTCATCCTGTGGTATGATAAACACTCCCAGTGTGTGTCCCACAAAACTGCTGCCTCTAGGAAGTGATAAAAAAATCCTGCATGAGTTTAATTAACACGGAATCACTAAAATCATGGGAGCCTGTGAAATTCACTGTTAGGACAAAAGCATGTGCAAGTGTCCTTTGGGAATGTGGGCAGTTTTTCACTCTGTGGGAGCCGGTGCTCAGTCCCTTCTCCAGTGCAGTGTGGAGCTGATTTGCAGGATGTTTCCATGCAGTTGCAATCCCCAGGTGGCCAGGCATGGCTCCGTTGTCAGAGGTGCTCTGCATCTTTGGCATCACTCCCCTGTGAAGTCTGGGCGAGTTCTCTCCTCCCTGGGAGGATTTGGTGGCTTAGGGTTCCTGGGGCAGATTGCAGTGCTCTCTTGGAGACCCTGCTGGGTGTGATGGGTTCTGTGGTGTGTCTGATGACTGGCTCTGCATGCCCAGGCTGCACATGGTCCGGCTGATGCTGCTGGAGAGGCTGCTGCAGAATTTACCCCAGCTGAGGAACGTCGGCGGGGTCCGGGCCATCCCTTACATGCAGGTGAGTGAGGAGGGCTCAGAGTTAAGCCCAAATCAAACGGTTCAATCTCTGGTTGCTATTTGCATGTGCTTTTCTCCTTCCTGCCCAGTCACAGTGTGAGTCCACCTGTTGCACAGCATTCCTTACCTACAGGTTTTTGCTGCACTGATGCCCTTTCTAACTGTGACCTTACAACTGGCTGAGGAGCCTGAGGGCTCCAATCCTTGAGCTCCAATGTGCTTGGCAAGGTCTTGTGGGTTTATGCTGAATATTCATATTAGGATGTGAGGCACAGGCTGGATTTGGGAAAGAACACAGATAAATCAAGATAAAATAGGTGCTGTTTTGTGAAAGATAAATAGTTATCTTGAAAATGTGGGAGCTGCCCTCTAATAATTCTCTGACTGCTCTTCCCAGGTTATTCTGATGCTCACAACCGACCTGGATGGAGATGATGAGAAAGACAAGGGAGCTTTGGATAACCTTCTGTCCCAGCTGATTGCAGAGCTGGGCATGGACAAAAAGGTAAAGTGCAGTGTGGGCTCATGCTCTGAATTTGCTCCTTCTAGACAGGGTTTATTTCCATGGAGGAATTAAATGCTTGGGAGTCACAGAGATACTGCTCTGTGGATGTGTTCAGACAGTTTATTCCTCTTGCCTTCTTTCACGTAAGGTAGAAAATGACATGAGTGGAACTCCCACTGTTTCCTGGGTCTGGCATCCACAAGTGAGCATGAAAATTTGTTTTGCTGGAATTAAACTCTGAGAAGAGCCATGATCAGTAAATGCATGATTGACATATGTAGCTTTTCATTTGTGTGGGACTGTTCTCTGGCAGCCAGGCCACTGCCTACCCTTCTATTGAGGCATTTGTGCTGCCTTTTTAGTCTCATTGCTTGGGCTTAAATTAGAAATGCTTCCTGAGGATGAGAGCACTGAACTTGTGATGCTTGGGACAATGCTCAGCTCTGGGACTGAAGAAGCAGGATGTGTCTTTTCTTGCAGGATGTGTCCAAGAAAAACGAGCGCTCCCCTGTTAACGAGGTGCACTTGGTGGTGATGAGGCTGCTCAGTGTCTTCATGTCCAGAACCAAGTCAGGATCCAAGACTTCCATTTGTGAGGTACATTCTCCAAATTGCTTTGTCAGGGGATGATTTTCTCCCCCTCTACTCAGCTCTCACAAGACCCCACCTGGAGCACTGCACACAGTTCTGGTGTTCTCAGCATGAGAACACATGGAATTGATGGAGCAAGCGCAGAGGAGGCCATGGAGTTGCTCTGGGGGCTGGAGCATCCCTGTGGAGACAGGCTGGGAGAGTTGGGGATGTTCAGACTCGAGAGGAGAAGGTTGTGTGGAGACCTCAGAGTACCTTCCAGGGTCTGAAGGGGATACAGGGAAGCCAGAGATTGTCCTGATCATCAGGAGCTGGAGTGACAGGACAAGGGGGAATGGGTTCAAACTGAAAGAGAAGAAATTCTTCCCTTTGAGGGTGGAGATTGCCCAGAGAAGCTGTGGATCCCTGGAGATGTCCATGGCCAGGTTGGATGAGGCTGGGAGCAATGTGGGACAATGGAAGGTGTTCCTGCCTGTGGCAGGGGCTGGAATGGGATGAGCTTTAAGGTCTATTGCAACCCAAACCATTCTGGGATTCCATGATGTGCTTGATGATCCTTTTGTTCATCAAAGAGGATCTAAAAGCTGCTGACTGAAATAACAGGTGTAAAACTGAAAAATCCTTGAGAGGACTTTGGAAAAATTCATAGGGAACCTGTAATGTTATTAAAGTTAAAACTCTTGTGGAAAAGGAGTTTTGAAACTGGGACTGGAGGAAGCAGCCATGTAAAGACAATTGGATGCTCTTGTTTTGTGCACAGTTCCAGACTGAGCTCAGGGTAGCACATTAATGATGTTACTTAAACCGGTCTGGCAGATTTTTCCCTTGCATCTCACCAGTGCTGAAGGGGTTAAAGAGGATTTGTAATGTGATTATTGGAAAGCAATATGCTGCTGTGTCAACGTAAAAGTCGCTAAGAGGATTCCTTAGATATTTGTTGCTAAAAGGTACAGTAATAAGGCATAAAAAGCAGTATGTGTGGTGGGAAGGAGATTAATAAAAAAGCATAGAGGTTAAAAAATTTAGTCTGAACTGCATCAAATTTTAATGAGCTTATGAGCTGTGGGGTTTGTTTGGATTTACAGGGCTGCTTTAATAGTTTTATTTACAGTAGCTTTTTCTCCAGCCTTTGTTACTCACTTGAGCTTCCCACAGAAATCAAAGCTCCTCATCTTGCAGAATGCAGGTGGAGCAATACCTGGGTGGAGCAGAGCCTGTGAGCGGCAGCTGCAACAGGGACTCTTTCTCTACCAGGATTCACGCCCAGCTGGCCAATTCCCAGATAAACAAATAGAAATCCCAACTTAAAGAAAAATAAAAAGAAAGGGGAAAAAAAAGGAAAGGAAAAAAGCCCGAGTCGTCTAATCCACAGCAGAGTGGCCTCTGGCACATGTGTCGAGGGGAGATTAGACTTAAGAGGAGATTTTATTTGTTTTCCTTTACTAAGCACTTGTTCAAAAGAGTCTCTGTAAATATTTGAGTTGCTTTTCATAAACACAAAAAAACCCAAAAAACCCCAACCTCAAACAAACCCCAAACTTAAAAGCTGCCTACAAAGTTTCATCCAAACCTGCTCTCTTGCCCACATTGTCAGCAGGTGCTCAGGGCCGCCCCAGCTCTCCCCACTGCAGGTTCCCAGGTGTGTTCCTGATCCAGCTCCTTTCTCTCTGTTCCAGGCTTCCTCCCTGATCTCCAGTGCCACAGCAGCTGCCTTGCTGAGCTCTGGTGCTGTTGATTACTGTCTGCACGTGCTCAAGTCCCTGCTGGAGTACTGGAAGAGCCAGCAGAACGATGAGGAGCCTGTGGCCACCAGCCAGCTCCTGAAGCCTCACACCACTTCCTCTCCCCCTGACATGAGCCCCTTTTTCCTCCGCCAGTACGTGAAGGTGAGTCCTGCCCTGCACTGAGAGGAGGCTGCACAGGGCTGGGAAGGCAGCCCTGCACTGGGAGTTTGCCCTTACAAGAGCAACCAAAATCCACCTTCTATCACAAAGTTACAACTGGGAGTGCTCCGAGTTCTCACCAGGCAGCCCTGGTGCACTCCATCCCTTGGTGCACTCCTAACCCAGGAGTTGTGTGGAGCTGCTGTCACTGTTCCTGGAGGAATTGTTAATCATCCTGAAGGGAAGCTGCTCCAGCCCATGGCTCCCTGCACTTGGCAGGCGGACTTCCTAAACTTACTGTGCCAAGGAAGTGAAATGGTGGGTGGGAATTTCCACAGTAATTCCCAGGCTTGTTCCACCACTGTGGTGCCATTATGCCATGGTTTGGTGTTTGTACAGGTGCAGTGCAAAAAGCCTGATTAAATGTAAAAATGTCTCCTAAGCTGAGCTGCTTTATTACTCCAGACCTGCTTAGTGCATCCTCACAGCTGCCATCCAGTTCAAGGCCTTGTGCAGGTTTTTATTCATCATTTGGGATCATTCTTTGGGCTGCAAAGGGGCAGAAATCCCTTGTTTTTAAGAAGCCAGCGAAAGCACCCTGTCATTCATGGTGACACCACACGGTGTGCTCAGAGCCTGAGGGGTTTCTCTTGCTGCCAGGGTCATGCTGCAGATGTTTTTGAGGCCTACACTCAGCTCCTGACAGAGATGGTGCTGCGCCTGCCCTACCAGATCAAGAAGATTGCAGACACAAACTCCCGCATTCCCCCGCCCATCTTTGATCACTCCTGGTTCTACTTCTTGTCTGAGGTAAGCAAGATACACGATGAAAGCATGATATACCTGCAGATTTCCACAAGAAAACTCCAGTAATGATTTCTTTCATGGGAGAGATGAGCCTTTGCAAACCTGATCTCAGATCTATCTTGTGTTTTTAATCCACTTGAAAGGTGAACTCTTGGCCTCATGTGTTCCTGTTGAACAGGAATCCGTAGGAAAATGTACATGAAAAATGAGGTTGCTGTTATTTCTTGGAACTCAGTGGTTGCTGCCACAAAGCTTAGAGAGAAAACCTGCTGTGAGATGGAAAAATGTAACATCATGCTCAGCTGTGGGTACTTGGGCCTTCAAAAAGAAATCAGGAAGACGTTTGGAGTTTTGTCTTCTCAGTTTGCTTCCTACTTTACATAACAAGTTATCTTACATTTACACAAGTATGAATTAGGATTTCTTAATTAGCCTTGGTTAGGTGTTTATTTGAGGTTGGAGATGACAAGGGATGGTTTCCAGCAAGTGATGCAGCATTGCTGTGCAGTGTTTCTTCTGCTTGGGACTTAAAGCTGGGTGAACACATCTCCCACCTGTTTTCTTTTTGGGAGCAAACACTCATTTTTGCTGCCCAATGTGCCCGTGGTGAGCTCACGCTGCCCTGGCTTCTCTCTGCAGTACCTGATGATCCAGCAGACACCGTTCGTGCGCCGCCAGGTGCGCAAGCTGCTGCTCTTCATCTGCGGCTCCAAGGACAAGTACCGGCAGCTGCGGGACCTGCACACCCTGGACTCGCACGTGAGGGGCATCAAGAAGCTGCTGGAGGAGCAGGGCATCTTCCTGAGGGCCAGTGTGGTGACAGCCAGCTCAGGCTCTGCCCTGCAGTACGACACCCTGATCTCCCTGGTAAGGGAAGGGGCAGAGAAAGGGCCTTGGAGAGGCGTTGGTGTGACAGGAATGCTGATGTGCTGTTTGACCCCATCCCTTTGTGCCTGCAGATGGAACATTTAAAGGCTTGTGCAGAGATTGCCACGCAGAGAACAGTGAACTGGCAGAAATTCTGCATCAAGGATGACTGTGAGTTCTGTCACTGCAGGGTTTGGGGGAGCAGTGGTGCCATGGCTGGGTTGGGGAAGCTCAGCAGAGAAAGGGAGACACAGCTGAGGGTTTTGATAGGACTGAACTGTTTCCAGTACTAATTATCCCAGTGCTCTAATTGCATCTGGTCCTTGGCTAAAGAGAAAAATATGGTGTAATGGATAACTTAGAGGAACAGGAGATCTGTGTTCTCTTGCTTGTGCTGCCATTGTCCCAGAGAGTGATTTGGGATGAGCCACTGTACCTGGTGTACCCCTGTGTTAGGCTTCTGTGGTGCAGGGACGGGACACTTCTGGGAGTTTGGTTCTTGTGTACAAAGGCTTTTTGGTTTTGATTGAGTTTTTGGTGGCTTTTTTTTTCTTTCTTTTTCAATTCAGGCCTTAGTGGCATGGAGCTGTGTCAGGGCAGGGTTAGATTGGATATCAGGAAAAGGTTCTTCCCCAGAGGGTGCTGGGCTCTGCCCAGGCTCCCCAGGGAATGAGCATGGCCCCAAGGCTGCCAGTAGTGTTTGGGTAACGCTCCCAGGGATGCCCAGCGTGGGATTGTTGGGGTGTCTGTGTAGGGCCAGGTTTGGATTCAGTCCATGTGGGCCTTTTCCAAGTCAGGATATTCCATGATTGTGTGATTCAAACATTTTCTCCTTTCCTCCACAGCGGTTCTCTATTTCCTGCTCCAAGTCAGCTTCCTGGTAGACGAAGGAGTGTCCCCTGTTCTCCTGCAGCTGTTGTCTTGTGCTCTGTGTGGCAGCAAAGTGCTGTCTGTGGCTTCATCCTCTGGAGCTTCGAGCACCTCTTCCACCTCTGCTCCTGCAGCATCGGGCTCCGGGCAGGCAGCAGCACAGAGCAAATCCTCCACCAAAAAGAGCAAGAAGGAGGAAAAGGAGAAGGAGCGAGAGGGTGAGGGGCAGCTGGGCCCTGTCCTGTGGTTTTAAGGAACAAGTCTACTCCTCCTAGTCTGTTTAGAAAGAACTGGATGATAAATCCCACTGTTAGGAAAGGGTCATGGCTTGTGGCAAGGGCACCCACAGCCACAATCAGGAGGGAAGAGCAGTTTTCCCCTATAGAGGGGACTAAGGTGAAGCAGTGTGTCCTAAGAGTTGGGCTGAAAACATGTGCTGAGGACATCCCAAACCCACTGTGTTTATTGCCTTGGGTTTGAAGTTGTCTAATGGTGTTACCTAATCTAGTGATGAAGCAGCTTCCACTTAACTTGTCTGTCCTGGGTTGTAGGAGGCTGAAATGCTCACGAGGATTAAAACAAATCCTGGGGATGCACACCCAGTTAGCTCTGCTCTGTAGTGATTGTGTTCAGACTTGTTTCCTCTGGCTGCCTTGGAAGCTCTGCTGGAGCCAGGGCTGCTGCTTAATGAATATCCACAGTCCTGGGAAAGTAATTAAGCTTCCCTATAAAAGTCACGGGCATAAATTCTCTCTTGGCTTTTCTTCAAGGAGCCGCTTTGGCTTTCACCATCAGATGGTTCTCTGTGAGTCTTTTCATTGCCTCATGGTCAATCCTTTTCTTTTTATCAGGATGTGTAGCACATTTTTCACGTCCTCACTGGCGAGTTTTCCTGCAGCTTTTTTCCTGTTAGTCAGGAGTACTGGGTTATATTTTTGAAAAAGACAGGAGTGTGAAGCTTTCTTTTTACCTGAAACATGATATTTTATCCCCATTATCCTGACTCTTTGAAATAGGAGTGTCCTGCCTGTGTGGTGCTGCATTTATCTTCTCCCTAAAGCCTTCCCTGTGTCCCTAGGTGAGGGTTCAGGCAGTCAGGAGGACCAGCTGTGTACGGCCCTGGTGAACCAACTGAACAAGTTTGCTGACAAGGAGACCCTCATCCAGTTCCTGCGCTGCTTCCTGCTGGAATCCAACTCCTCCTCAGTGAGGTGGCAGGCCCACTGCCTGGCCCTGCACATCTACAGGTGAGCCCAGGGGCTGGGCCAGTGCCAGAGCCTCTCTCTGAAGGACACTGGAGTCTGCAGGTGTTGGCCCCTCTGGAATTGCCCTGGTTTGCAGTTACTGGGGCTAGAGGTGGAAGTTGTGACTTATCCATGATCAACCTCAGTTGTCATCTGCAAAGAGCATTTTATTTTTGTCTGCAAAATCTGCCTTCTGTCATGACCAGGAGCAGGTGTTTGTGGGCAAAGTGAATTTCTGAGGCAGATTCAGCCTCACACCGTGAATAGTTGGGAATTGTATGGGGAAAGGAGCACTTTATGGGGTTGGACTCCTTCAGAGCTCTGTTCAGTTGTTGCAGGACAGCTGCTTTTGTTTTGGAGTGCTGGAGAACAGCTGGGTTCAGGGGGTGGTGGGATTTAGCTCTGTGAACTCTGCAGAGTGATGGTTTCCCAGTTTGGTGGACTGGAGCTTGTGTTCTCCTTCTGCACAAGATCTGTGATTGTCTGTAATCCACTCAACAGGAACTCCAACAAGTCCCAGCAGGAGTTACTGCTGGATCTCATGTGGTCCATCTGGCCAGAACTCCCAGCCTATGGAAGAAAGGCTGCCCAGTTTGTAGATCTCCTGGGATACTTCTCCCTGAAAACTCAGCAGACTGAGAAAAAGGTACAGTGACATTCCAGAAGGGAGGCACAGCATCCCAGGTGCTCATTTATGATACAGCTGGGACAGATTCTCTGTCAGAAGAGCTTCTGGTGGCAATTTTTCATTGTTCCTAGAACTTTAATGTTAAAAAAAGCAGGATCCTTTAAAAAATTTGGAAGTGAGATTTTTGTTATATTGTTTTGGGGGTTAGATTTTGCTGGTGAGTTTTTTATTTATTGAGAAAAACACTTCTTTCCCACATGAGGGTTTTGTGGATCTGACAGCTCCAGTTTATAGATTTTTGATATTGCAACTCCTAGAAATCTTCTGTAACCATGATTTTTGAGCAAAGGAAGAGGTGGCCTCTTTTAGGGGATCAGTGGGATTGAGAACAAATAATTTAGACCCATTAATACTTGCATGAGTATGTTTAAAGAGTGGGAATGCCATACAAATCTTGGTAGGCATTTGCAGGGATTCACTGACAAACAGCACTTACTGTGTAAATCTCAAATTTTAGGATTGATTACAGTCCTGGGTAATGATTTAAACACACAAATTCCTGTGGGTGTGGTGTGTGCCTCTTTTAGGGGACCTGGAACACTACAAGATGAGGGATATTTGTATCTGTGGAGCAATAAAAGCATTATTTTCATTGAAGACTGTCTTTTCCTGGTTGTATTTCAGCTGAAGGAATATTCCCAAAAGGCCGTAGAGATCCTCCGGACTCAAAACCACATTCTCACCAACCACCCCAACTCCAACATCTACAAGTGAGTCACTTTTGCCTTTGATCCATGACACTCAAGGGCTTTCCAGCTTAGCTCCATCCCTGGGGGATACCCAGCTCTGCTGCTGGGATGGTGCTGGGGATGGGCCCTGCTGAGGTTCTGTGCCTGCTGGGCTTGGGAGAGCAGCAGAATCCTTTCTGCCAGATGGAAACCTGACATTGTGCCCTACCAGCAGAGCTTGGCCTGAGCTCTTCTGCTTTTTGTCAGGAAATGTTATAAAATCTTAGGCCCAGCTGGAGAGTAGATTTGCAATTTTAAGTGTTGTGGTTTTGGTCCCGCCTTGGCCGTTGATAATTGCATAAAAAATGCTACTTAGTTAAAATCTGTTATTTCCAGAGAGATTTACATTGTAGCAGTTGTGTTACACATTGGGATTGGGGGAAACTAAAGTGGTTGTGGTTGAATGGTGTGGGTTTAAAGCAGCAAATGCCCAGGTCCATGTGTCACTGTTGTTCCCTCATTCCAGCACGTTGTCTGGGCTCGTGGAATTTGATGGCTACTACCTGGAGAGTGATCCTTGCCTTGTCTGCAACAACCCTGAGGTGCCCTTCTGTGTAAGTAACCCTGGAATCTCACAGTCATGGACTATTCTGAGGTGGAAGGGGCCCACAAGGATCAAATCCAGCCCCAGGCTCTGCACAGGATATCCCAACAGTCCCTCCCTGGGCATCCCTGGAAGTGATGTCCAAAGACTCCTGGAGCTCTGACAGCCTCAGGGCTGTGCCCATTCCCTGGGGAGCCTGGGCAGTGCCAGCACCCTCTGAGGGAAGAACCTTCCCTGATCTGCAGCCTGGCCCTGCCCTGGCCCAGCTCCAGCTGCTCTGCATGACACCAGCAGTTACAAATCCTTTCCAGTGGTGGGGATCCCAACCCTTTCCGGGTGTGGTTTCCTGTGTCCCTGAGGTTTTGGGGTGCCCTCAGGCAGGCAGTGTGTCCTTGGTCTGTCTCCCCAGTACATCAAGCTCTCGTCCATCAAAGTGGACACGCGCTACACGACCACGCAGCAGGTGGTGAAGCTCATTGGCAGCCACACCATCAGCAAGGTGACAGTGAAGATTGGAGACCTGAAACGAACCAAGATGGTGCGAACCATCAACCTCTACTACAACAACAGGACCGTGCAGGCCATCGTGGAGCTGAAGAACAAGTATGTTCATCAAGTTTTGTGCACAATCTCTGAATTTGGTTCATTCCCTTGGCTTCTTGTTTTTCCCCAAGGTTCCTCCTTAGGCTGTTACTCATCACCCTCAGCCCAGATTGGGTGGGATTGTTCTGAATCCCTACAATTGTTGGCACAAAGATCCAGATTTCCTCTGAAGCTTGAAAAATGTCTGTAAAACTTGTGTCCAGGCTCGCTTTTAAGCACCTGACTAAATTGTGTGGGAGCTAGTAGTAACACTGAGAGCACTTCATGGGTAGTTTGACTCCCAAAGGGGTTAGGACTTTGCAACATGTCCAGGAATCTGAAAGGATTAACATTGTTTGTTTGAAGCCATAGAGCAGAATTAAAATTAGAAGTTGAATGGTCTCACTCTCAGCTCTGCTTTACCTACCAGAAATGGCTCATTTTCAACACACTGCTCAGTCTGGAGCCAGTCCTGCTTATGTGCTTCCCCTTCTTACTTCTTGAGATGTTCTCACCAGAATCAGATCTCTCTGGCTTAGGGATTAATCTGTGCCCGCCGCTTATTGCTTATTTGAAGTCTTAATCCTCTGTGACATCACAAGTGGCTGCTGTGGAGAGGATTATGATGTCACAAAGAGAGGATTCTGACTTCAGGTTGAGAATAAGCAGTGGGAGCAGATGAGATCTTTAAGAAATAAATATCCTGTTTTCATGCAAATGTCCTTACTAATAAAAAAATGGAGGTGAAAATCCCTAGAAAATGTCTGTAGAATTAAAGTTTTTCCATGAGGCATCAACAGCTCTTTAATCCCAAACAGTCTCTCTCTATGAAGAGGATAAAGGCTTAAAATGTATTTCTGGCTACATATCATGTCAATACAGAAGCTAAGGAAATGAATCCTAGAACTGCTCTCCATTCATCCCAGTTAAAGGAGATTTGGAGCCGAGACGGGTGCATTTGGCTTCTCTTCACACGTGGGCGGGGAGGGAACTTCCCTCTGGAAAACCTTCCTTTCTTCCCTTCCCTTCCCTTCCCTTCCCTTCCCTTCCCTTCCCTTCCCTTCCCTTCCCTTCCCTTCCCTTCCCTTC
>JAWWMU010000071.1:1213832-1225033 GCA_035048155.1 Cinnycerthia olivascens
TCAAGGGCACCTCGCTGCCTCAGGCCCTGAGAAATGTAAACAAAAGTGACTTGGGGGGAGGAAACTTGGGGTAAATGACTTCATTACCTGAAGCTGTAATTGGAAGATTAACCCCCAATATGCAAATGGACCAAACTTATAAAAGTGTGAAAACCCCTGACCCGTGGTCCATTTTGGGGTGTAGCCCCTGGGATCTTCATCTGCCCAAAATATCCCTGAGGGCCCTTCGATATTCAGTATTTTTATTCCCTTAAATTTATCTGGCCTCTGTTTTTAGGTAGTCCTAAAAAGGCATCAGGAAAGCTCCCTCAGGAAGGGAAAGCCTCATAGGGGATGTTATCTTAGAATCACAAAGTGGTCTGAGTTGGAAGGGACCTCAGAGACTGCCTGGTCCCACCCCCTGCCATGAGTGTGTCACACACCAGCAAAGTGTGACCTCCAACTCCCTGTGCCCTGGTTACCAGCTGAGCTGAAATCCCAGGGGCTTTTGGCGTTTAATACAAGCAGAGCATAACAGTGTTGTCTTTTTCTTCTGGAATCAGGGACAATCCAGAGGCTACACAGCAAATGAATGACTTAATCATTGGGAAGGTTTCTGCAGCTCTGAAGGGACACTGGGCAAATCCAGACTTGGTGAGAGACTCCAGTGTTTTCCTGTTCCTTTGTTCTGCCCCTCTGCACTGCTGGTGTGTTCTAATCCTTGCATCTTCTCTCTTATGGGCTGTTTGTAACAAAAAAAAAAAGAGTCTTAATGGAAAATGACATAAATGTCAGAGTACAGCACAAAATTTTGTATACAGGTACATGCTGAAGTTTCCTCAGGCAGTTCCCTGTCTTGGCTTTGCTTGTACCTCCCCATGCAGGTTACCAGTCACCCCAAGTGTGCAGGGGATTAAATTAGTTTAGATCCACGTGTTTTGAACGTGAGTTTATTAAAGATGAGAAGGCAGAAGGGAGTGGGGCACCCCCAAGAGCTGGAACACTCTGTGTTGCAGGCGAGCAGCCTGCAGTATGAAATGCTGCTGCTGACAGACTCCATCTCCAAGGAGGACAGCTGCTGGGAGCTGCGGCTGCGCTGCGGTGAGTGCAGATACCCAGCACAGCCCTGTGCCCAGGGCCAGCAAATACCGGAGCGTTTCCACCTCCAAACCCACTTCAAGTGCTGTCTAGAGCTGTGGAGGTGTGTCCTGTCTGCAGCTCTCACAGGATAATGAACATCCCTGTCTGCTTTCAGCTCTCAGTCTCTTCCTGATGGCAGTGAACATCAAGACTCCGGTGGTTGTTGAAAACATCACCCTCATGTGCCTGCGCATCCTTCAGAAGCTCATCAAGCCACCTGCTCCAACCAGCAAGAAAAACAAGGTACTGCCTTAGAGGCTGAGCAGAACATTGAGAATTTGCTGATTGAAGTCTGGCACACTAATCTTGTGAGGAATTAATTTGTGAGGAAGCCAGGACTTACTTTTCCTGGGCAGTTCCTAGGGGAGCACAAGCCCTGTGACTCTGGTCTTTACACATTGCAAATTACAGATGACTACTTTCTGGTTTGCACTGGGTTTTGGTAACTTTGACCACAACTGTTCAGGGTTTGCTCTTTTTCCCTCAGATCTGAGGCATGGGGAAAGAGCTACTTCAAAGTCACAGTTTGGTGTTTTGGGCAGGGTTTTGGTGCTTTCAGCAGCTTTGTAAAATCAAGTATCTGAATTGGATAGAATCAAGTACTTCTGACACAGATTTTTAAATACTGAGCTACAGTTCTCATTTAAATATATTGACTGACTGCTATTGAGTTTAATTTAGGATTAGATTTGCAGGAGAGAAGGTATTTTTCTGCTTTGATCTGCCTGTCTGATAATCACAGATGGATGTCAAAGATGAGTTTACTGATATTTCAGTAGGAACTGGAATATCTCTCTTAGTTCACGTTAACATTAACAGACACTGTATTACCCTGCTGCTGTCCAAGAGCTGCATTTGCCTCTTCATGGCCCAGCCCCAGTGATTCACCTCAGGAGTTGCTCTTTGGGAGCAGACTGTGGCTTTCTGAAGATTCACAGAGCTTTTTTATTTGTTAGGATGTGCCCATGGACGCTCTCACCACTGTGAAGCCTTACAGCAATGAAATCCATGCACAGGCTCAGCTGTGGCTCAAGAGGGACCCCAAAGCATCATACGAAGCTTGGAAGAAGTGCCTTCCTGCCAGAGGTAACTCCTGTGACCTGGTGCAGTTCTGTGCAGGAACATGTGTGTCCCCAGATTTAATAAGGAATGTGCTTCTGTGGAGTTGTGTTGGCTTCTGTCCCATGACATCTGATACCATCCTCACATTTAGTCCTTAGAGTTGTAGCACTGACTTTTCCAGGCTGTGTGCCTCAAACCCTAAGCACAAAATGCTCTGTGCCCAAAGAGAGTCAGGCACTGTAAAGGAAAAAACTTGTTCCTTATTTAAATTGATACCAGCAGCTGGAAAGCTGATGGAATTCCTCCAGAGAGGCTCTGGGATTTGCATGAGGCTTGGAATTGAGCATGGCTCCACACAGGAGGGAAAATGGCAGCAGAAGGAGATGGGAAGCACTCGGCTTCCCAGCTGGAGTTTGGCGAGTTCCAGTAAGAAGACAAAAACTGGAGTTTGCAGTTCATGACTGCTGACAGTTCTCTTGGGCTCTGCTCAATATTGCAGGTGCAGATGCCAACGGGAAAACTCCCAGCAAAGCTGAGCTTCACCAGCTCTACTTGTCAGAAAAATACGTCTGGAAGTGGAAGCAGTTCATGAGTCGCCGTGGGAAGAGAACTTGTCCTCTGGATCTCAAGCTGGGACACAACAATTGGCTGAGACAGGTAAAGGTGGGGAGAACCCTGGGGTAGGCTTCAGTCACTGTGGGTGGTTTGCTGCAGCTCCCATGCAGGGGTGTTTGAGGAGGCTGGGACTCACTGCCTCTAATTCCACGTGAGGTTTGCAGATGTGTTCTCTCCAAAATGCTGCATCACACATTTATCTGGGAGTCTGTGGGTTCCTGAACTCTGAACCTTTGATTGCCACGGTGCTCCTACCTGCCTAATAAGCTGCACTTCTGAGGGTCCTGGACCACAGCTTGCTTCTTGTGTGTGTGGATTGGCAGGTCACCCACACCATGCACTCTTTAAACACTTTGGTGCTGAGCAGGGCAGGAATTGTCACAGAACCAGGTGTTGGGAGCACAAGAAAACGCTGCCACCAGCTCACCCAGCAGCCCCAGTGCTGTGCCTTCTTGTGTGAGCTGTCACAAGTTCATCAGTGCCCATTGGTGTGACCTGCCTTTTCCTGCCCCTGCCCCAGGTGCTGTTCACTCCTGCCACCCAGGCTGCCAGGCAGG
The DNA here is from genome assembly GCA_035048155.1 of Cinnycerthia olivascens. NCBI lineage: Eukaryota > Metazoa > Chordata > Aves > Passeriformes > Certhiidae > Cinnycerthia > Cinnycerthia olivascens. The sequence continues at coordinate 1,217,186 of JAWWMU010000071.1, forward strand.
CTGCCTGCACCATCGTGGAGGCCCTGGCCACCATTCCCAGCAGGAAGCAGCAGGTCCTCGATCTCCTCACCAGGTATTTCTGTGCTGCCACACCTAGCAGCTCCACGAGTATTTGTCTTCAATTCTCATCAGAATCTCTCTCTTCTTGCAGCTTTTCTCACACCTCTCCCTTGTATACCTGCAGTTCAGGGGTCTTTTTGAGCTGGATTTTTAACTTAATTCACTGTGAGCGTATACATTTAGGGAGACTTGGGGTTTGCTGCCTGGCAATGAGCTCTTGCAGTCTGTACTTTTTCCAGAAGTAAAGATCAGCTGTTAGCTGTGTGGCCAGCATTTCCCCTGCCTCTTCCACGGCAGAATAATGGGGTGAACTCTCTTCCAACTGCTATGACATAACTTACCCTAGCTCATGCTGATAGCACAGTCAACTCCTTTTTGGGACAAATACTAATTTAGGCAGCAAGCAGTGAATATCAGTGATGCTGTTAGCAAGGACAACAGGGAGTTCTGGAGGCTTTTTCTTCCTTTCCACAGTGTCCTTAAGCTGGAATGCCTTTTGTTGCTGTGAAGGGGTTGTCAGCTTGTGTTTCCCTTTCACAGCTACCTGGATGAGCTGAGCATTGCTGGTGAATGTGCTGCTGAGTACCTGGCCCTGTATCAGAAACTCATCAAACCTGCCCACTGGAAGGTCTACCTGGCAGCCAGAGGGGTTCTGCCCTACATTGGCAGCCTCATCACTAAGGTATGTATTTGTGTGCAGGAAATTACCTGTTAGCTTGGCTTTTTTTTCCCTTTGAAATTCCATCCCTTTGTTCAGTGTCCTGTTGCTGACCCTGCCAGGGTTCTCAAGTTCACACTTCAGTGCTGTTACCTCTGAACAGAGGGAGCCACGGGGGTTTTAGCCCCAGCTGGAGAATTCCTCAGCATTTCAATTAACTGCTCTGCACTGCCTTGGCACCAGGTGGGAGCTGGAAGCTGTTGTGCAGCTCCCAGGCTGGACTCTGAGAGCCCTTAGGGACAGGGAAGGATCAGGTGTGCTGCCATTGCTGGAGAAATGGGAGTTACAGCCCTTGGAGAAGCAGCACACTGAGTTTGCAGCGTTCAAAGTGGTGTGAGTTTTTCTGTGGGGATCCCTGCTGCACTCCAAAGAGGCAGGTGACACTCCTCATATCAGTGGTGGCTGTGAGTCCTCCTGGAGGGCTACTAGAGCCAAGCAGTGGTAGCAGGAAGGTGCAGGGAGAAAGTGAGGGGGATATTTGTGTCAGTTTTCCTCTCCTTATCCCCTTCCCTCCCTGCTGTAGCAGTTGTGCTTTCTCTGTGCCTGTCTCAGTTTCTGTGCTGAGTTCCTTTGCACCCTGTGTTAGACACTCCAGTCCTTATTGGCATTGCAGGGTCTTGGCCTAACAGGCTGTTAATTATTTTCAGGAAATAGCTCGTTTGCTCGCCTTGGAGGAAGCCACGCTCAGCACGGATTTGCAGCAAGGATATGCCTTGAAGAGTCTCACAGGTATTCAGTGGGCCTGCAGCAGGGTTAGGGCTGGGGTGATTGTTGTTCTCTAACAGCCTGTGGCAGAATTTCAGAGAGATCTCATTCAGTTGTGTTGCCATTGTCAGCACTGGATTTTTGCCATCGATTTAGCAATTAATCTGTAAATGGATTTTTCCATATTTTTTTGTGGTCAGTAAGAGTTTTTAGCTGAACTGTGGTAACATCCCAGGCAAGCTTCATCATTTCACTTTATTACATAGTAAAATCCCTGGCACCACTGTAAACACTGCTGCTTTTTTCCTACCTGTTGTTCCTACCTCCCTATTTTATGGGAGCTTTTTTTCATTTTCTAGGGTGTATACCCTTTTACAAAAATTTGTTGGAAATGGAAATACCTCGTGAGCTAAGTCATTGTTTTTTTATCCTCTTTCACATTCTTCAGCCATTAGTGGGTGAATCCATAAAGCCTGGCTACTTGCAAGAAGCAGCACGTTGATCAGTGTGTCATGGGAAAGAATCCTTGTGTTTGCTGATTCTTTACTTTATTGTAGGAGTGCCCAGTTTGGTGATGTCACTGACAAGTCATTTCACATCATCAGAGGTATTAGAAGTGTTACAAGAGGAGCAATCATCTGCTTTTGGAATAGCTTGCGACAGAAAAACGCCAAAGAGTGCAGAATTTTGTATCAAGCACACAGGAAACTCCTTAGGCCCTTCCTTCATTCCCAAACTATTTTTCATGTGTTACAAGCCAGGCCAAGGCTTTTGCCTCCAACCACTCAGTTCACAGGAGTAGGCTTTAAACCACAGACTGATGGAAGCTGGAACAAGCCATTTTTATGATACTGTGCCCTATTTGTTGCTGTGAAATTTAGAAATCAAATTCTGTCCCACCTCCTGAATTTCTGTGGCTTTCTAGGTCTTCTCTCTTCCTTCGTGGAGGTGGAGTCCATCAAAAGGCACTTCAAGAGCCGGCTGGTGGGCACGGTGCTCAATGGGTACCTGTGCCTGAGGAAGCTGGTGGTGCAGAGGACAAAGCTGATTGATGAGACCCAGGACATGCTGCTGGAGATGCTGGAGGACATGACAACAGGTGAAACCACCTTTGTTCTATAAATCCAGCCTTGGGATCAACCAAGATGGAAAAGCAGAGCAGCCACATAAAGAACCTCTCTAAGTGACTGCTGTAATCAGGGGGGGTTATGGCTTCCAGTATTTTCTGCTGGCACAGAACAGTAGAATAGCATTCCTAGTCACTTCTTTTCAGGAATCTTGGCCTTCTCATTTTTATGGCGCTGTTTTACTGCAGCTCATCTGTGCAGAGGCTTTCCTGTAACCCCACCAATAAATACCTTCCATCTTTCACAGAGTGGATTTGCAAAAGAAGAGAGCACCAAAGTGTGGGGCTGACTGCAGAAGGATTTACAGCATGTGCTCAGTTAAAGTGGAATCTATAAAATTGACTCCAGTGTCCATTTTAAAGCTTCCCTTTCTTGGCAGGCACGGAGTCAGAGACCAAGGCGTTCATGGCCGTGTGCATAGAGACTGCCAAGCGTTACAGCCTCGATGACTACAGGACCCCAGTGTTCATCTTTGAGAGGCTCTGCAGCATCATCTACCCTGTGAGTGGGGCAGGGTCACACTGCCTGAGCAGAGCCCTGGAATGCTTTGGGAAGGAACTTAAAGATTGTCCAGTCCCAGCCTATGCCATGACAGTGACACCTTCCATGATCCCAGGATGCTCCAAGCCCCAGCCTTGGACACTCCCAGACATCCAGGGGCAGCCACAGCTTCTCTGGGCACCCTGTGCCAGGGCCTCACAGAGCAGAATTTCTTCCCAATATCTGACCTAAATTTCCCCTCTTTCAATTTGAACCCATTCCCCTTGCCCTGTCACTCCAGTCCCCCTCTGGCTTCCCTGTATCCCCTTCAGACCATGGAAGGTACTCTTGAGACCTCCACACAACCTTCTCCTCCCCAGGCTGAACATTCCCAACTCTCCCAGCCTGTCTCCATAGGGGAGGTGCTCCACTCCCCCGAGCAACTCTGTGGCCTCCTCTGCACTTGCCTCAACAGTTTCGTGTCCTTTTTTTTTGTTGAGGGTCACCAGAACTGTGTGCAGTGCTCCAGGTAGAGTCTCATGAGAGAGGAGAACAATCACCACCAGCCACCTCTAGCAACCCTGGATCTGTTTTTTTTCCCAGGAACAGCAGTCATGATTCACCATTAGCCAGTGCAGACCTGTATCCCAGTGTATCCCATTTGAGGGAGTCACTGTTCAAGTTCCCTGAGGAATTTGGTTACTGAATGATCCTGGCCATCCTCTGAGTGTGGCATGCAGAGCAGATGCACCAGTGGGGAAAGGACTGAAGGTTTAGGAACAATCTCCCATAAAAATGCAGGAATGGGAATGTGGTTAAAGAAAAACTTATTCACTCTGTCTCTGCTGCTGCTCTTCAGGAGGAGAATGAAGTCACTGAGTTCTTTGTCACCCTGGAGAAAGATCCCCAGCAGGAAGACTTCCTGCAGGGCAGGATGCCAGGGAATCCCTACAGCAGTAATGAGCCTGGCATCGGGCCTCTCATGAGGGACATCAAGAACAAGATCTGCCAGGACTGTGACCTGGTGGCTCTGCTGGAGGATGACAGCGGGATGGAGGTGAGAATTTCTTGTGGTGGGGATTTTTTGCACAGACCTGTGGGATGCTGGTTTTGGGCAGCTGGTGGTTGCTGGGGTGGTGATGTAACAACCTGAGCTTGTTCTTGACTTGTTCTTCTCTCCCTTTCAGCTTTTGGTGAACAACAAGATCATCAGTCTAGATCTGCCTGTGGCTGAGGTCTACAAGAAGGTGTGGTGTCCCACAAACGAGGTGTGTGTTACCTTTGTACAAATTAACAGCATAGAACACCTGTCCTTCACATCAACAAAAAAAATGGGAAAAATCAAAATCACACGAGTCAGGATTTATTTCCTGGCATATAATTTATTGGGTGTAACTGCTCAGCACCTTTTGGTGCTCTGTTAGGACAGATTGTGCAACGTGAGTGATTGCAGAGCACTGCCCCAGGTGAGCTGTGTTCCTGTGTCACGTGTGACTCTTCCTGAGGAACAGCTTTCCCTGTGCTCCCTTGGGGAGAGCTGAACGTTCAGATGCCTTTCAGAGCACATTTCACACTCCATCTGCACACAAAAGTTTTGTGTGTGTGTACACACAGGGACACCAGATTGCTCCATCAGTCTGTGCTTTGGGGGTGATCCCAAGTTATGCACTGAGCATCCACTGGTTCTCCACAGTTGCACTTCTGCTCTCGTATTTTTCATCAGGATCTCAAGCACTTAGAAGATTCACCCTTTTTCTGCTTTTCATAGTATGTGTTGTGTGTTTTTCACATGAAGAAATGGACCCAGGAGTCTCAAGGGTCCAGTCCACCACTAAGCTTGTTCCAGAAGTGGATGTAGTCCAGAACAAGCTCTTCCCTTTTTTGCTTCTAGCCACTAAAATAAACTCCCACTGAGACCATCAGGCTCAGGCTTGCCCACTATAAATATGTTTTTAGAGGCACTTGAGATCATAAAACAAGACTGATTTGCCCAGCATTTCTTGGTCATTCCTCATTTCCTCCTGGCCTCAAATCACCTTTGAAACCTCAGTTTCCTGAAACCATTTGTGTGCAGAATTCAAACAAAGTGCCAGTTAGCAGTGAATGATGATAAAATGGGTCTCATTAAGCTTTATTTCAGTAACAAAGCCTTCAGCTCTGCAAAAGGAAGCCCAAATCGCTTGTGACAGTGATAATTTTTTAAAAGGATGCTGACTTGGAAAAGGAGGTGAGGTGCTGGTGTTAGTCTGTGGGTTCTGATTTGAATTCTGGTCGAGTCACTGGTGGCAATGATCCCCCGTGCTGCCCCTGGGAGCAGTGAAGAGCTGTTCCCGTGGGATGCCGGGCTGGGCGTGCAGCTCTCCCGAGCAGCAGCTCTGCTGGTGAAAGGCAGAGTTTGCTCAGCATTCCTGTGGATGAACAGCTTTCATCTGTCTTCCTTTGTGAGCACCTCCTGGAGCCGCAGCTCCCGTTCGCTCTTCCATGGGAGCGACAGGCGCACAAGAAACGCAACCTCAGGCCCCTTTTTGTTTCCCTTGTCTCTCAGTGGCTTTTTTTGTTCATCTGCCGTTTTACCAGGGCCCCTGTGGTGTTAATTGCTGGTCGCCAGCATGGCCTTTGAGCAGATCTTCCCCCCGGGGCTTTCCCTGTGCTTATGTATTTGCTGTGACATTAAGCACTGCTTATTCCACATTAGGCTTAGCGCGATCCCTGACAGGTTTTCTCTTGCAAGGTCTCCTGCTCCCAAATCTGGGATTTTTCTTTTCTGCTTTTTATTCAGACCTATGGATTAAAAATGGAAAGTTTCATGATATGCTGTCAGTATTTCCAGCTGGAAATGCATCTGGAAAACTGTCCCTTTCTCAGGGTAAAAGCACAGCTTTTTGGCGGTATCATTCCAGTGATGTACTGTCTTACTGAAAGCTCATTAAATTGCCTTTTACTCCTCTTCCATTTGCCATCACTGTTTTATCTGTTTGAAAGCTTTCATCCAATTAGCCTGTCCTGCTTCATTTCCTGGGCTGTGCCTGTTCCCTGTATTTCCCAGGTATGCTGTGCCATACCCTCGGAGGAGAGGTTGCCATGGAAAGCAGGTGTTCCTCTGCAGATGAACCCATTTCCCTTGGCTGCATCTTTCAGTGGTGCTAAAGGAAACCTGGAGGAGATGGAAGGAGGAAGAGACTGTTTATTACTAGTCTGTCAATTAATTGGCAATGCCAAGAAAAGCTGGGCAGACCAAGGGATGAGTTACTGATGTTTTTGCAGGTGGCTCTACTGTTGTTTTTAATTCATCTCAGGAAGGGGAGAAGGAGGGAGTGAAAGATTTCCCTGTGTTACCATCCTCGGGTGAAACAGCACGAGGGAGAGCTGGAGCTGGAGTGTTTGTACACACTGAAACCAGAACCAGGCTTGTGTACAAGTGCCCAGAGACAGAATTAATAAAAAGCTCTGCTCTTGCAGGGGGAGCCCATGAGGATCATTTACCGCATGCGGGGGTTACTGGGAGATGCAACAGAGGAATTCATCGAGTCCCTCGACTCCACCACTGGTAATGCATTTGTCTGCTGAAAGCTGGGATTAGATTTGAAATCTGAGGTTTGCTGCAGAGCAATGACATTATTATCCTCACAGCAGTGAGCTTAAAGTTGATTGACGTTGCTTTTGCTGCATTTACCTGCTTCACCTCGAGTGAAGGAGGATTTTAACAGCGCTTTAAAGCTGTGCTTCAAATGTGAGCACTTGCTTGGCTCAGGGACCATTCTGCCCAGCCCTTCTTCATATTCCTGCTCTTAATTCTTTCCGAATTCAATACGACTGAAGTGACTTGAATTGCTGGTAAATGTGTGCTGCTCTGCTCTCCATTTCTGCTTCCACTGCACGAGCGTGTCCCCCTGTGGCTGCTCCTGTGCTCACCACCCGTGTCTGTCCTGCAGATGAGGAGGAGGATGAGGAGGAAGTGTATAAGATGGCAGGGGTGATGGCCCCCTGTGGAGGTCTGGAGTGCATGCTCAACAGACTGACTGGCATCAAGGACTTCAAACAGGGCCGGCACCTCTTAACCGTGAGTCTCCCTTTGGCTCTGGGCTCAGGAGTTACGGGGTGGAAAATTCACAGACATCCATGGGGTTTAGACAATCTCCCTTGAGCTGGAGCAGTTCTTTCCCTCTCCCATTCCTCTTAGTTAACAATTCCTTAGAAAACTTGAAATGTGTAGAACTTGAGGAGTTGATAAGACAAAATCCTGCCTTGCTGGAGAAATTGTTTTCTGCCTTGGCCTTAGCTGGAAACCAAAGCTGTGCTAAGATGTATATATAGACATAAAAATCTGGGGTGTACTGTACCCCAGAAGTCTAGAGGTCAGGTGTATTATTGTATTAAACAATTACTTTAGTTTCAGCAAAATCCTCCCCTCATTGTGAAGGTACCACAGAGAATCCCTTCGCTGCATTTTGCAGGTGCTGTTAAAACTCTTCAGTTACTGTGTGAAGGTGAAAATAAACCGGCAGCAGCTGGTCAAGCCAGAGATGAACACTTTGAATGTCATGCTGGGGACTCTCAACTTGGTAAGGACAACCTGGACTTCCAGAAGTGTTTTTCCCTTGGATTCCAATGAATTTAAGCTACTTCTGACTGCCCTGCTGCCTTGTGACAACTACAGGAGATGGGAAGTGTTGCTGTGCTGGCACTGCAAATTGTCCTTTGGACATTCCTTATCTGTTATGGGTGGGAGTGTGGGGGACAGCTAAACCAGCTGGAGTT
>JAWWMU010000071.1:1233408-1244453 GCA_035048155.1 Cinnycerthia olivascens
TGAATTTGGGAGAGGCTGGTGGTGCCTACCCTCATCCAAGGGATGAATTTGGGAGAGGCTGGTGGTGCCTACCCTCAACCAGGGGATGAATTTGGGAGAGGCTGGTGGTGCCCAGCTGGTTCCCTGTGCAGGGGGCATGGGCAGCACCCCAGAGCTCCTGGGGAGCCCGAGCAGCCTCTGAGGGTGTCCTTGTGTTGCAGAACCCGGGCGACCTCGCGGGAGGAGAAGAACCTGCAGAGCTTCCTGGAGCAGCCCCGGGAGAAGTGGGTGGAGAGCGCCTTCGAGGTGGACGGGCCCCACTACTACACCGTGCTGGCCCTGCACATCTGTCCCCCAGAGAGGTGGAGGGCCATCCGTGGGGACATCCTGCGGCGGCTGCTCGTCACCTCCCACGCGCGCGTGGTGTCCCCGGGAGGGGCCAGCAGGTCAGTCCCCTCCCCTGCCTGGGGCACAGGCACACAGCCACTCGTGTCACTGTCACACAGCCACTCGTGTCACTGTGATACTCACACAGACACAGAGGCACTCATGTCATTGTCACACCTGCACAGGCAGTTGTGTCGCTGTCACACCCACACAGCCACAGAGGCACTCTTGTCACTGTCACACCTACACAGCCACAGAGGCATTTGTGTCACTGTCACACCCACACAGGCACAGAGCCATTCGTGTCACTGTCACACCCACATTGTCACAGAGCCACTTGTGTCACTGTCACAGCCACACAGTCCCAGAGCCACTCGTGTCACTGTCACAGAGGCACTCACAGCTGTGGGGAGCACGTGTACTTTACACCAGGTGTTAACCCCTGTGAGTAACCTTTGTACTCGGTGTTGCAGAGCTGCAGGGTCCCAGCCTGGCCTGGCTTGGCTTGGGTTGGCTTGGGTTGGGAGGGACCCTGAAGTCCCCCAGTGCCACCCCCAGCCATGGGCAGAGACACCTCCCAGAGCCCAGGGCCACCTCCCAGAGCCCAGGTTGCTCCAAGCCCTGTCCAGCCTGGCCCTGAGTGGCTGCAGCTGCACCCCAGGGCTGGTATGAGCAGGAGCATTTCATTCTGGATGCTCCTTGGTGGATCAATGAGCTGATCAATGGAAATGCTGCTTTTCCTTCTTCCTCCCCCACCTCAGCACTGCAGTAGCTCCAGCCAGGAGCTGTCTCTGAGCTGTGCCTCACTCCCTGTTTGCCTCCCTAAAGAAGCTCGTTCTGGGCCCTTTTGATCAGGGCTCCAGCCTCCCTCAAATAGAGAAATAGAAGTCAAATGCCATTGCTTTTTAAAAAGAAAAAAATCAATAGCAGCTGTCAGGCACTTGAAGCACAAGAATAAGTGGCTGTGCCTGCCTGACAAAGGCACAATATTTCCAGAGAGGAAAAGGGAATTCCAGTTTCTGAAAGGATGATTTGAAATAGCTGTCATAATTAGGAATCAATTCATTATTATTCTAAGTTGCCTTAAAGGGCATTCTTATGCTGATGACATTAATTAGGTGTTTGATAAAGTCATTACATTGTAGTTGCACAAACCCAGCATGAACCAGTTCTCTTGGAAAAGGGAGAGAGCCCTGAAAGGAGCTTCTCTATTGATCTCTGTGCTGCTTTCAGGCTCCCCTGGCTGCAGTTTCCTATTTCCAGCAGCTTGTCTGAATCCTGCAGATCCAGGAGATGTCCTGGAGGCTCAGGGGGATGCAGCTCTTCCCATGGGCTGGCAGAGCTCAGCCCAGGGTGGGTTTGGTGCTTTTTAAACCCTCCTAAATGTTCTGTTCCTTCCTTAAGCACAGCTGTAATAAAAGCACATTGGAACAGGCAGAGCCAGGAACTTGCAGCTAAAGCATCCAATCTCTGGAATTTCAGGGGAAATTTCAGAAATAGTGCTCAGGAATTATGTCAAGGTTTATTCAAGGGCTTTCTTTAATCTCTGCAGACTAAGAGAGCACAAAGCCTCCCTCTGATAAAGCCTCTCAGAAATAGCAATATGGCAATTCTGATTTCCAAGGTCTGTGCTTATTTATTCTTGTGGAAAATCAGGAAGAGGGCGATGGATGGTGAAATGCTCTGCAGATAAGTGGCAATATCTTGAATTTGTAGGCTGAGGCAGAGAGGAAGCCACTGGCTGTGACACCAGGGTAATGTCTGCATGCAAAGGATTAAAATTAGCATTCCAGGTTCAGGGTGTTGTCTGGGAGTAGCTCCATTCCCAGAACACCAGGGTGAAGACTGGAGAAATCCAAGGACTCACTGCTACCTATGCATCCCAGAAAGGGTCAGGAGTCACTGCAGGAACCCCCAGAGCATCCCAGAAAGGGTCAGGGGTCACTGCAGGAACCCCCAGAGCATCCCAGAAAGTGTCAGGAGTCACTGCAGGAACCCCCAGAGCATCCCAGAAAGGGACAGGAGTCACTGCAGGAACCCCCAGAGCATCCCAGAAAGGGACAGGAGTCACTGCAGGAACCCCAGAGCATCTCCCAAAAGCTGAGGATCTGCTCATGACCCTGATTTACCCCCTGTAAATCCTGGGAAGGTGCAGGAATGCTCTGCATTCCCTCATTGCAAGGCAGCAAATCCCACACATTCCCTGTTCTGTGTGGAGGTGCCCATCCAGCTCCTCAGCTGGACCAGTCAGGGTCACACAGATTTGGGGAGAACTGAGCCAAAAAGGGCTTCTGGCTCTGCCAGCAGTGATGGTACCACAGGTACCAGGGGCAGATGCTCAGCACCTCTCTTGTTTTGGAAACACTTCCTATTTAAACCCAAAAATGAAATTACCAGAATAGATCTGAATTCTGGGTTTGTTCTGGTTTTATAAATATAATTTACGGATCCCAAAGAACTGAATTGTGTGTTCATTGTTACTGAACCACAAATTCTGGCTAAAAAATCCTGTAGATGTTTTTCAACCTAGCTTTTATGTGGAATTTGGGAGGAAAAGAACCTTTTGATTTTTTTTTTCCCTTTGGTCTTCACTGTGACCTTTCTAAAACATTCCTGAGGGAAGCAAGGCTTCCCCAGTGCCCGTGTGTGTCCAGGAATGAAAGCCAGCAGCTCCTCCATGGAAGGTAACTACCAGCCCTAACCCACAAGGGCCTTTTAGTTTTCAATTAAAGGAGCAGGCTCCAATTAGATCAAACCCATTCACATGAAAAGAAAAGTCTGTCTTGCAGTATTTGGGAGGCCAGAATTAGCCTCGCTCTAAGTTTGCTCTTCATCCCGTGGAAATTTAGTCACCTTTACTAATTGGTTTTCCTTTCAATAATTAAGCTGGGCTGCCTGAGCAGGCTGCCACCTACTAAGATGTCTGTTTTAAGGGCACACACACAAATGGAGCCTTTTAATAAGAGCAGCAAAATGTTCATTTCCCCCCCAAAAACCCCAGTCTGGGGCAGGTTGCAGTTGGGATCTGCTGTTGTGTTGCTGACTCGAAGAAGAAACAGCAGCTGAGCTGGCCCTGGGTGCATAAAAAAAGGGCTTTTTGTTTTTCCAAAGCTCTGCAGGGTTGAGCAGGAAGCAGCACGTGATGGGGCAGATGTACCTGAGGAGCACAGGCACGAAAATTCCAAAGCCATGAGAGCTGCTGGCAGGAGGTTCTGCCTTGCCCGAACCTGTTTGTGATTAATCCTGCAGACTTTGGGAGCTGCTGTCCCAGCACAGCTCTGCACCTTTTAGGGCATTCCTACTGCTCCAAACCCAGATGCTGCATTTCCAGGAGAAGTCCTTTCCTGGCAGGAGAATAACCAAGGGGATGTTAAATGGAAATTCCTCCATTTCTTCAAGGACAAGAGATTTCCCTCAGAGTCTTGCAGGAATGCTTTTATGAGTTAGAAGCACAAAGCTGTTCTGTCATTGCTACCCCTGTGTGTGAGACCAGCAGTTGGTCATTCCTTCAGGAATCTGCTGTTTTCCCTGCAGTGAACACACAAACAAGGGCTGTACGTTGTTTTTTCCCACTCTGCTCTTGGCTTCCTGTATAGTCTCAGGCCTCCAGTTCCCTCTGTGCTCGTTTCCTTCCTGTGGAAGAAGGTTTTACTGGCAAACCTGCTCTGGTGTGCACAGCTGGAGCAGAGGGACTGCCCAGCCTCAGGAATTGCTGCCCAGGGAATCTCAGGTGCCCGATGTTCCATGGCCAAGGACACCCAGCAAGGCTCACTCAGAGCCATCCCCTGCATGGCACTGATGGGCTCTGGCTGTTCAGCTCTCATGCTGTTCATCAGGTGGTGTAGCAAAGGGTGTAGCACCCTGGTGAGGTGATTAACTGCTGTGATTTGCTCCTGGCAGACTGGCAGACAAGGCAGTGAAGGAATACGCCACGTACCGCTCGGGGCTGCTCTTCTGGGCACTCGTGGATCTCATTTACAACATGTTCAAGGTAAGGGGAGCACTGCAGATCCTCTGCAGCACCCCCACCTCAGCTTTCTTACCTGAGCAATCAGATGAGTGTGAAACAAGTCAAAATTTCAAACCCCTTTCCCCAAGATCCTTGGAAACAAAACTTCACAGAATCCCAGGATGGAAGGGACCTTAAAGCTCATCCCATCCCACCCCTGCCATGGGCAGGGACACCTTCCACTTTCCCAGGTCACTCCCAGCTCCATCCAACCTGGCCTTGGACACTTCCAGGGATCCAGGGGCAGCCACAGCTGCTCTGGGCACCCTGTGCCAGGGCCTCCCCACCCTGACAGGGAATAATTTTTTCCTTCTTTTTTCTTCTGCACCTTGTAAAAGCAGAGAGGACACCAGAAGGTACCTGTGCTCATTGTACCCCTTTCAGTTCAGTAGCTGAAAAATTGAGATTTTTTTCAGCTGGCAGCACTCTTGTATTGTGTATTTGCTTATTTTTCCTGTTCATTGTTCATGGAAGGAAGGCTGTGCCAGGGAAATGGTTGGGTGAGGAAGGAGCCAGGGGCAGAAAGAAATCTGCAGCTTCCACACAGGGTTCAGTACCCAGGCTGAGAAAATGCCTGGGACCTTGTTTCATTCTGTAAAAAAAGATCATGAAGTTGCAGTTGGGGAATTTCTTTCTCTCTTGGTTGTTTGCAGGAGGCAGGGATGGAAATCCAGAAGCAATGGGAGAAGGCAGCAGGGTTTGCAGTAACTTTTCTTATATTCAATAATGATTTTTGGCCTGATTTGGTGTCCTTGTCCCCTGTCAGAAGGTGCCTACCAGTAACACAGAGGGAGGCTGGTCCTTCTCTCTGGCTGAGTTCATCAGACACAACGACATGCCAATCCACGAGGCTGCAGACAAGGCCCTGAAAACCTTCCAGGAGGAATTCATGCCAGTGGAAACCTTTTCTGAGTTTTTGGATGTGGCTGGTGAGTGTTTGCCTGCCCTTTTATAGGCTGCCTTGTGCAGCTCGTGACTGGAGCCAGCAGCACTCCTGACACTGCTGCAGCTCGTGGGGATGGGACAGGGAGAGGAGGGACCAACACTGCCCAGCCACGGCCTGAGCTGTCCCCAAACTGCTGGGACACACCTGAGCAGCCCCAGGCAGGAAAATCTCCCTCCCCCTGCTCTGTTCAACATCTGTGGCACAGCTGGAAGGTGTTCTGGGGAGGCTGTGCTTGAAGGCTGGTGATCAGAGGTGACCATGCACCAGAGGCAGCAGTTGGGTGCAGCCAGAGTTGCTCCCAAAGGATTTTGGTGCCTTCAGCTGTCAGGAGATGCTGAAAACCTGCAGGGAAGCTGAAGCTGCTCTTTCTTCTCTCAAAATCCGTGCCCCAGGCCAGTCTCTCACTGCCCAACACAGGGAGCAGAGCTGGGTCCCTGGAGCTGCCCAAAGTCCATATGGATTTAATGTTTCATTAAATTCACATTTCAGTCCCTCCTGCACATGCATCCAACAGGGTTTGCCCTCCTCGTGTCCAGCCCTAAAATAACCCTGCAGCTGTCAGCAGCTCACACATGGCCCAGCACAAATCCCTGCTGGGGGCAGGACAAACAGCCTCGTGGGGCTGATTCTTCTCTCTTGTCTTCTTCTGTTCAAAGGACTCTTGTCAGAAATCAATGATCCTGACAGCTTCCTCAAGGATCTCTTGAACTCCATCCCCTGAGCCGCCAGCACGGAGCAGCTTTGGGCAGAGCCTCCATCGCTTGCCTTCCACCCCTCTGTGTCCCTCCTCGTGCAGTCTGTCCCTTCCCCGAGGAGTGCTGCAGTTTTTTGTTCGAATTTTTTTGTTTTGTTTTGTTTTCTTTTTTTTTTTTTTTATTTTCTACAATTTTCCTTCATGGAGTGATTTGGAATTTAGATTTGTTTTATCTTGTGTTTCAGCGCTTGTATCTGTAAAGCCTTGTGCATTCAAGCTGTTTGAAAGAACTTGTACAGAGAGGAATCCAAACCAGTAAATCTTAATGCTTTAGTGTGCACCTCTTTGAAGTTAAATAAACCGAACAAATGGGTAAGCTGGGCTTGACTAGTGCTTGAACCAGGCACGAGCCTGAATGCCAAGGTGTTTCTTTCTCACATTTTCCTCCAGAGCTGCTGCTCTGTCCAGCCCTGGGCCTGCACAAGGAGCCCCAGGAAGCAGGAGGCTCCCAGAGGGAGCAGCTGGGCACTCCCTGCCTGCATTGGCAGGTTCTGTGTGGGGCTGGAGCCTCAGGGACATTTCCCCCTTCCCTTCCCTTCCCTCCCCTCCCCTTTGCTGGGTGCAGGCAGCAGCTCTGTGTCCCCACCACGGAGTGTCCAGGGCCTGTTCTGGCTCCCTGCCCAGCTGGATCCAAAACTCACTGTTCCTCTGATGGATGACCCCTCTCTGAGGGCAGCTCCCATCCCTGTCCCCTCTCTGGGAACCCCTCAGCTCCAGCCAGGGCAGCTCCAGAGCCCTGCACAGCCCCCCTGGAGCCCTGCACAGCCCCCCTGCCCTGAGCCCAGCACTGCTCCCCACCTGTGCATGCTGCTAACTCACCTGGCACAGTTCTGCTGACACCTGGTGAGGCTGGAATCTAATAAAGCTTTCCCTGGCTTCCTCGTCTCTGTTTGAACTTGAATTTTCTAGCACAGTCCCATCCCAGAAATAATAATAATAATAATTTTGGAGGCTGAATAACTTGCCAGCCCCTTTGGTGCCTGTTGTTAGTGTTGGCCATGCACTGGGATTGGCAATTAGCAGAGGGGTGAAGGTGCAGTGTTTTTGTTCTCACCTCCGTGGGGGCTGATGTCACTCCTGGCAGCTGGAGCTGCTGAGGAGGGGAACTGGGCAGGAAATGCCCTGGGGACGTTTGGGTCGGTGTCCCACGAGGGACTCAGGGCTGTGGCTGTGCTGGTGGCTCTGCCTGGCTCTGTGGAGTGCAGGAGGGGCTGGCGTGGAGTTGGCTCTTTGGAGGAGCAATCCTGCACCTCTGCTGCCCTGGAAGCACATCAGAGAGCAAACCCACCTCTGTGAGAGCCCAGCAGAGTCAGGGCCAGCAGGGCTGCTGCAGGGTGGGTGCAGGAGTTCCTCTGGGCACTGGGCAGCAGCCGGGGCGGTGCCAAACCCCCCCAGAGCTCCCGAGTGCTGAGAGAGCAGGAGCAGCTCACCAGGAGCCTGGGCTTTGGGGCTGTGATTCTGAAGGTTCTCAGCACGGGGCAGGACTGAGGCCCCGCCGTGTTTTGGCTTTGCCGTTGGTGTAACAGGGGGTGGTGAAGGTCTGGGAGCTGCCAGGAGCACCAGGCTGCCTCCCTTCCCCTCTCAGTGTCTTTCCTGACCAAACCAAACCATTCTCCTGCAGCCACAGCTCTGGGTGCCCTCAGCTCCTGCTGCCCAGCTTTGCCTGCCTGGCCAAGGAAGGATGGTTGCCTTGGCAGGACCTTCTGCAGCTTTCCCAGCCAAATCCTGGTTTGCTCCACTTGTGCTGGCACAGATCTTCTGTGGTGAAAACATTCAGCTGCTGCAGGAGCTGGTGAGGTTTCTAGCAGGAAAACCCCTGGGTTTCCACCCCTTCAGCTGGGTCAGATCCTCAGAGCTCCCAGGAGCAGAACATGGTGGCTGTTCAGCATTAATGACAGTGAGGAGGTGACACCTTAGAGGGAGGTTTGAAGCTGTGTTCTTGCAAACTCCCCTGCAAGGAGCTCCCCAGAGCTGTCCTGGGTGGCTTTGCAGAGGCCCAGAGATGTATTTTGGAAAATAAAGGTGGTGCAAGCAGTGACTCCCTGCCCAGGGCACAGGAGGGCTGTGATTTATGGACAAACCAGGGCTGAAAATCCTGGCAGTGCTTCATGGAGCAGATTGGCCTGGGAGGGCCTGAAGGTGAAAATAACAACCCCAAAAGACAGGGACAAGAAGAAAAGGGAAGGGTTTTGGAAAGTTTCAGCTGGTCCAGGCCACACAGAGAGGCTCCAACGTTCTCAGTGCACAAAGGCAAAGAGCTCCAGGCTCCAAAATCCTCTGGACTGGGGGTGGGAAAACAGCAAAGACTTTGGGGAGTTCATTTCTTAAATCAGAATGAGAAGACTGAGGGAAAATGACTCAAAATGGATGAAATTACTCAAAGTGATGAACTGAACCATAGCTTGAACAACAGAGAGTGAACCCCCTCTCCAAAAAAACTTGATTGGTTTGCCAAAGATATCATTTAGAGAAAAAAAGTGCTTTGTGAAGCAGGAGAGCCTGGAAGAGCTGTGGGATTGCTTTGAACCTGACTGTGGGCAGGAGCTCCCTGAATTTCTGACATCCCTGTGCTGGGTCGGGCTCCAGGATTTAATTAATGTGGGGACTAATTAAATCCAGGGAGAGCAGGGACCTGCTTTCCCCCTCCACCTGCTGCAGGTGACGCTGAAACCTGACCTTCCCCTGGTATTCCATGATGGTTTCCTTGTCCTGCTGCCTCCTCCCTCTGGAATTCCCTTTTCCAGCTCTTCTGGAAGTGCAGCACAGCTGAGTGCCCTTCCTGCCAGGATGGGGAACCTTCCCTGCTCCTCTCTGCCTCTTCCTCCTTCCCAGCTGCTCCCAGCCAAACTCTCCTGTTTTGACTCTCTGCAATTGCCCAGAAGTGTTTTCAAACAAGCAGCGGGCTGCGATGTTCCAGTGCCACAAAAAAATTCCCTGGACTTTTTCAGATGGAAGAGAAGTGATTTTTTTCCCTGGACATGCATTTGTGGCGTCTTGGCAAGACCGTGGTGGAGCCTTGAGGGACGTGGTGGGGACATCTTGGGGTTGCAGTGCCCCAGACCTGGATGGAATCCCACATTCTCCTCCAGGAATGTCACACCAGGTTCTTTCTGCAGGAATGAGGATTTGGCCACGCTGTGGGCACAAACAGCAAATCCTGGAGGATCCCCTGCTCACCTCTGGGACAGCCCAGGCACAGCTCAGGGCTCGTTCCTGACCAGTTCATACCGGGGGAGCTCAGGGATCAGAGTGACAGAAACGAGCACAAAACTACTGTCCTGGTTTAGGGCAAATTTGGGGAAAAAAAAACAAAACAAAAACCTCAGACATTCCACTGCATCTCCTTCACTCGCAGATCCAGTTTTTAAAGGTACAACAATTATTTCTGAGCTAAACAGATGAATGGGGATACAATTTTAGCATCAAACCAGGACAACCATGAAGTCCAGGCCCCCCAAAAACCTCCCGAGTGTGACCAGGCAGGTTTGGAGCCGCTCTGGGGAGAGGCCACCCTGCAGCCCAAGGAGGTTCCCAAAACATCCCAGAGACCTCCCAAGGTCCAGGTGGCTTTTTTAGGAGCCACCCTTGGGTCACGTTTCTGTTCCCTGATGAGAAAATCGGGATTGGCCTTGACTCGTTTGCTGCACGGCCGTTCCCATTCCAGGTGGGGATGATTCACAACTCACGTGTGAGGAATCAAGGATCTGGGGAAAAACAAGCTCTGAGCTCATGAGAAGGGCTGGAAAAGAATGCTGGGTGCACTGAGGACAAAATCACTTCAGGGATGTTCCCCCTGGCACATCAAGTTAATGGGAAAAGCCAGGGGCAGCCACCTGAACCTCCAGAAATAGTTACTCCCTTGTTTCCAGGAGGGAAAAAAATGATGGTTAAATCCCTATTTGCAGACTTTTTCACAGGATTGCTCTCATCCCTTCATATCAACAGCTGGGGAGGAACCAGCTCCAGCCCTTTTATCCAAACCCCAAAGATCAGCAGGGATCCCACTCCTCTCCCAAAGGGAAATGTGTCAGTAGGAGAAGATGTTTTTGGGTAAAATTATCAATAAAATGGTATAAAGGACATGTGGAGGGGAAGCCCCTGTGCTGTGTTTTAAGCCCAGGCTGGTTGGGGGCCTTCAGGCATTGCCCCCAAAAGGCCCCATCCCAGGATAGGGAGATTTTGGGGTGTGTGGGGAGATCTAGATGTGCCTCTGGAGTGATTTTATTTTCCTGGTGCTTATTAAGCCTTTCTTGAGCAGGATCCTCCCGTGCTCGGTGCTGTTCCTGCAGCCTGGTCCTGTTCCTGCAGGTCCCAGATCTGCAGTGGGAATTACAACCTCCCTCCTGTCCCACAGGGATTTTCTCCCTCATCCCACTGTTGCCACAGAACCCAGGAGGGATCAGACACGTTCCTGCTCCCTGATCTGCACACTGGGATGCTGCAGAGCTCTCCTGCCCCTTCCCTTCCCCGTGGGACCATCAGGCACCTCAAAGTGAATTTCCTGCCCCAAAAATCAGGTTTTTCTTCTGGAAAGGAGTCCTCAGCCTGGCCCCTTCCCCTGGGAAACACAAACCCTCTTGTGGGTGAAGCACGGCCGGGGCTGTGGGAGAACCCAACCAAACCTGGTGCAACCCTCCAGGTCCTCAGTGATCCACAAACATCCCTGCAGGGGAATGGAATGGAGCTGCAGGAGAAGTGGGAATGATCAGAGAGCCCAGCTCTGCTCCTTGTGGGACTGCTGCCATCAACCCCAGCCTGCCCCACAGGGGGAATATGTCAGGATTTTTATTGCCACTGGAGAAGCAGGAAAACATTTCCCCCACAGCCCTTCCCCAGTGGGGATGTGTGTGATATAAAAAAGGGGAAAATACGAAGCAGAAATTGGAAAAATACAGGCGTTAAATTCAGCTTAGACATATGGAGAGAGACTGAGCTTTAAAACAAAAAGAATATCAAGAACATCTTGTTTA
>JAWWMU010000071.1:1450671-1469378 GCA_035048155.1 Cinnycerthia olivascens
CAAATACCATTCCCAGCGCCATTCCCAATGCTATCCCAAATGCCGTTCCCAGCGCCATTCCCAATGCTATCCCAAATGCCGTTCCCAGCGCCATTCCCAATGCTATCCCAAATACCATTCCCAGCGCCATTCCCAATGCTATCCCAAACGCCATTCCCAGCGCCATTCCCAATGCTATCCCAAACGCCATTCCCAGCGTTATTCCCGAGGGATGAGCCGCCTCCCGCCGTTGCTCCCGGAGCCGGAGCCAGCCGAGCCCGGAACGCGCTGCCTCAGATCCCGCGCCCCGGCGGCCGCGGCGGCCGCTAATTAGCGGCGCGAGCCGCTGTAATGTGATGAGCTTCCCTTTGTGCCGCCGGTGTTCCCGATAAGGGAGCGCAGCCCGGGATCAAAGGCTCGGAGCGGTTCCTTTCCCCCGGCCGCCCCCGCCCGTCCTCACCTGCTCCGGCCTCTCCCGGATCGCCTTCCCGCTTCCCAGCCCGCTCCGGCTCTGCCCTCGCCGGACCGGACCGGACCGAGGGGATGCAGCTGCCCCCGAGATGTTCCAGAGCTCCCCGGGAGGAGCAACAAACTGTCCTCGAGGGGCCCCAAACCCTCCCCGGGGGGCTCCAAACCTTCCCCGAGGAGTTCCAAACCTTCCTCGAGGTGTTTCTACCCTCCTCGGGGAGCTCCAAGCTTTCCCCGAGGGGCCTCCAAACCTTCCTCGAGGAGTTCCAAACCTTCCTCGAGGAGTGTCTACCCTCCCCAAGGAGCTACAAACCCTCCCCGAAGAGTTCCAAACCTTCCTCGAGGAGTTTCTACCCTCCTCGGGGAGCTCCAAACCAACTCTGAGGGGCTCCAAACCCTCCCCGAGGGGCTTCAAACTCTCCTCGGGGAGCTCCAAACCCCCTCCGAGGAGCTCCAGACCACCACGAGGAGGTCCAGACCCTCCTCCAGGAGCTCCAAACCTTCCTCGAGGAGTTCCAACCACCCTCCACGGGGATGCAGCTTCCCTCAAAGAGTTCCAAACTACCTTCGAGGAGCTCCAAACCCCTTTCGAGAAGTCCCAAACCCTCCCCGAGGAGCTCCAAATCCCCTCCATGGGGATGCTGCTCCCCACGAGGAGCTCCAAGCCCTCTCCGAGGAGCTCCAAGCCCTCCCGACAGCCCCGAGGGCCGATCAAGTGCACGAGTAAGCCCAAGACGCTGCCCCTAAAACATCGCCACCATCACCATCATCCTCCTCCTCCTCCTCACCATCATCCCCTGCACCTCCCAAACCCTGCTCCGCCGGCGGCTCCCGCCCTCCCCGCGCTCCCCCGGCCCTTCCATCCCCCCTCGTCCCCAACTCCGGGTGACAAATGTCTTTATAAACTGGCATTAGTGACATCCAGCGCCTTTTGTGGCGAGCGCCAGCCTCGGGATGAGCCGGGAATGAGGAGCAAGAGGAGGAGGAGGAGGAGGGGGGGATTTTTGGGAGGGGGATACCCCGACCCTCCCTGCCTTCGGCAAAGCCGCCTCCCCATCCTGAGCTCTGCTTCCTGCCGGAGCTGCACCTGCGCTTCCCAACTCCCTCACTCCTGCTCTTCCCTGGGATGAGCGGGGAGCAGGAGCGCCCCAAAACCCCAATTCTGGGGGATCTGGCTCCTGCGCCGCCCCCTCAGCGCTCCCCTTCCCCGGCTCGGATCCCTCCTTCCCTGCCCCCCTCAGCACCTCTTCGCCCCCCTAAAAATCCCAGAGCCCAAACCAGGGTGAAGTTCCGATCTAATAAAAAATTAAATAAAAACCATTTAAAAAAAAAGGCTACTTAAAACCGCGCGGGGAAGAGGAGAGAAAGCGGCGGCTGATCGAAACGGGCTTTTTTCCCCCCACTTCTTTTTAAGAATAATGTCCATAAATACAGAATATCTGCAAAGCCCAGGTCTGCAGAGGGGCCCTGATTCGCTTTTTTTTTTTTTTTTTTTTTTTAATATTTTTTCCTCTTTTGTGGCAAACGCAATTTTCCCAAAGATCCTTCGCCCTAATGCCGGAGCCAGTCCCTCCCCGCTTCAAGGCCGCTCTTACATGCGCTTTAAAACCCCGCCGCGGAAATTCCCCTGAAAAATTTGGAAAAAGCTTCTCGTGGGGGTGGAATTTGGGGGAGTGGGGGTGTGAAACGGCGGCGGGGGAGGGGGAGGAAGGGGAGGTTAATCCGGGTTTAACGCCGCGATGCAGTCGCAGGACCAGGGCTCGGCTGATTGCGTTATCTCTCCCCAACATTTGGGTCTCCCATATTTCACCCAGCCAAATAGCTGCGAGGGAAAAGTGCGTATGGAGGCACTCCTGACGCCTCAGGAAAATATGTTATTAATATCTAAATAACTTCCCAATACTGTCTCTAAATCTCCCCTTCGCCACTCCAGATGATGAATTCGTTTGAAGTGTTCTCCCGTCTCATCTCCGCTCCCTCTCTCTCTCCCCCCCTCCCTTTTTTTTTTTTTTTTCCATACCCAGGCTTATTTCAAACTGGTAAATATCTAATTCCTTTAACCACGCTGCAGACACGTCTCGCCCCTCTCCCGCGCGCAATTCCCGCTTGGAAAAGATCCTCCGCGGGAGAGCGAGACCCAGAGCTGCTCCTGGAAATGATTTCGGGTTAAAAGCGGTTTTTTGTTGGTTTTTGTTTTGTTTGGTTTTTTTTGGGGGGTGGGGGAGGGGGTGTCTGTTTGTTTGCAGCAACCCCTGGATCACGCCTTTCCCTCTCAGCCTTTCCTGCCTTAATTCCATCTCTGCGCCCTCCCTCCCTGCCCAATTAGGGCCCAAACCTGGGATTAGGGCGAGACCTCCTCGCTTCCTTCCTGCGCTGCTCTATCGCTGCTCCATCTGCCCCCAAAAATCTGCTTCCTACCGGCCCTGGGTAATGAAATCACCCCCAAATTCTGCATTAAAACGCCTCCAAACGCGTTTCCTCCTCCGTCCGGGGCTCCCCACCTGCCTCTGACCCCGAGATTTCCCTTCCCGTTCCCCCCGCTCCACGATGATTCTTTCCTTCTCCCCCAAAAAGGGAAAGAGGGGGAAAAAAACCCCAACCCCAAGCAAGCCCCAGGTCTCGAGCATCTCCCCGATATTCCTTCGCTCCCTCCCAGCCGAGCCCCGCTCGCCGAATCCTTGTCTCAAGTTTGTTTTTTCAAACGCCTCGTGTTCGATTATTCTCGTTTATTCCCCTCTCCAGCCTTATCTCTCCTCCTCTCTTCTCTCCTCCCCGTCACACTCGATTTAGGCAGGAGTTTATCTTGCGAACATTTGCCGACTTTGTTTATGTAGCCCAGGTTCCCGTTCCCAAAAGCCACTGTTTGCCTTTGTAATTGTTATCTGTGTTTATTGTTGTACCTCATTTGTCTCAGCTTTTTTTGTGACATGTAAGCTCCGTGTGCGCCCGCATCCAGCCCCCCCTCCTCCCTCTCTCTTCATTTTTTTTTCCTTATTCCTCTTTCCCTCTCTTCCCTCTCCTCCCGGCCTGAAATATGCGCGGAATAACTCAGCCTAAAGCCAATGAATTGCTTGACACCTCCCTATCTCTCCTCCTGCCCCCCATTATTAGAGCTGATCCCGCTCGCAACACTCACAAATCCCGCCTGGGCTCTGTTTGATTAGATTGCCAACCTTTGGTAATCCCTTGATTTGATGAAGTGTCTGCTCGCGGCCCCCCCCGCGCTTCTAAACACACATTTACAGAGAAGCCGCGTGTTGGTTTTTAAACCCGCGCCGATTGTTCGTTGATAAACCGGCCCCGCAGCCCCTCTTGCCTCACCGAGCCCGGCTCGGGGGGAACAAAGCCCCGTCCCAGGTGTGTGGGGGTGTCCCCGCTTCTCTTCCCGCTCCTCCCCAGCTCCCTCAAATCGGCCGGGACCCTCCAAAATCCTCCCTTCTTCCCCGCTCGCTGCAGCCCCCCAAAATCCCGGCGGCAGCTCCCAGCTGGAACTGTCCCTGTGCCCCCACCCGCACTGTCCCCAGCTCCAGAGAACCCGATCCCACCGCTCTCCTGCCTTTCCCCCAGAATCAGAACCCCGATCCCGCCTTTCCCCCCAAATCGGAACCCCGATCCCACCCCTCTCCTTCCTTTCCCCCAGAATCAGAACCCCGATCCTGCTTTTGCTCCAAAATCGGAACGCCGAGCCCGCTTTCCCCCCAAAATCAGAATCCCGACCCCGCTGTTCCCCCAAAATCGGCCGAGGGCACAAACTTGGGGGGCACAGAGCGGAGGGTGGGAAATTCCCTAAAAGTCCTACTTTGCACCCCAAAACCAAAGCCCGGGGGTCCCTGCGAGCATCCCTCGCCTGTCCCCGCTGCTGCCCGAGGGGACCCGCTAGGGGTGGGGGGACCCGCCAGGGGCCCCCCAATATGATCTCAATTAATTCCTCCCCCACCCCGACCCTCTTCCTCTCCCCAGCAGAGCCCCCAGAAATTTGGGGGTGCCCAAATTCCTCCCCCCCCGCCCTCCCAGAGAGGGAGAGAGCGGCGCATCCCCTCCCTAATAAACAACAACAACCTCAAAAATTAATTACAACAATGACAATAATAATAAATAGTGACAACAACAACCCGCTCTTCACAAGGAGACGTGTATATATATATATATATATACATAAAATAAACATATATTAAAAAAAATAAAAAAAAAAAAGTGAAGCCTCATGAATATCCGCCCAGGGCTAGCTGGAGTGAGCCGTTTAAAGATGAAAGTGCAAAGAAATAAAGGCTCAATTTAATCTGCCTTAAAACCCTTCAACTTAACGTTTGTGCTGGGAACTCAGAGAGTGAGTACTGATTGGGGATAAATACATTTCTTAGCATGCCTTGGAGCTATTACACCCTTCTCCAACACAGCTCCCTATTCAACAGCCACAGTTTTCATTACCAGCTCTAATAAGTCTTAACATTATTAAATGCCAAGCAGACGATAGAAAGAAACAGGCGCAGGGTGGAAGCTTTCTTTCCCACTTAAAAAGAGAGAGCATTTAGGGCTGTCTTCCCCCGGCTCCCCGCAAGGAGAACCCGCCACGGAGCGTTTGGCAGCGGCGAAAAAAAAAAAAAAAAAGAAGAAAAAAAAAAGATTTAAAAAAAAAAATAAAAAGCAGCAAAATCAAAGTTTTTTTCGCCCCTTTCCCCCGCAGCTCTCAGAGGGAGAAGTCGCGTTGGGGGCGGAAATTGATAAAAAATTAAAAATCTCCCCCCCTCTCTCTCCCTCAACCCGTACGAGGTTGGGTTTGTTTTGGTGGGAGCCACCTGGAAATAAAAAACTGGGTGGAGGGAAAAACAGCTCCGAAGATGGTTTTAATTGCGGGATGTAAAATCGGGTTGTTTTCCCAGCAGAAGCTGCGGAGTTTATATCCCGAGCAGGATCGCGGTTTTTCCAAGCAGAAATCGCGGCGTTTTCCGCCGCCCGCCAAGTGTTTTACAAGCGGGATCATCAATTATCTTAATTGGGGCCATTAACACTTTCCCAGGCGTTAAAACCCGCCCGGGCCGCGGGAAATTCGGAATTTCGAACGCTCCTTTTGGAGCCCGAGGCTTTGGAGACGCGCAGGACCCCAAAAAATCCCTGAATTCACGCGGATTTTTATTTTTTTTTTTTTTTTAGGAGGGGTGAATTTCTCCTCGGCGCGCGTCCTCGATAAAAACCTGGGAATTGCGGGAAAATTGGGATTTCTCTGCGGGGCCGCGAGGGATTCTGCGCGCTCGGAGGGAGCGCGGCACTCCACAGGCTCCGGCCGCGGGAATTTGCCCAAATTAGCCCCCTTTCATCCAGGAACGGGGGCTCGTGTTTGATTTGTCCGCGGCCTCACCCATGAAGGCAGAAGGGAGCGTTTTGTTTTGCCTCTTGACACGCACTTCTTGCGTGATAATCAGGGATAAAAAGCTCCCCGCTCCTCCATTCTTTTTTTTTTTTTTTTTTTTTTTTTTAATTTTTTTTGTCTGTTGTTTTGGGGAAAACGCGGGGACGGGGTGGGGGGGGAAATAAAAAAAAAACAAACCCAACCCGCGCTTTCAAAAATAAAGATATTTTTCCGACCGGCGAGCCTGGCTGAGAATACAACTTAACCCCCCCACCAAATCTCCTTTTTCCCCCTTTAATAAAATTTAAAAACACCCCGAAAGCGAGCGGGGGGAGCTTCTGGCGGACACAATGGCCCCGATTTGCAAATGAGCATCGCCCCTCTCCCAAATCACAGCAACATTTTGCAGCGTCCAACGGCTCTGCCTTTCTGCAGCAGCCGCTCCGATAATATTACAAAACTATCTAACAGCAGGGAGTTTTGAATAATTTATCTCCCTTTCTTCCCGTCCTCGGCCCTTTGTCCAAAAGTTTTTCTCCTCACGGAATTTTGAATGAGAATGGACGCGCCCTCCCTCCCCCATCCCTTTACTCCATTTTTAAGGCAGCCTCGGGTTTTTCCCCCTTTCCCCCCCCCCCTTTTTTTTTTTTTTTTTTTTTTTTTACTCCGCTGTTTGCTTTTGTGGTCAGGAATCTTTTCCCTATAAAGTTTCAAGAGACTCGAAGGTCTTTGTAAATGAAGTTCATCTTCAAGGTTGGGAAAAGTGAGAGGAAAAAAAAGGGATCGCATCCTTTTTAAAAAAATAAAATTAAGATAAAATAACCCCCCTTTTGTGCACCTTCATTTCCAACTTCCGTGATGGGGGCTCGGGGGAGCCTTTGCTGCCCCAAAATTTCCACACCTCCCCACCCCCCCCAAGTCACCATTGCACCAGTTGTCCCAAACTGGGGGAAATTTTGGGAGCGACGTGGAAAGTTTGAAAACGATTCCCAAGGGTGAATCCCGCTCACCCCGACAGCGGCAATGCCGCAAATCCCCCAAAATTCCGACTCCGACTCAACCCCAGCCCGTCCTGGCTTTGCACCAATTCGGGAGAAAACCGACAAATCCCAAATTCCCCCAAATTCGCCGTTTTTCCCCCCAAAAAAGGCGCCGAGCTCCGCCGCAAGGCGCTCGATTCGTGTTCAAACCGAGCGGCTCCAACTCCCCCGATTTCCCGAGCTCCTTCCCCCGACGAACCTCGCGGATGCTCCCTCAAAATTCCACTTTTTTTTTTTTGGTCCCGTTCTCTTTTGGAATCGCGGCGCTGCCCGAGCTCCAATTCCCACCCCCAGCCCCGCATTCCCGGCTGGGAAAAGTTGGAATTTTTCCTGCGGGCGGGAGGAAACGCCGGCGTTGGGAGATGACAGCAGAGCTCCGCCAGCGGCCTGGCTCGGAGCCTTCCCCCGCCAGCGCCGCGAGGCTTTTCCCTGCATCGCGTCCCCTGGATGGTTTCTCCGGGATAATTTTCCGGGGATAATTTTTCCCGGGATGATCCGGGGGTGCAGCGCCGCTGCGGGGACCCCCCCGTTCCTCCCCGCGCTCCCTCGGTGCCTCGCGGCGCTGCCGGCTCCCGTCCCTAATTGATATTGATCGGCGCCATCGGTCACCTGTCAGCCCCGGTTCCAGGGGACCACTTAGGCGGCGGCAACGAAATCTGTTTAACAAATTCATTTACGGCCTCCGAGGTGCCTCTGCCCCCCCTCCGGCCATTCCTGGCCCTTTTTATGGATAATTGATCCCGAGCAAAGCACCGACAACTCTTCCTCCTTCTGCCAGCGCCGCTCCCGGCAGGGATTTTTTTTTTTTTTTTTTTTTTTGGCAAGCCCCAAACTCGGCGGCTCCAGAGCCACCCCCGGCAGGCAGGGCCGTGTCCCCGGTGTCCCCCCGCGGCGCGGAGCGGGGACGCGCGGTACCTTTGTCGCCCAGGATGCCGTCGATGCTGTGCTTGGCCTTCTTGTCGCCGTCCTCCTCCTTCTTGTCGCAGTCCTCGTCCTCCTCTTTCTTGCCGAATTTGATGCGGAGCACGCGGCTAATCGAACTCACTAAACCTCGGACAGTCAAAGGCAAGAAAGGCGAGTATAAGCTGCCTGGGAAAAGCGGGAAGCGCCGGGAATACCGCTCTTCCCGGGGGCGTGCACCTGCCGGCATCTCCTGAAATTTCCCCAGTGGGATCCTCTGGCCCCCGAGCAGCCCAAATGTCCCCAAACCCCGGCATGGGCACGTACCCAGGGTCGCCACATGCTCTGTCACCGGGAGAATCCCCGCGATTCCCGAATTCCCCCCAGCTGGGATCGAGCTCCGGGCCTGCTCTGGCCCGACAGAGCCACCCCAAAACCCGCAGGGACCTCATGGCCGAGTTCCCCGGACCCCAAACACAGCCCTGCAGGCCGAGCTTTGGGATCCAGCCTCGCTCCCCAGGGATCTCTGGAACTCACGGGTCCCGGGACCTCTCGAGATCTCATGGATCTCTGGTTCCCTCTGGATCTCATGGATCTCAGGGGTCTCCTGATCTCTCGGGATCTCATGGATCTCTGGGTCTCACGGATCTCTGGATTTCTCGAGACTCATGGATCTCCCTGGATTTGATGGATGCCTGGGTCTGTGGATCTCATGGATCTTTGGATCCCTCGGAGTCTCACGGATCTTTGGATCTCATGGATCTCTGGATCTCATGGATCTCTGCCCCATGGGGAGGGTGCTGCACAGCCCCCACAGCACAAATCCCAGCGGGACAAACCGGGCTCCCCTTTCCCCTGGATTTGGGGGGCGCCTCTAGGGATCTCCCCCTGCCCCAGCATCCCCCCGGCTTTCCAGGGAGCTGGAAAAACTTGGGAAATGGGTTTTGTTCGCGTTTGGTTTTGCAGCAGCCGGGGCACAAATCCCCCCCAAATCCCGTGTTTGCTTGGGGTGATCCTCCCCCCTCCATCCCAGCAAAGCCAGGCGGGTGTTTGGATCCCCTGGAAAACCTTTCCCGCGGGATAACGGTTCCCGCCCAGCCTCCCCCGGAGCCGCAGGGTGGTGGCCAAGCTGCCTTCTCACCTGAGGGCACCGTGCTGCGGTCGCAGTGGCCGTCCTTGAGCAGCCGGTCCCGGATCTCCCAGCTGAACATCCCGGGGTTCTCCCGCTTGTATTCCTCGATTTTCTTCTCCACGTCGGGAGTCGCGACCTGCTTTTGTGACCAAGGGGCGCCGGGGTGTCGCCGCGGGGGCGGACAGACGGGAAGGGAGGGAGAGCAGGGGAAAAAGCGCTTTTAATTCAAAAGAAGCGCCGAGCAGCGCGGCTCGGCCCTGCCCGCGGGGTTTGGGGTGGAAAACGGGGATTGGGAGCGGGGAGAGGAGGGGAATCAAGCTGGGAAAAGGCCCTGCTGCCCCAAATCCTATAAAAGCTCTGGGGGCCGGGAGAGCCGGCAGGGTGGAATCACCCTGACCTGCGGGGAGGCGGTGCAGGGGACAATTTTTGGGTGGTTTATCTACACCCGGGGATTTCCCATTCCCAAACAATCCCGAAGTCCCCAGCTCCCCGCGGGAGCCTCTCCAGCGCGCACCACTTGTTGCACGTGGAAGCAACAAAAAAGAAACCACTTTGATCCACCCGTCACCTCCAACTCGGGCCCCTCTTTCTCCCCATCAGAGCCCGAAAATCGCGGCTTTATTAAAACCCTTTCCCTCCCTAAAAAAAAAAAAAATTCGAAGAACTCGGGAAAACTCGCAGTGCACCCCCTGAAAAAGGCGGAATTTCGGGGGCACGGTGCCCGCAGGGCACTCACCCTGGGCTTGCTGCCGCCGATGGCCCCGGGCCGGATGGATCCCGTCTCCTGGTAGCGGCAGAGGATTTTGGAGACGCAGCCGTGGGAGACGCGCAGCTGCCGGGAGATCACGCAGGGCCGGATGCCGTGGTGCGCCATCTCCACGATCTTGTGGCGGATGTGGTTGGGCAGCGGGCGCCCGTTGATGAAAACCCCTCCGAGCTGGTTCACCCTGCCCTGGCCCAGCGGGGTGGACACTGCGAGGGACAGAGGGGAGGAAATCCCGACCCGAAAGAACCGGGGGAAAGTTAAATTAGGGGGGGAAATCCAGCCTGTCCCTTCCCCGCACCTCCCGCTTCTCTCCCGGGGTTTGGAGGTTTGAAAGGAGGGCAAAACTCGGCCGTGCCCTACACTCCGTAGTTATCCCGGTGTTTGTTTAACCCGGCTCTACGCGGAAGATTTTCCCATGGAAAGAGGGAAAATAAAAAATACCCCCCGAGCCGCTCGCCCACCCCCGAGACACCCCCCGTGTGCCCATCCCTGTGAATTCGTCCGGATTTGGGATTTCACACCTCGCTTTGAAATCATTCCCGGCGTTTTAAACGACAGGAGATCCAAACCCGAGCAACAAAACCCTCCCCAAACTTCCCGTTTCTCTCTGCAAAAAAACCTCCTTGCGCTTCTCTCCTCGGTTTACGGAGCTCCACTTTCAAACAAACTTTTGGATACCACCTCTAAAACACCCTCGGGGAGCTTTTTTTGCGTGATTTGGTTTTTTTCTTGGCATGGTTTTGGGTTTTTTTGGTGGGTTTGAGGGGGATTTTACCCCGCCGCCGCTTCACCGGGTGCGTGGGGCAGCGGCGGCTCCTTCGCCCCCTCCCGAATTTATCGAAAATCTCGCGCCGCAGATCTCGCAGATTAATACGATTTCACAGGCTGGAAATTAAAGCGAAAAGGAGGGGAGGGGGCAGAACTCAGCTGGGTAATTTACGCCAGGCTGGAGGGGGCGAGCGCCAGGCGAGGCAACAAGGGGGTGGGGGGGCTGATTTTTTGGTTTGGTTTTTTTTTTTTTCCTAATATATATATATAATTTTTTCCCCCCTCCCCTCTCTTGCTACAAAGAAAAGTCGATTCCAGAAATTGCCTGGCGATTTAGAGAGAATCATGCACCGCTAATTCCGAGTCACTTTGGCCGGCGCTCCCTGGATGTATCATTATCGACAGATAACACTCGAGTGGCCAATTTTACATTCAAGAGCCGCTAAAAGCGCCGGCCGCTCTCTCCTTTCATTATTCCCAGTCATGTTGTGCAAATATTGTTGTAATCCTTTGATCCTTTCCCTTGCCGTCTGTTTTACTTCATTTGCTACAGAAAGGCACTTCAGCAAATCCCCGCGCCCTGTGTGTTTTGCAGCCTGCGTGGTTTTCCGCGGGTTTGCCGTTCGCCACTTGAGCACGGGCGGGATGAAATTTTCCTCGCTTTTTAATAAATGCGGCCAGAGGGGTCCCGGATAGAAATTTGCCTTTTTTTTTTCTTCTTCAATTTTTTTTTTTTTTTTTGGAATGTGTGTGCCTGGAAATAATCCCCCCCGCGTGACAAAGGCACGGCGGAGGGAGGATGGGTGACACTCGGCGAGGTGACAGCTCCCGAGTCCCCGCTTCGCCAGCCCCGGCCAAGGACATCCCGGCTTCCCACTGCTCCAGGAGCACCCGCGGATAAAGGTTTTTATTCCTATTTTCCCCCTCCGAAAAGTTAAATCCCATCAGTTTTGGGTTGTTTTCCCCCGCTTTGACGCCGAGGTGAAATTGTCGGGACGTTAAAAAACCCAACCCGTCCGAAAAAAAACCAACCCAAAAAAAAACCCCTCACAGAGGGAAAAGCTGCCCCAAAAATCCTGCGAGGTGCCCGGGAATACTCGAAACCCGGGAAAACAGCAAAGCAAATCCCAGGAATTCGCGGGGAGTGCGGCGGGAAAGAGGTGAGAAGTTGGGAGAATTTCGGGAACCCCCCAGGAGCGGAGTTCGGCCGCACCACCGTCCCAAAGGCCCCCCCTCGATAATTCCAGAGGGATGGAGCGGCGCTTTTCCAAACCTAAGGACCCTCCTCGATAATTCCAGAGGGATGGAGCAGCGCTTTTCCAAACGTAACTCCCCCCCCAGTAATTCCAGAGGGATGGAGCAGAGCTTTTCCAGACCTAAGACCCCCTCGGTTATTCCAGAGGGATGGAGCAGCCCTTTTCCAACCTACGGCCCCCTCTCGATAATTCCAGAGGGATGGAGCGGCGCTTTCCCAGGTTTTCCAGACCTACCTTCCAGCGGGAAGCCGGTGCGGGGGTAGTTCTGCCCCGGCGCCGGGCGCATCATCCGCGGCACCGTCCCGGGCAGCGCTGCCATGGTCGGGGGTGGCGGCGGCCGAGGGGCTCCGGTGCGGACCGGGGCTGGGGGGACACCGGGCACGATCGGCGGGGGCTGCGGGGGCCGCCTCTTCCGACCTTCCCAGCCCTTCCAGAGGCTGCAAAACAAGGGAGAAGTCTGGGCTCCGAGCGCGAAAAAAAAAAAAAAAAAAAAATTAAAATATAGTAATAATAATAATGACAACGATAAGAAAAAAAAAATAAAAAGCGGAAAAATCAAAACGCTGCCACGCTGGGAATGAAAAGGAGTGGGGATAGAGGAGGGAGATCACCCACCAGAAATTCCCGGGAAAGTTTGGGGGCTGTGTCCCGAGCGGCCGCTCCGCTGGAATGTCACCCGGGAAGAGCAGGCACGGCCAAAGTTGCCTGGGAAGCTGGGCTGGGCTTAGGGCTGGCTCAAGGGCTGGTTTGGGGCTGGCTCGGGGCTGGTTTGGGGCTGGCTCGGGGGGCAGAGCGGGGGGAGCCGCGGCCCCCCGGATTCGCTCGGTGCTCTGCGGTTCTTCCTCCTCGCGGCCCGGCGGTGGCAGCGCTGGAGGGAGCGGGAGGAGGAGGAGGAGAATGAGGAGGAGGGGGCTGGAAGTTGCTCCGGCGGGGAAGTTGGGGCGGTGGGAAGGACGGGCGGGCTCTGATAGGCTCCGGCTCCTTTCCTTTATGGGAAGGGGGATCCCGGCACCAATGGGAGCGGAGCCCCGCGCTCCTGCCCGAAGGGTTTTTCTTTTTTTTTTTTCTTTGGGGATGATTTTTAGTCATTCTCAGGCTCCGTATGGAAAGCTGGGGTGTCCCTGGAGCGGCTGGAAAAAATAGCGGGGGGAAACGGAGAGGGGGAAATTTAGGAGTTGCGGGGTTGGTTTTTTCTGTGCTTTTTTTTGTGGTTTTTTGGGAGTTTTTTTGGGGTTTTTTGGTTTTTTCCCCCCCCAAGCGAATTCCAGGAGGGGAAAGGTCGGCGGGGCATGGGATGAGCCCGGCTCGGGGTGGGGAAATTGCGGCGTGGTTTGATAAAATAAAATAGAAAAAAAATATGAAGATTTAAGAAAAAAAAAAAATCAGAGATAAAATGGGATTGAAAAAGATTAATTAAACAAATTTAAAATAAATAACAATTAAAAAGAATAGTAATTAAAATGAATAAGAATAAAAGTAAACAACAGTTAAAATAAGTTTAAGTTAATGCTGAAAAATCAAAATTTTTAATGTTGTGAGAAATTAAATAAGAAATAAATGGAATAATAAGAAATAAAAGCGATAATAAACAAATTAATGAAATAAATGCCCCTCTAAGGTGCCCACCCCTCACTCCGCTCCCTCTCGGGGGCCTGGAGCCGCTTTTCCCCCTTTTCCCATCCCTCCACGGGTGGTGCGAAAGGTTCATCCCAAACCCCCCCGCTCTGCGGGGCCGGGTTTGGGACACCTTCCCCAGCCCAGGTGCCTCCCTCATTCATTAACAGCCACCGTTAATTACGGGGCGGGGCTCGGGGCCGGCCCCGCGCCGGGCGGAGAATTCCCGATTTTTCCCCCAAAAGCTTTGGGAAGGAGCGCGCAGCGGGACGTGACGCCGGCGCTGGCGCTGCCTTTTGTTCGCGGCTGTAAAAAGGGACTCGGCCCCGCCGCCCCCGCCCCAAAATCCCCCCGGGAGGGGCCGGCCCCAAACCCCCGCCCCAAAATCTCCCCGGGAGGGGCCGTCCCCGAACCTCATCCTGTGCTCTACGCCACAAAATCCCAAAATCTTCCCCGGGAGGGGCCAGGCAGCCCCAAAGGCTCTCCACAAATCCCGTCCTGTCCCCCCGCCCCAATATCCCTCCGGGAGGTTCCGGCCATGAACCTTGTCCTGTCCCTCCAGCCCCAAAATCCCCCCGGGAGATGCCACCCCCAAACCCCGGCCCCAAAATCCCCCCCGGGAGAAGCCACCCCCAAACCCCTGCCCCAAAATCCCCCCCGGGAGATGCCACCCCCAAACCCCCGCCCCAAAATCCCCCCGGGAGGAGCCGACCCCAAACTCTGTCCTGTGCCACTCACCCCAAAATCCCCCCGGGAGGGGCCCGCCCCAAACCCGCCCGGTTCCCCCAGCCCGCCCCGCTCCTGCCCCGGCTTTGCTCGGGTTTAAAGCCCGGCCTGGAGCCCCATCTTCAGCCTCAGCTCGGCCTAAAGCAGCGCCTAAACCTGCGCTCTTGGGGGTTTTCCTCCCTTCCCACCCTCAAATCCGCCCCGATCCCACTCCAAAATAAATTAAAAAACACCCAAAACCGGGACAGTGTGGGGAGGGTAAAAAGCCGGTTTAAAATTCTCCCCGAGGTGTCAAGTTGCGCCCGGACTCTGAGCCCGGCTCAGGCGCGGCTTTGGCGAACGAAAATAAATCCGGCTCCTTCCCCCAAAAAAGCCAATTCCCGGAATTTTGGGGGGAAAAATCCCGGCATTGGCCCGCAGCCCCGTGCCCGCCGCATTCCTGCCGCCCAAATAATTCAATTATTTGCCGGGACTGAAGCGGGGGGAAGGAGCCTGGGAATAAAGTTGAAAATTAAATATTTCTGCTCTGCCTGAGCTGGGGGAAGGTGAAACTCCGGGGGCCGAACCCGAGCCCTCCTTCCCCGCCGCTCCGGGGTCACCTCGCCGACAGGAAAATCCCTCACTTCAAACGCCGCGATTGTTTTCCCTCTTTCCCCCCGCCCCGTTCTCCTGGAAATGGGGGAAGATTCGGCTCTTTCAGGCCAAAAAGAAAAAAAAAAAATAGGAAAAAAATTCACTTTTCTCCTCCAGCTGCTGGCAGTGACCACGCAAAGAGCTCCAATTTATTGTTACTATTAATTTATTATATTTATTTATTTATTTATTATTATTATTCTGCGGCCGCCGCACCCCGGGGTTGGTCCGGGGGGGATCAGGGGGTGACAGGGACTGTCCCCACCGGGGGAGGGGACAGCCGTGTCCCCACCCATCCCTCCAAAATTCCAGTTCCACCTGCGCCGAACCCTTTTTGGGTTATAAATCTGAATTCTTAAATTTTTTTTTCAGTTTTCCTATCTTTTCCCGGCCCTGCCTCGCGGACAAAAGCCGAGCCCGGTTCTCTCCCGGATTAAATCCAGCATCCGTAGGGAGCGGAGCGCGGGATTCCCGCCCGCTTCCCGAGGCTTTCCCGGCGGGAATTCCGCTCCCCACTTCCCCGGCGCATCTCCATGGTTTCCTAAGGTATGTTCCTGCCCGATAAATGTCGCGATTCCCCCGGGAACGCGCGCCAGGATCGGGTCGGAATTATTTGGGATTTTTTAGGAGCATCCCGTTATCCTCCCGCGTCCCTGGCGGGAGGGTTTCCGACTTGGATGCGTGCTCGGGAAGGCGGATTTTGGGGATAAAATCCCATTTTCTCCATGGAAAAGACGGTCTCAGGTTGATTAAACCCATCTGGAAAACTGCCCCAAACAACGGTTTTATTAATTAGAATTCCCCTCAAAAAATTCCCTTTTAAAAATTATTTTTGTTAATTACCATTCTTCTCCAAAAATTCATTTTTAAGAATTATTTTTATTAACTAGGATTCTCCTCAAAAAGTCCTTGTCTTAATTTTAAAAAAAATTATTTTTCAGGGCTGTCATCCCATTTCTGGAGCTGGGCGAGTCAAGGAAGGAGAAATTTCCTTGGAGAATCGTTCGGACGCTGCTCAGGAGGAAAAGCTGAAGGATTTGATCCCGATTTTCAACACAAAGAGGGGGAAAAAAAACCCAAAAAACCAGAAACCAACCCCAAAAGCGCCCGGGGATGAATAATTTAATGAAAAGTTGGTTCCTCCTGCAATTCCAAGAAGATTACGGATGTGGGAATGTTTTCCAGGGGAGATCCCGCTGTAATGAGCGTTATTTTTCCAGGCGATCATCCCAGAAATCTCCCTTTCAAGGGAGATAAATCCACCTTGAAAAAAGGGGGATTTCAAGGAAAATATTTCTGCGGGTCTTCCGCATTTTTCCAAAGTCACCGTCGGGGAAAAGCCGGGAATGGCGCGGGGCCAGAGGGTTCGTGTTCCCGGGAAAGCCAGAAAGGGGGGAAGGAGCCTCGGGAGCCGCGGGAAAATGGGTTAAAAATGGGCTGGGGGCGGGAAAAAAAGGATGGAAAAATTAATACATAAATAAATAAATATATAAATAAATAAATAAATAAATAAAATTATTTCTCCTTTTCCAGGATCGAGGAATCCCGGGTGTCCCCAACAGAATCCCAAGTGTTCCCAGAAATGTCCCAGGAGTGTCCCCAGCAGGTCCCGGGCGTCCTCAGGAGTGTCCCAGGAGTGTCTCCAAGAATTCCCCAGGTGTCCCCAGGAGTGTCCTCAGGTGACCCCGAGTGTTCCCAAGGGTGTCCCCAGGAGTGACCCTGGAGTGTCCCCAGGAGTATCCCAGGAATGTCCCCAAAAGGACCTGGGTGTCCCCAGGAGTGATCCCAGCAGGTCCCAGGTGTCCCCAGAAATGTCCCCAGCAGTGTCCCCAGGTGTTCCTGGGTGTCCCCAAGAGTGTCCTTCAGACTGTCCCCAGGAGGTCCCGGGTGTCCCCAGCAGATCCAGAAATGTCCCCGGGAGTGTCCCCAGCAGATCTCAAGTGCCCTCCGGCGATCCCGGGTGTCCCCAGAAATGTCCCAGGAGTGTCCCCAAGAGTGTCCCAGGAGTGTCCCCAAGAGTGTCCCAGGAGTGTCCCCGGGAGATCCCAAGTACCCCCAGGAGTGTCGCAGATGATCCCGGGTGTCCCCAAGAGGTCCCTAGGAGCGCCCCAGGAGTGTCCCCAGGAGATCCCGGAGTGTCCCCGGAGTGTCCCCGGAGTGTCCCGGCTCTGTGTTTCCCAGATCCCAAACCCGAGGATCGCATTCCCGCCCGGGGCTCAAAGGGCGGCGCGGCCCCGCCCTGGGCCGGGTTTGACCATTCCCTGGTCCAAGCCCGACATCTCTGGGATGAGCCGGGAATTTTCAGGGCATAAATCCCAACCACGAGGCAGCAGCGTTCCCGCTCTGGACCCCGATGTTTCCCGGTCCCACGGAATTCCCGTGCCTTTGGCACGCCCCGCTCGCTTTTCCTGGACCAGATTCCCAGTGGGATTAAATCCCCTTTTCCCGAGTCTCGGCCCCGCACCGGGTGCTGAGGAGGTGGTCCTGGATTTCCCTGGGATCCAGCGCTCCCGGGGCTCTTCCCACCGGGATCTGCCTCTGGAGTAACGCCTGGAATCAGGAGCCAAGGGTGGAGAGGGGATTTGTCCCGGCTTGTGCCCCTCCACGTATCCAGAGGGAATTCGGCTCCGGAGGAGGGACAGGGCTGGGAAAAGCCGGGCTGGGCCTTGCCTGGATGGGGAAATTTGGGATTGGGATTTCCGGGGAGTTTTCTCCTGGAGATCTCTGGGATGGGATGAGATGGGACGGGATCCGCAAAAATCCACAATTGCCTAAATTCCCAAACCATTCCCACTGTATCCACCCATGCGAGATTCCCATCCCAACCCCGTTCCCATTCCCAAACCATTCCAGCTGATTCCATGTGGAATCCCCACCCCAATCCCTCTTCCCATTCCCAAACTATTCCAGCTGAATCCATGTGGGATTCCCATGCCAATAATTTCCATAGGATTGGAGGAAAGCAGGAATGTTTTTTGGGAGCACTTCCATGGGTTTTTGGGGAGCATTCCCATGGGATTTGGGCCTGTCCTGATTTTTGGGAGCCTCTCCATGGGATTGGATATTAATGATAATTATTGATAATTATTGATAATTATTGATAATTATTGATAATTATTGATAATTATTGATAATTATTTCACCAGGTGAGGCAGACCTTGGAAAAAACCCATCCTAAATCCCTCTGGAAAACCAGGAACCAGCAGGAATTCCACCAGGAAAGTTAAAAAACCCAACAGGAGGAATTCAGTGATCCCAAATATTGATCAAAATCAGAAATTATCAATAAGAAACTCACCAAATTGATAAAGATAAGGAAAATCAATGAACTCATGAATTATTGGACGAAATTTGGGATTATCAATAATAAATTCAACAAATGTTGATGGAAATCAGGAATTATCTATAATAAACTCATGAATATTTTTAAAAATTAGGGATTATCAGTAATAAACTCACCTAAATATTGATGGAAATCAGAGATTATCAATAATAAATCCACACAATATTGATAAAACTGGGAATTATCGATAATAAACACAAAAATATTGATAAAACCATCAATTATAAACTCACAAAACATTAATAAGGATATTTTCTTTTTCTTCTTCTTCTTCTTCTTCTTCCTACTACTACTAAAAATAATCGTTAACTCTAAATTGCACGAATAAATTGATAAAACAATAAAAAAAGGAAAAATAAAAAAATAATTTGAAAATCCTTTAATTGCAGAATTGAGGATTCAACATGAATTATTTTATTATTACATCTAATTATTATTATTTATTTTATATTGAAATATTTATTTATATTAATTATTATTTATTTTACATTCACACCTAAATATTTGTAAATATTTTATTACTATTCAAAAAAAGCTCCCACCAAATCTTTGGGACATACAGAATGAAACAGGAAAACAAAGGGATTTTCCATGGGAAAGACAGCAAATTACAAGGTGGTAGACCAAGAATAGGAATTTAGGGAATTTGGGAAATAAAGATGGATGATGGATGGATGGATGGATGGATGGATGGATGGATGGATGGATGGATGGATGGATGGATGGATGGATGGA
>JAWWMU010000071.1:1472458-1491105 GCA_035048155.1 Cinnycerthia olivascens
CCTGCACTGGGATGTGGGGCTGGATCCACATTTGGAGAATTCCAGGACAATCCCTCCATTCCAGGAGATCCCAAATCCCTGCTTGCAGCAGGATCTGCAGATGGATCCACATTTGAAGAACCCTGGGACAATCCCTTCATTCCAGGAGATCCCAAATCTCCTCCTGTACTGGGATGTGCAGACGGATCCACATGTGGAGAACCCTGGGACAATCCCTCCATTCCAGGAGATCCCAAATCCCTGCTTGCAGCAGGATCTGCAGATGGATCCACATTTGGAGAACCCTGGGACAATCCCTTCATTCCAGGAGATCCCAAATCTCCTCCTGTACCGGGATGTGGGGCTGGATTTGGGAGCTGCCCCCAGCTGGGAAAACATCTCCAGGGAATTTCTCAGCCCCGCTTGGAGTGTCCCCATGGGATGGAAACCCGGGAAAGGCGGGAATTCCAACCTGGAGCTCAGATCCCACAGGAAAGCTGGGAAAGGCTCTGTGTCCTCCTGGAAATCCAAGAGTTTGTTCAGAGCCAGGCTCGTTAATAAGATGCACAAAATCTTTAATTAAACCATGTTGGAATGTTGGAATTTCCAGCAGGATGAGCAGAGTTCAGTGTTAGGGTAGGATGGGAGGGGAAAATCCAGGGAAAAAACCTCAGGATGAGAATTTCTGGGAGAGCTGGG
This sequence comes from Cinnycerthia olivascens, assembly GCA_035048155.1. Taxonomy (NCBI): domain Eukaryota; kingdom Metazoa; phylum Chordata; class Aves; order Passeriformes; family Certhiidae; genus Cinnycerthia; species Cinnycerthia olivascens. The sequence continues at coordinate 1,473,137 of JAWWMU010000071.1, forward strand.
GGTCTGAAAAGGGTTCTAAATAAATAAAAAATATATAAATTAATTAATTCCTATATAGAAATAAACACAAATTTTATGAATAAAATGGGAAATTAAAAGAGAAATTAAAAGGAAATTAAGGGGAAATTAAAATAGAAAGTAATTAAATAAAGGAAATAAAAAAGGAAAAGAAAAATGGAAAGAAAAGGAAATATAAAGGACATTAAAGGAATTTAAAAGAGAATAAAAAGGAAATAAAAAGGGAAATGAAAAAGAAAGAATAAAAAAAATTAAAAGGAAAAGAAAGAGGAAATTAAAAAGGAAATAAAAAGCAATTAAGAAAAATAAAAAGAAATTAAGGGAGATAAAAAGAAATTAAAGGAAATAAAAAAACGAAATTTGAGGAAAATTTTAAAATAAATTTTAAAATAAATTTTAAAATTTTGGGGGGGTAACAGAGGAGGAAGAAGGGAAAGGGAATTGTGCCATTCCCAAGGGAGGTTGGAGCCGGGATCGGGATGGATTTGGGAATTGTGCCATTCCCAAGGGAGGTTGGAGCTGGGATTGGGATGAATTTGGGAATTGTGCCATTCCCAAGGGAGGTTGGAGCTGGGATTGGGATGGATTTGGGAATTGTGCCATTCCCAGGGGAGGCTGGAGTTGGGATCAGGATGAATTTGGGAATTGTGCCATTCCCAGGGGAGGTTGGAGCTGGGATTGGGATGAATTTGGGGATTGCGCCATTCCCAGGGGAGGCTGGAGTTGGGATCAGGATGGATTTGGGAATTGTGCCATTCCCAGGGGAGGCTGGAGATGGCATTGGGATGGATTTAGGGTATCTTGCTAATTCCTGGCTGTCAGAAATCCCTGGAGCAGCCCAGGATCCCAGGATGTGTCCCGGGATGTTCAGTGGATCCCGTCAGAGCCATGAAATGGGAATGGTGGGATGGATTTATCCTGGAATTCCCATCCCCGAGAAGCTGCAGGAGGAGGGGGCAGGAGCTGGGGAAAGGGAGAAGGGAAATCCCATTCCAGGCAGATCCCAGCTCAATCCCAATCCCTGCTGGGCATGGGAAGAAGGGAATGGGATGGGATTTAAAGCCATTCCAGCCCCAGTAATTTTGGGATCCTGGATCAGAACGCTCAGGTCAAGAGCTGGGAAGTTCAGGGCTGGGAAAACTGGGAATCTGAGTTAATTGGGATCATTGCCCCTGGAACTGGGATAATTTCCATTGGATCTGGAATCATTTCCATTGGGATTGGGATAATTTCCACTCGAACTGGATCATTTTCATTTGAACTGGGGTCATTTTAATGGAATTGGGATAATTTCCATTTTAATTGGGATAATTTCTATTGGAATTGGGATAATTTCCATTTGAATTGGGATCATTTCATTGGAACTGGGATCATTTCCATTGGAATTGGGATAATTTCCACTCAAACTGGATCATTTTCATTTGAACTGGGATTGTTTCCAGTGGAACTGGGACAATTTCTATTGGAATTGGGATAATTTCCATTTTAATTGGGATTGTTTCATTGGAATTTGGATAATTTCATTGGAATTGGGACATTTCCACTGGAATTGGGATCATTGCCCCTGGAACTGGGATCATTTCAATTGGAATTGGGATTGTTTCATTGAAATTGGGATAATTTCATTGGAATTGGGACTTTTCCACTGGAATTGGGACCATTTCCATTGGAATTGAGGGGTAGGAAGGTCTTGGGGATGGATGTTCCTGGGATTTACAGGGAATATCTTTTCCTGGAATTCCCCCATGGAAAGAGGGGGAGTGGGATGGGATTTAAAGCCCTTTCAGCCCAAAAAATTCCAGGATCCTGCTGAGGAATATCCTGGATCAGGATGTTTGGGTCAAGAGCTGGGAAGTTCAGGGCTGGGAAAATTGGGAATCTGAGTTGATTGGGATCATTGCCCCTGGAACTGGGATCATTTCCATTGGAACTGGGATAATTTTACTGGAATTGGGATCATTTAATTGGAACTGGGATCATTTCCATTGGAACTGGGATAATCTCATTGGAACTGGGAAAATTTCCATTGGAACTGGAATAATTTCACTGGAATTTGGATCATTTTCACTGGAATTGAGGGGTGGGAAGGGCTGGGAGATGGATGTTCCCGGGTTTTTCAGGGATTATCCTCCCACTGGAATCCCAGGGAATGCCTGGGGGTGGGAATTTGGGAGTCCCTCGTGCTCCAGGGTTTTCCAGGAGGTCAGAGCTGGATTCGGATCCCAAGGGAAGCCCATGGGATGAGCAGAAATGATCCCGTGGGAAAAGATTCCTTTGGTTGCTCCAGGCTGTAAAAACGGCCCTGACCCCACATTTCCCTTGGGATTTTCCCAAAGGCTGCTGAAATTCCCACTTTTCCCTCTTGCTTTTCTTTCCCTTCTCTGCAGGAATTTGGGATGAGACCTGCATGGAGCCTTTCCCCTGGAGAAAAAAACCCGGCATGGCCGGGATAAATCCCAGAAATTCCAATTGCCTCCAAGTGTGGCCTCAGGGAAATCCAAGAATCCCAATTTTCTTCTCTAGGATGTGATTTTTCCCAAAGGCTGCTGGAATTCCCAATTTTCCCTCCCCCCGGGGACTTTGGGATTCCCTGGGCATGAAGCTGCTCCCAGCGGGATCCTTGAACTCAGAGCCCTCGGGATGAGCCAGGATGGACCTGGGGGAAGATCCATGGAAAACATCCAGGAAAATCGGGAATAAATCACGTTTTTCCTTGAAAATTCCAGGAATTCCCTCAAATTCCCATTTTTTGGCTGCTCCTTATTCTCTGAGTTCCGTTTTCCATGGGAATTTCAACTTGATTTAAAAATCACAGAATTTATTCCACACTTGATTTTTCTCCTTTGGATGAAGAGATTTGGGAATTAAAGGAATTCAGGATGCCTGGGAATGAAAATATTTTGGGAAAATGGGATTGAGGTGTATCCCAGGGAGGAGCGGGAGGAGAATTCCCGCTTTTCCTTGGATATTCCCTCGTTTCCGAAGCACTTTTGGGGCGGCTGAAAGGGAGAAGGAACAGAAATTGGGGAGAAAAAAAATCCAAAATCATGGAATTTTCAGCTTTTCCCTGTGGAAATAGGTGGAATGAGGATCCTGCTCCGTCTTCTTGTGGGAATGAGGGATTTTCTGGGATGAGGAGCTGGGAATTCCCAAATTCCTGCGATTTTTAGGAATTTTACAGTCCGGCTGAGCACCAAGGATATTTTGTGCCTTCCAAGTTTTTCCCAAGGTTTGCCAGGATTTTTCCAGGGGTAAACATTGATCTTTGCTGGGATGAAGAATGTTGGGAAAATCCTGGATGTAATTTAGGAACAAAAATTCCAGGAAGATCCAAGCAGCAAATAAAGCAGAAAAAAGCCGCTGGAAAAGCCAAAGGAGTCGCGATGCTGAAAGTTGGGAACAACGCTGGGAAATCGGGAATAAATCCCAGTTTTCCATATTTTCAAGCGGGACCCGCTAGAGGGCAGCAACGGCCCGGGAAAAAGCTCGGGAAAGGGAATTTTGGGGATTTGGAGGCTCCGTTGGGCTCAGCTTCCATTGAAAATTCCTGAATTTTAAGTTTCCTGCGGATTCCTGCGCTCCTGGATTTTTCCTGCTCTTCTCATTCCCGGACTTTTCCCATTTTGGGGAAAACCCTCCATTGAAATCCCAAAATTCAGGATCGAGACAATCCCAAATTCTGCTTTAGGGTCATGGTGATCTTCAGGAAATTCCCGAGATTCTTTATCCAGCCGGTTTGGAAAATCTGGATCCCTCAGGAAAGGAAAACCCCAGAATTCCATCCTCAATCCCCAGCTCCAAAATTCCCAGAGTACAAAAACCCTGGAATTCAGTTAAACCACCTCAGCCTCGGTGGATTTTTATGGAATTTCTCTGGGATCGGGATTTCCAGCACCGCTGTTTTTAGGGAAGCAAAAACCTGGAAGTTGCATCCCAGCACAGGAAATGTGGGAATTTCTCTGCATTGGGCAATTCCAGGTGCTGGGAATGTGCTGGGAGGGGGGGGGGGGGGTTGCAGCAGAATTCCTGGAGGATGGAGATGGAAATTCCCAGATTCCCTGGGTTCTGGTGAAACCTGGAGATTCAGGCTAGATTTTGGCGAAAGTTTCTTCTGGCAGAGAATGTTGGGATGGATCCGGCTCCCCATGGAATGGGAACATTCCCAAGGCTGCCGGAGCTCCAGGAAATGTGAAATTCTGGACAGGGCCTGGAGTTGGATTTGATCCCTGGGGGTCCCTTCCAGAATATCCCATGATCCTTTGGGAACTCATCCTATTCCTGTCCCGCTCCCATTCCAGTGGGATTTGGGATCCCAGGATGGCTCCAGCCCCAGGAATGGGGTGAGGGGGATCCAGGAATGGGATGGGGATCCAGGAATGGGATGGGGAGGATCCAAGAATGGGATGAGAGGCTCCAGGAATGGGATAGGGAGGATCCAAGAATGGGATGAGAGGCTCCAGGAATGGGATAGGGATCCAGGAATGGGATGAGGCTCTGGGATTGGGATGGGGCAGATTCAGGACTGGGATAGGGCAGATCTGGGATTGGGATGAGGCTCCAGCATTGGGATAGGGCTCCAGGAATGGGATGAGGGGGATCCAGCAGAGCCTGAGAATCCCTGACCTTTTCCAGCCCTTTCCCAGCCCTTTTCCAGAGCCTCAGCTCCTCCTGGAATTCCCATGGAGCCCCCGGAGCCAGCTCAGCTTTTCTTCCGCTCCCCGGGCCCGGCTTTGCTGACACTTCCAGGGAGCAAATCCAGGGAAAACAGAGCGGAAGGGAAGGCGCTGAGGAAGCAGGACTGGGAAAAAGCTGGGAAGCAGAAACGACGGGAATGCTGAGGTGGCTCCAGGAGCATCCGGAAGCCTGGGATGCACCGGCAATTCTGCTGGAGCAGCAAAAATTATCCCAAAATGAACTTTGCCTGCTCCCTGGATCCAGGGATGGGAACAGGGAGAGCCCCCAGAATTCCATGGATTCCTGGATTTCCAAGAGTCCCAGCTGCAGAGGCCCCAGAATTCCATGGATTTCTGGACTTCCCGGAGCCTCTGCTGCCTAGAGAGTCCCTGCAATTCCAGGGATTCCTGAATTTCAGGAGTCCCAGCTGCTGTCCCTGTTGGATCCAGGAGCTGTCCCTGTTCCCATCCACGGATCCCAGGGAAAATCCCACTCTCACAGGATCCATGGTGACCTCTGGGTGTTCATCCCTGGATACGCCCAGAAAGATCCATGGGGAATGTTGTGGAGTTTATTGGGATGCACCACCTGCATTCCCAACCCTTTTCCCTGGAAACTGTGACACCTTTTCCAACCTTTCCATGAAAATCCAGGACATCCTGATGAAAGGAAAGGACCAAACCTTCGGGATTTGGGAACAGGGAATGAGCGAGAACTTTGGGATTTGGGATTAGGGAATGAACCAAATCTTTGGGATTTTGGATTAGGGAATGAACAAATCCTTTGGGAATTGGGAGCAGGAGAAAGGATCAAGCCTCCTGGATTTTGGAACAGGGATGGATCCAAACCTTTGGGATTTGGGAGCAGGGAACCAATCAAACTTTTGGGATTTGGGAGAAGAGAACCAGTCAAACGTTTGGAATTTGGGACTGGGGAATGATCCAAACCTTCAGGACTGGAAAGCATGGAATGAACCAAACCTTTGGGATTGGGAACAGGGAACCAAACAAACCTCTGAAGTTTGGGAAGAGAACGATCCAAACCTTTGGGATCTGAGAGAAGGGAATGAATCAAACCTTCAGGATTTGGGAGCAGGTCACAATACAAATCCTCAGGATTTGGGAGCAGGGAAAAGATCCAAACCTTTGGGATTTGGGAGCAGGGAATGAAATCTCCTGGTCTGAGCGTGGGTTTGGATTTGTCCTTTCCCCTTTATTTTCCCTTCCCCTCATCCCAAAGTCATTCCAAAGCTTCAGGATTTGGGAGCAGGGAAAGGATCAAAACTTGAGGATTTGGGAGCAGGGAACCAATCAAACTTTCGGGATTTGGGAGCAGGGAAAGAACCAAATCTTCGGGAATTGGGAGCAGGAAATGACCCAAACGACCAGGATTTGGGAGGAGGGAACCAATCAAACCTTCAGGATTTGGGAGAAGGGAACACGCGAAACCTTGGGGATTTGGGAGCAGGGAAAGGTTCCAAATCCTCAGGATTCAGGAGCAGGGAAAGGATCCAAACCTTTGTGGTTTGGGAGCAGGGAACAAAACATCTGGGTCTGAGGGCGGGTTTGGATTTGTCCTTTTCCCTTTATTTTCCCTTCCCCTCATCCCAAAGTCATTCCTGCGAGCAGCCGGCTCTCCCAGCCTGCGTGTCCTTCCGGGCAGGACGAGCCCGGGATGTCCCCGGGCGTTTTTAATCTCTCAAATGCTTCCCAAAATTAATCTTGGAGAGTGCAGGAGCGGGGGAGGGAGCGCTGCCCACGGCCCGTCCTTGGCGTTCATCCCTCGGGAATGCGGGATCGGCGGCGGACAGGAAGGGGTTAAAGGGAAGGTGAAACGTGAAACGGCGCCGGGAGAAAGGCGGGATCTGGGAAAGCTTTCCCGGGATGGAAAACAACCCAATGTCCTCTGGAAGTGCTCCAGGGCCTCGTTCCCACCCAGCCGGGAATTCTCCTCTATGGAGGTCACAGGGAAAAGGCAAAAATCCGGGATTTGGGATGGGGACAAGAGGGGTTTGCACGTTCCAAGGGGCTGGAATGCTCCGACACCTGGAATTTGCCGTGGGAAATGCAGAAATGTGTGGGAGTGTGAGCGAGAGGTGATTTCGGAGCAAGGAGTTAAATAATGATGGGCAAAAATCGGGAGTTTTTGGGATTCATGGAATTTTTCGGCTGAAACACCCCCCCAAAAAATAAGGGACTCTGAGATGTGGGAGGTGGGAATTCCAACCTGGCAGCAGCGGGATGATCCCTCTGGAATGTCCCCGGGGTGGGAGAAGGACCCTGGAGTTGGACAGGGTTCAAACCTTTGGGATTTGGGAGCAGGGAACCAACCAACACTTTGGGATTTGGGAGAGAATTAACCAAAACCTTGATATTTGGAGCTGGGAACGCACCGAATCTTTGGGTATCGGGAGCAGGGAATGAATCAAACCTTTGGGATTTGGGAGTTGGAAACCAATCAAAACTTCGGGATTTGGGAGCAGGGAAGGAACTGAACCTTTGGGATTTGGGGGAGAATGAACCAAATCTTCGGGATTTGGGAGAGAAAGAACCAAATCTTCGGGATTTCGGAGAGAATGAAGCAAACCTTTGGGATTTTGGAGCTAGAATTGAAACCTCCGTGTCTGAGCAGGAGGTTGGATTTGTCCTTTTCCCTTTTTTTCCTCTCTCCCTCATCCCAAAGTCATTCCCTCTCCCACCCCAGGACCATTCCAGAGGGACCATTCCGCTGCTTCCGCACTGGAATTCCCCCTCGCATATCCCAGAGTCTCTTTTTCGGGATGTTTCATCTGGGAAATTTCATGAATCCCAAAAGAGAGGGGGTCCCTCTCCCCACCCGCCAGCAGAGGCACCGAGAGCCTGGGCGGGTTCATTAATTAACGCAGCCCCGGGTTAATTAATTACCTTGGCCCCAGGTTCATTAATTAACGCAGTCTTCCAGGTTTCCCTGCCCTTCGTCCGGAGGCTCCAGGCAGTGCCAGGAATTATCCCGGTTAATCCTGTCCTAAACCGCCCCGAGCAGCAGCGAAATTCCCAAAAAATCCTGGATCCCCATCCCTGGAAGTGTCCAAGGCCGGGCTGGAGCAGCCTGGGATGGTGGGAGTGGAGCTGAGGGGGATTTAAGCTCCTTTCCCCCCGGCCCCTCTGGAATTATGGGATAAGCAGCGATTCCCTGGGAAAGCTGGGAAAAGGGGATGAGGGACCGTCTGAGCTGGGAAAAGGGGATGATAGAGTGCTGTTCCTGGAAAACCTGGGAAAAGGGGATGAGGGAGCGCTGTTCCCGGAAAACCTGGGAAAAAAGGATGGGGGAGCGCTGTTCCCGGAATATCTGGGAAAAGGGGATGCGGGAGCGCTGTTCCCGGAATATCTGGGAAAAGGGGATGAGGGAGCGCTGTTCCCGGAATATCTGGGAAAAGGGGATGGGGGAGCGCTGTTCCCGGAATATGTGGGAAAAGGGGATGGGGGAGCGCTGTTCCCGGAATATCTGGGAAAAGGGGATGAGGGAGCTCCGTTGCCGTGTTCGCCTCCCCGGCGCTGCCGGCCGTGCCTAATTAGCGATGTCGAACACGCGGCGCGCTCTTGCCTCCAATTAGGCTCGGCTTAAAACGAGGCGCGGGGCTCATTTCACCGAACGCTCGCTTTAATTCAGGCCCAGCTGTGCCTGAACCCCCGGCGCCGCTTTACACAGAGATTAAAAACGGAGAGCTCCGCCCTGAGGAGGAGGAGAGAGATAACGAGATAAGAGATAACGAGGCCAGCCCCGAACTCTGTCCCCAGAGCGGGCTGAGCTGTCCCAGCGATGCTGGCGGAGCTTTGGTGGCACCTCCCTGGGGACCCGACCTCCACCCTAATCCGTGTCCGGGTCGACGCTCACCACCTGGAGGTCTAAGTCAGGTCCTAAACCAGGTCCCGAAGGTCCGGGCAGCTGGAGCCCGCGGAGATCCGGGATTTGCTGCCACCCGAGCAAACACGGCCCTGTTTAAACTGCCCTGAGCAAACGAGCCCTCCCGGCTCCTCCCGGCCCTTCCCAGAGCCTCCGGTTCCCGGCAGCGACCGAGGGTTTGATCCCTTCCTGCTCCAGCCCGGGGGATTGGGAACAGGCTGGGTCCGAAGGTTTGATCCCTTCCTACATCCCGGGAGATTGGGAACAGGTCAGGTCCAAGAGTCTGGTCCCTTCCTGCTCCTGCCCGGGCAGCGGGAACAGGCTGGATCCAAGAGTTTGATCCCTTTATCTTTATCAGATCAGAGTGTTTGATCCCTCCCTGGATCCCGGGGGATTGGGAACAGGCTGGATCCGAGGATTTGATCCCTTCTTGCATCCCGGGGGATTTGGAACAGGCCGGGTCCACGGAAGGCTTGGATTGCACAGCTCGGGCCGGAGGCTCCTTCCCCGGCTGCCACCTCTCCCTGGGGACCCCTCAGAGCCTCGGTGGCTCCGTGCCCGCCTCGGGCAGCGCCAGCACCGCGGGCAGGAGGCTCCCGTGGGGCGCCGGGAAGGGCCGCAGCTCCCTGGCCCCGAAGCGCGGCGAGACGGGATCAGCCAGGAAGCGCAGGTGGGAATCTCGGCCCAGGCAGTGGACGAGGCCGCCCAGGGCGGCGCAGCGCAGCCCGGCCGGCTCGGGCAGGGGGTGGCTGGCGCAGCGGTACCACAGCCCGGCACTGGCGCTGCGCCGCGACACGGTGACATCGGTGCCGCCGCGGGCGCCGCGCCGCAGCTGGAATCGGTACAGGAACCCGTGGGCGCTCACCAGCTCGGCCGTCCTGTCCTCGTCGCCGGTGGCCGGGCTGGTGGCCCAGCTGTCCCTGCGGGCGTCGTAGCGCAGCAGCAACGAGCGCAGGGTGCCCCCGGTGACAAAAATGTCCCCGCCGCAGGCGGCGGCCGCGTGAGCCACGGCGAAGGTGTCCCTGGGCAGGGCGGCGGCGGCGGCCCAGCGGTCCCGCCGGGGGTCGTAGCGCTCCACGGTGGCCAAGCACTCGCCCCCGATGGCGTAGAGGTAGCCGTCCAGGGCCACCAGCCGGCAGCGCGGGCGCGCCTGGCTCAGGGGACAGATGTCGCTCCAGCTGTCGTCCAGGGGGTCGTAGCAGAGCACGCGGCGGGAGGGGCTCCGCTCCCGGCCCGCGCCCTCCCAGCCCGGCGCCACGAACAGGTAATTGAACATGGGGCACACGGAGCAGCCCCGCCCGGCCACCTCGGCCGGCAGCTGGCACAGCTGGCACCAGCGGTCCCCGTCCTCGTCGTAGTAGCAGAGGCGGCCGCGGTGGTGGCCGGGCTCGGCCGGGGGGACATCGGCCACCACCAGGCGGGGCCGCCCTCGGCTGCGGAGCGCCGGGAGCAGCTCCCGCTCGCCCGCGTTGAGGCGGCCGTAGATGGCCGGGGAGCGCAGCACCTGCAGCAGGTGCTCGCTCATCACCCGCAGCGCGGCGTCCTGCAGGGCCCGCAGCTGCCGCGCCTTGGCCGAGCGCAGGACCTCGGAGCAGTTCCCCAGGTGCACCTGGGCCGGCAGAGACACCTGGGACGGTTCAGGAGCCGCGGCTGGAACTTCCCCGGGGAGCTGGGGGGCGATCCCGAGGGTGCTGCCCTTCCACGAGGGAGAAGGTGGCTCGGGAGGGCCCTCAGTGCCCGGCTGTGGAGCTGTGGAGCTGCCGGGATCAGGGATTTCCGAAGCTGGGTTCTCCCGCTGGGTTCCGGAGCTCTGCGGCTCTGCCAGTTCCTGCTCCCCGCGGCTCTGGGATGTCCCCGCGGGGACGAAGGGCAGGCACGTCCGCCTGGACACCGACTCGGAGGTGGACTGCACGAAGTAGTCGTAGACTTTGCCCCGCAGGCCAGGCCCGGCCCGGTTGTCCCCGTCCTTGTCCCGGGGCTCCGGGATGAAGTTCTCTTCCACCTGGATCTTGGCCACCGAGGAAAAGCGGTAGGAGGTGTCCGAGCCCGCCTCGCTCGCCGTCAGCAGCAGCCCCAGGTTGGAGGTGACGCTGAGGGTCCGGACTGTCCCCGAGCCGCCCTCCCTTCTCCTCCCGGCTCCAGTTGGATCCTGCTCCGCGCTCTGGGCGCATCCATCCCCCTCTGTCCGGGCACGGCGAATCCTTGCGGAACCCCCGGGGCTCGGGGCAGGCGCGTCCCTCTCCGCGGGGCTGCTCCGGGCTCTGGCCACGGCCCCGGGGTTGTGAGAGCCCTGCTCGCTTCCCAGCAAAATTCCCAGCTCACTTCCCAGCTCGACTCCTGCCTTGCTCCCAAGGTCGCTTCCCAGCAAAATTCCCGGCTCACTTCCCAGCTTTCTTCCTTGTTCGCCTCCCTGCTCACTTCCCAGCTCGATTCCTGACTTAATTCCCAATTTATTTCCCAGCTCGATCCCCTGCTCACTTCCCGACTCATTTCCTGGCTTCGTTACCACTTTGCTTCCTGGCTTTCTTCCTGGATTATTCCCCGGCTTGATTCCCAGTCTGCTTCCCCGCTCACTTCCCAACTCACTTCTCGACTCTTTTCCCAGCTCTTTTCCCGGCTCACTTCCCGGCTCTTTTCCAGGCTCACTTCGCGTCCTCCTCCCGGGGTCACTCCCCAGCTCAACCCCTGCTTCGCTTTCTGATTCAATTCCCAACTTCCACCCCGGTTTTCTCCCCAATTCCCTTTCCGTGCCAGAACCGAGCGGGGCTTTCCTGGGAATCAGCCCCAGCTCCGAACCCACCTCCTCTCCTTCCTCCTCTTTCTCACTCTTGGGAAAACTCCGCTCCCCCCGGAGACCCGCGGGCCGCATCCCAAGGCCATTCCCAGATTTGTGCCGCCCATCCCTCCTCCTCCTCACACCCCCAGCCCCATCCCCATCGCGGCTTTCCCGCGGCTCTCCCGGCGGGATTTTTCCCGGGGGAGGCGGGCGGTTCCTGTAAAACCTGAATGCCAGGGACAGGAGCAGCAGCGCGGCCGCCGACAGGAGCAGCTTCCCGGGCAGCTGCATGTCCGAGTGCCAGGCCGCGGGCACCCGCTGGGGCATTTTTCCATGCGGGAATGCCGAGGAGCCGATTAATGATTTGCCGGGAGAGGCCGGAGCGCGGCGGGTTGGGACAAGGTGACTTTGAGCGGGCAGAGCTGGCAGGAGGAGCCGCGAATGTTTGGGATGGGCTGGGCTCCAGGGAAAGGTGCAGCCCAGGGCCGGCTCTGTTGGCCCGGGAAACGGAGACAGAGGCTCGGGGAAGAGCGCAAAGGCAGTAAAAATATCCGCGAGGAGCTGCTTCTCCTTCTTGGCGCTTTTTAAAAAGGGCCACGCAACGACAAAAGGAGGGAAAAAAACAAAATAAAAAAAAGTTGTTTTGCCCAGCAAAGGCTCCTCATCCCCCGGTGCTCCCGGAAAAGGGAGGGAGCAGCAGCCGGGAGCCCTTTGGGCTGATGCCGAGCAGCTGCTGCGCGGCACGGCCGGGTGACGAATTCAGCGGCTGATTCAGTGATTAATTAATTCAGCGATTAATTAATCTGGCGGCCCTCGTTTGCTGCGCTCTGCCTGACGAGGGCTGACGGGGAAGAGCCCCGGAGCTTTGCGGGTCTCTCGGAGGCCGCCGGGAGAGTGAGGAGCCGGGGGGCGTCGGGAAGGGGGAAAATCCTGGAGCAGGGGAGGAAATCGGGGCTGGAGTTCAGCCGGAGCTGTGGACACGGGGAGAGGGGCGAAGAGAGGAATGAAAGCAGGGAGAAATTCGGGATGGGAAGTGACGGGAGTTTGCGTTCCTGAGGGATTCCGCGGGGATGGAGTCACCGCAGGGAAACTGAGGCACGGCAGGGCTGCTTTCTCCCCCGCCCACCCTGGGAAGGTGCTGGTGGTGGATCTGCTCCTGGCCTGAATTCTAAAGATTTTGAGGAATTCTTGTCCCCAAGACAACAAAACTTGGGCCGTGGTGAGGGGGGGAAGGCGGGAGCCTGGGGAATGGCATCGCTTCCCACCGCTGCCAGGGAAGCGGAATTCAAAGGGATCCAATCCAGTTCCTTCTCCCCACGGGAACATCCGAGGGAGGAGGGAAAAAACGAGGAAAGAAAGAGCCAAAGTTGGCGTGGGGGTGCGTGGAAGCTCTTGTTTTCCCTCAGGGGCTCGCTCCCATCCTAATCCAGTGGGATTTTCCTAAGGGATGAACCCAGGGGATGGAGGGGGACGTGGGGGTGACAAGTCCCAGGCCGTGGGTGGCTGCGGTGGAGGGGGACCCTGCCAGGGGTCTCCAGTGGGAGGTGGGAGTTCAGAAACTCATTCCCGGTGTCCTCAGCTTCCCGAACCTCATCCCAACGGAGCAGCCGCTTGCCGAGATTTTGGGATGGGGAGGAACCTCCGAACCGCCCCGGGGCAGGTTCTCCACCATCGCTGGCATCCCGGAGTGTTGGGGTGTCCCCCTGCCCAGGCTGGGATGCTGAAATTCCTGGGAAGGCTGAAATTCCCGCGGTGGAGAGGACGGGGCTGGGTCCCCACTGATATTTTTATATCCCTAAGAAGGAAGGAAAAGGGAGCACAGGAATAACCCCCCCAGGGCTGGTTCGGTTCTCAGGGGTCCCTGTGCTCATCCCTGCTGGGAACACCGACCCACCGACGGCTTTGGGGGAATATTTGGGACGTCCTGTCGTGTGTGGAAATGCAGAGCTCGGTGGAGTTACGATATTTCGATTAAAAGCTGGGTTTTGGAGCGCAGGCGGGGTCGTGCACCCAAACCAGCGCCAGCCAAGCCCACCCAGCCTCTCTCCTCCATCCTGTTGGGGGTGGAGCCCCAAAATCCATCCCTGGGGGACTCGGTTTGGCCAAAACCTTGGGAAAAGGGGAATTTCTCCCTCCGGGAGACCCGGGCGGTGCCGAAGCTGAGGAGTGTGGGGTCGGCTCATTGGGGAAGGGTCTGGCGGCCGCGACCTCCTGGGCCCTCCCTCCGCCGCTTCCTGCCGGGGCTTTTATCCCGCGGCTGGATCCACAAAGATCCCGGCGCTCGGGAGCCGGGAGGGAGGAGGAGGAGGAGGATGAATTATTCATGTGCTCGGCAGCTCCGTGAACCCACCCGGCACAGAGCGGGGGAGGCACCGAACGAAGCTCCCGCTGACTTTCCTGCAGGGCCGGAGCACCCCTGGCTCCTGCCATCCCAAAGAATCCACGGATTTCTCTGGATAAATCCCCATTTATCCCTGCCTGCCGTGCAAGGGGAGCGGGAGAAGCAGCGCTGACGTGTCTCGGCGCTTGTGACTCTAATTGAGCGTAATTACCTCTTCCAAATCTGCTAAAACCCTTTTTTTCAAAGTCCCCTGGAATTCGGGAACATCGATAACGCGGCTCCTTTGGGGTTTTTCAGCTGCCGTCAGCCCCTCGCGAAGGCGCTGCGGTTTTTTGTGGGTTGTTTTTTTTTTTTTTTTTCCGAGCTAATCAGATCTCCTCGGAAGGTTGTCAGGAGCGGATCTGTCAGCTCTCATCAATAATGGAACAACCTGAGCAGCTCCTTTCGCCTCCAGCCTCCTCCTGCATTATTCACTGCCAGCGCCTCAAACACGGGGATCGGGAATGGGGAGGGGGAAAGGGGGGATAATTGGGGTGCTCTGCAATTAGCTGGAGGGGGCAGGAGGTGAAGGTGGGCCCAGCACAGCCTGGACGGTTCCCTTCGGTGGGATTGTGGGATGGTGGGGTGGAATCCCTCGGCATCCCTCTTTTCAGAGGGAATTCGGGAAAACAGGCAGCAGCTCAGCCCCAAAATGGGGAGGAACTCCCAAATCCCCTCGTTCTGTGAGGCGCTGGGAAGGTTCCAACCTTTGGCCCATCCAGGGATTTTCCCCAGGGATTTTTTCCAGATTTGGAATGGATTTGGGATGCAGGCCCCACCGAGCCTGGCGTCCCTGTCCCCGCCGCTTGCTGGGGACATCCTGGCGCTCCCGAGGTGGCACCGAGCGAAGCCGGGGGTGGCCCCTGCCGCTAGAATTGCTCCTCGTTTCCACGGTTCCAGGAACGCTCCTCATTTCCACGGTTCTGGGCTAAACCCGCCGCATTTGCATTTAAATGGAGCTTCCGGCGGCTGGAAATGCTCGTTTTACCAAGCGAGGAGGCCTAATGGCTGTTTCATCCCGGCAGTTGTTTAATTACGGGCGGGATGAGGCCCCTGGAGCGGCTCCGATCCACGAGGAAGGCGAGAAGGATCCATGGGAGGGGCCCTCCAGAGTGTGGGGGAAAACTGAGGCAGGGAAAATTCCGGAAGAAATGGCGCTTCCTCTGAAAAAACGAAGATTTTCTTCTTATCCGTGGGGAGAAAGCGCAAATCTGACAGGACGGGGATGCTTGGATGCCATTCCTTCGGGATGGAAGCGGAGCTGCTGATCCTCCCACACATCCCAGCCTGTCCTGACCCCATTGCTCCCAATCTAAACCCAGATAAAAATCTGGGATTTTGTATAAGGAGAAGCTCTGGAGCTGCCATGAGTCCGCTCGGCTCCTCCGAGGCTGGGAAAAGCAGCGAGATTGGCAACGGAGCAGGGAGGGCTGGAATCTGCTTAATAATAATTAATGATCACGGTAATAATGCTGCTTAGTGCTCGCGCGGGGCTTTGGGAAGATGAGGCACAGCACGGCTGTCGGATAATCCTCCAGGATGAAGAGTTCCCAGAGGAAAAGTCTTGGGAGCGCCCCATCCTTGAGATCCTTTTCCCTGGGGAGACACCAGCCCACATCTCGATGCTCCCCGATGAGGAAAAGCAGCCTGGAAAACCTCTAGGATTAAAGTTTCAAAGAGGAAAAGTCTTGGGAGCCCCTCATCCTTGGGATCCTTTCCCCCACTCGAGGAGACCCCAGCTCGCAGCCGGATGCTCCCTGATGAAGAAAATCAACATGGAAAACCTTCAGGATTAAAATTTCCCAGAGGAAAAATCGGGAGCCACTCATCCTTGGGATCCTTTCCCCCTCAGTGAGACCCCGGCCCGTAGCCGGATGCTCCTCGACGAGGAAGAATAGCCTGGAAAACCTCCAGGATTTAGATTTCCCGGAGGAAAAGTCGGGAGTCCCTCATCCTTGGGATCCTTTTCCCCACTTGGGGAGACCCCAGCCCGCAGCCGGATGCTCCCCGATGAGGAAAAGCAACCTGGAAAACCTCCAGGATCGGGGCAAACCCACCTGGATTCTGCCGGGAGCCGTCGTGCTGCGGGACCGGAGTCATCCCGGGATGGGGGACCCCGGGAATGTCCGGATCCGTCCGGTTTCCATGGGGACAGCCGGCCACGAGGGGCCCGGTGCCGGCGGGACGCGCTGCCCGCTGGAGTGTGAGCGCTGACATTTGGGGTGGGCAGCCGCCTGTCACTTGTCATTGCTCAGCCAGCCCGGGACGAGCGGCGCGGCCGGAATCCCCCCGGACAATCCCGGCGATCCGCGGCTCTGGGACCGCCGGCGCCGCCCCGGGAGCGCTGGGGACGTGCACGGGTCCTCGCTAGGGGGACACGGGGCCCGCAGCACCTCGGGGCGGTGGGAATGCTGCACTGGGGTTTTTCCAGGGGAAAATTTGGTCCTTGGATCCTCCAGTCCACCTGCTCCCCCTTCCAAATCCTTGCTAAGCCCCGGAGGTGGAGCTGGGGACCCCGAGATGGAGCTGGGGACACCGAGATAGAGCTGAGAATCCCAAGACAGGGCTGAGAACTCCAAGATGGAGCTGGGGACCCCAAGACAGGGCTGGAAATCCTTAGAGGGAGCTGGGAACACTCAGAGAGAGCTGGGAATTCTGAAATTGAGCTGGGAACCCTGAGACAGAGCTGGGAACACTGAAATGGAGCTGGGAAATCCAGTTGGAGCTGGGAACCCTGAGACAGAGCTGGGAACTCTTAGATGGAGTTGGGAATCCCAAGACAGGGCTGGGAACCCTGAGATAGAGCTGGGAATCCCAGGACAGAACAGGGAACCCAGAGACAGAGCTGGGAAAACCAAAATGGAGCTGGTAACCCTGAAATGGAGCTGGGAACCTCAAGACACAGCTGGGAACCCCGGGACAGGTAAAACACGAATGACAACCTTCTCCCAGAAGAGGTTTTCCTTTTTCCCTTTAATTCAATCATCTGAGGAAGCCAAGACATGGAAAGGGACCGAGACTGTTGAGAGTATAGAAAAAAAAAAGAGCGGGAGAGCTGATGGCTGGAGGCAGGAATGCCAGGGGGAGCAGGACAGAGGAGGAGGAGGAGGAGGAGGAGGAGGAGGAAGAGGCAATGAAGCTTCACGTGAGCTCCAGGATCACTGTCAGGGTGAGCGCCAAAATGAATCTGAAGCCGCGGTGGCTGGGAAGCGAACCTGGAAAGGAGGGGAAAAAGGGTCAGGAGTTCATGGAGCCGCATCCTGATGCTGGGGCTCAGAGCAGGGCGGAGGGTACCACTGGTTAGGAGGGGGATCCCCCTCCCAGAATTTGCCCTGGGGGTTGGGTGGGGCTCGGTGGAGATGAGGGATTGGGAGCATCTGTGGGGCCCCCTTTGGTGTGGGGATATTCCTGAGGACACAGGGGAGGGCTGGGAATGAGGCAAGGAGAGATGGGAGAGGTCCTGGGATGAGGCTGAGAGATGGGAAAGGGCTTGAGAGAAGGCAAGGAGAGGTGGATGAGGGCTTGGAATGAGGCATGGAGAAATGAGAAGGGGTCTGGAATGAGGCAGGGAGAGATAGGAAAGGGTTTGGGATGAGGTTAGGACATAGGAAAGGGCCTGGAATGAGGCTAGGAGAGAAGGAAATGGTTTGGAATGAGGTTAGGAGATGGGAAAGAACTTGGAGTGAGGTAAAGAGGGGTAGATTGAGGGCTTGGAATGAGGCTGAGAGATGGGAAAGGCTTGGGATAAGGCACGGACAGATCACAAAGGGCTCGGAATGAGGCAAGGAAGGATGGGCAAAAGCTTGGGACAAGGCAAGGAGCGAAGGACGAGGGCCTGGAGTGAGCCAAGGAGAGGTGGCCCAGGGTCTGGGCCAAGGCAGGGCCAGCCCCTCCTGGCACAGCCCTTCCCTCCCCGAGCATTCCCATGGAAATCCCGGCACCACCTACCGTTGGAGTCTTCTGGTCCTCTGGGAATATTCGGGTTTTCTGGTGGGAAACAAAGAGCAGAGGTGACACCTTAAGTTTTAGCTTTTATATTTTCAGATTCTGGGCTGTTTTGCTGGGTAGTTTTAGGTTTCATATTCACAGAGCAGGGAGACAAAACAATTCCTTCTCCAGCTTGGGACCAAGGACAAATTACGGGACCAAGAACGAAACCAACGGTGAAGGGAGAAGGAAAACCAAGGAGGATGGAGCTTCATAACCTGGGGCTGTAATTGCACAATTAACTCCAATCTG
>JAWWMU010000071.1:1511081-1521613 GCA_035048155.1 Cinnycerthia olivascens
GCTGCATCCTCCAAAAATTGGGGAGACCCCGGGGAATGCCCCATGGCCTCTGCCTTTATTGGAATAAAGTAAAAGCTTCCCTCTGGCTCCTTTTTGGACATAAATCTCTGGGGTTTGGGGATGAATTTTCCTGGCATTCTCAGCCACATCATTCCAGCTGCCTCCCTCCTCCCTGGAATTGAGATTCCCATCAAAGCCGGAGCTCTGTCTGCTTCTCCTGTCTCATCCAGCCTTGACCTTCTGCTCCCGGGATATCGGAGTGGCCGGGCTGGCCCCGCATTCCCATTCCCGGGGTGTCGGAGCTCACCCTGTACCAGACGATCTCCCTCATTTTCCCGTCGGTTTTGAAGTTGCATTTCAGGGTCACGGCGTCTCCCACCACCACCGGAGGCAGGGGCTCGATGCTGACCGTCAGATATCCTGGAAAACCGGGGGAAAAAGCAGGAAAAGAGGGCTGAGCTCCAGGGGAAGTTTGGAGCGGGGGTTAAACCACTGTTTTCCGGGAATTTTGTGGATTGGTGGCGGTGTTGGATACCAGGGAATGCCCTGCCGAGTTCTGACCCCTCACAGGGATGGATTTGGGCCACCCCCGGCCATCCCAAAAAGTCCAAATTGGAGGAAATCCTTCCTGAATTTGGGAAAATCCCAGCGGCCACCACTCCCACTGCAAATTCCTGTCCTTCCTACGGAGCCGCTGGCTTTGCCTTGGGCTCCGTCGTCTCTCCCTGTGCTTCCAGAAAATGTCCCAAATTCCTCATTCCCGATGGGAATGGGTCCAACAGCTTCCCCAGAGGATGCAGGACCCCCACCCAGCAGTTTTCCAACTCCTTCTCCCTCTCCCCACAGCTGGATTCTGGACCCATCCGCGCTCCAGAGGGGAAATCGGACCCTGGGCAGCTCCACCCGTCCCTTTTCTCCCCCTTTTCCCTCGATTTGTTGGGAAATCGACAGCGAGGAGCAGCCGGGGACAGCAGGGCAGGGAATCGCATTCCCGGTTTGTTTTCCCACCTTTCCTGATGCTGCTGGGAATTGATGGATTGACAGTCTGGCAAATCCCAGCCTTCCCTCAGCATCCTTCTCTGTCTGACACCAGGACATCCCAAAAAACATCCCTCACCTGCTCCGAACTCCCCTTTTTTAAATCACTCCTCTCACCAGGTGGGAAAACAGCTCGAGAAAAGTCCAGGAAAAAGGAGCAGGTTTGGAAATTGGAGATTCCTTTGTGGGAGATGCCCTGGGAGGGGAGAAGGTGAATTCCCGGGATTTTTTTGTGCCTCCCAGGCAGCCATCCGAGGCTCAGCACTCCTTGTAAAACAACCAGGAGGTGTTTGTGCCATAAATCCCAGGCACGACCTGTGGGAGAACACGCTCCGGGAACACGTGCCGCTGCAGGGGCAGCGTGGCCTGGAATATTGAACACCGGGAGAAAACCGGAAAATCCCGTTCCGTGCTGCTTTTGGGAACCTGCAGGAACAGCCCTGTGCAAGGAAATACAGGGGGGAAAGTGGATTTTTGGAAATATCTGGGGGTAGGGTTGAGGGTTAAACCCCTTTTCAGCCCCTAATGATGTTGGGGATGGGGGAATTTCGATATCGCATCCCAGATTCCCGGTTTTCCTCACTGGGAGCGGCCCAAATCTTGACGAACATTCCCTGTCTGCCTGGAGTCGGTGTCTTTCCAGCCTCTCCCTGCCTGTCCAGGGTTTATTTTTGTTCCTAAAGCGGGGATTAAATGCCTGTGAAGGCCAAGCCCCCTTGGACTGGGGGGCTCTGCGGATGGAAAAGGCAGGAACGGGAGGAGGAGGAGGAGGAGGAGGAGGAGGAGGAGGGAGGAAGAGCAGCCAAGGTCTCTCCATCTGCCCCGATTCCCCTTGCTTGGCTTTTGACATTTCTGAATGCCGGGATGAGCAACAGGCACGGAAAACTGGCGAGAGGATGAGCAAATCCCTGGCAGAGCAGCGGGATCTGCCCCAAGGAAATTGGGATGGAGGCTCCGTGCGTGCGGGAAAGCTTGGCCTTTCCACGGAGCCTCTGGGCGGGATCGCGGCTCCCGCCTGCCCCCGGATCAACGGGAGATTAAAGGCAGCCGCGGAGGAAGCGGCAAAGCTGGAGCAAAGATTGGATTTTCCCTCCTGGCCGTGGGATATGGAGATCCAGGAGCTCACAGAGCGGCGTTTCCAGAGAGTTTTACATCCCTCTTCCCACATTATTCCCTTCCAGACCCATGTACTGCCATGGAAACAGGAACAATCCTCATCCCAGTCCAGAGCAAAGATTGGATTTTCCCTCCTGGCCGTGGGACATGGAGATCCAGAAGTTCACAGAGCGGCGTTTCCAGAGTTTTTCCATCCCTCTTCCCACGTTATTCCCTTCCAGACTAGTGTACTTCCATGGGAAATGGAACCATCCCCATCCCACTCTAGAGCGAAGACTGGATTTTCCTTCCTGTGCGCAGGATCCAGGAGTTCTCAGCTCACCATTTCCAGATGTTTTCCATCCCTTTTCCCACATTATTCCCTTCCAGATCAGTGCACTTCCATGGGAAATGGAACCATCCCCATCCCAGTCCAACCACAGTGGGAACTGGATTTTCCCTCCTGTCTGTGGGGTCCAGGAGTTCCCAGCTCAGCATTTCCAGAGGGTTTTCCATCCCTCTTCCCACATTATTCCCTTCCAGACCCCTGCACTGCCATGGGAAAGGGCTCCATCCCCATCCCAGTCCAGAGCAAAGACTGGATTTTCCTTCCTGTCCATAGGATCCAGGAATTCCCAATGCAGCATTTCCACATGTTTCCCATCCCTCTTCCCATGTTATTCCCTTCCAGATCCATGCACTGCCATGGGAAAGGGATCCATCCCCATCCCAGTCCAGCCAAGGCTTTTGGTGGTGTCCAGAGCATTCCCTTATTTTTGGTGGATTTTTGAAGTCAAAAAGAACCAAGTTTGGGATGGCCCCAGACGCTCCCTTGCAGCAAATCCATCCATCCAAGCATTTTTCCAAGGAAATCCCCCTCCAAACCCATCCCTGACCTACATCTTCTGGGTGGCCAAAAAAAACCCCCAAAATGGGAATCTTTTCCCCTCTCTTTTCCCATCATGTGCTGGAAAACCACTCAGAGCTGGCACTGGGAGCAGCTTTTATCCCTGTTCCAGGGAATTCTGGCTTGGCTGGGCCTTAAATCCAGACATTCAGTCTCTAAAAACACTGGGGTGGAACCAAAGGACATTCCAGAGCTTTTCCTGCATGGAACAGACAAACCTCTGGAGCTCCAGGATTTATTGCTCCAGTGCCGTGGGATGTGGATCCCACGGAGAGCTGATGCCAGAGCCCCAACCAGGCCTGGAAGGGGCTGGGAAAGGAAAAATCCAAATGCTCCAAGAGCAAAGCCAGAGCAAAACCAGCCCAGAAGTCACTGAAAAGAAGGAAGAGAAGAGGGAGAAGGAAACAGATGCCGAGTGCCCACAGGAGCCGGGCAAGGATGCGTGGAGGGGAGGGAGAAAACGGGGAAAACAAAGCCAGACGCTGGAAAATAAAGCAGGAATCCAGATGGAGCCGTCCAGACCCCGCTGCTTGGCTGTGGCTGACGTGCGAATCCCATCCCTCATCCTCCCCTTCCCTTCGCTTCCCGACAGGCAACAACTGCGAGGTGTCAGTGCTGCTCCGCAGCCTCCCTCGGCTCCCTCTGTTTTTTTTGGGGGGGATTTACTGAGGAGAAGAACAGCGGGGTGACGGGAACGGCAGGTTTGGAAAGAACACTTCCCGAAGGAGGAGCCCATCCCAAATTTCTGCCATCCCTCACATTATCAGCATCCCTTTATCCTCATCCCCTTCTCCGCTTCCCCTTTGCTCTTTTCAATCTGATATTTTTCCAGAGAGAGCCGGGCCGGGCCTCCCCCGGCTCGGATTCAGCCCTCTGGAAATTCATCCCTCTGATTAGATGGCAACCCTGGGGAGGAGAGGATATTTTTGCTGGCAATCGCTGGGAATTCTGGCACTGTCCAGTTTAAGGGGAATTAAAAAAAAAGGGAAAAGGGAAGGGAGGGGAGGAGAGGGGGAAGGGAGGGATAAAGGGAATGTCCTTTGAAATCGGGAGTGACGCGTTCATAAAGGAGAACATCGGAACAAGCTCGGTGCTTCCAATTACAAAAGAGCTCCCAGGGATGAGGCAGGAATTGCTCCAGCCCTGGAAGCGCGGGATGCTGGATAAAAACCCCATTTCCAGCCCTTTCCAGCATTCCGTGGAGAATTCTGCCCCCAAATGCAGCCAGACACTCCGTGGGAATGGCCAGGGATGAAGCACAAGCAGCTGGAATCCCTTGGGAAGAGGGGAGGGAGGGAATGGAATGGGTGGGAATGTCCCATGGAAAGGCCTTGGAATGATGGAACCTTCCAAGGAATCCCAGCACCATGGGGAGCCTGAGTCCTTCCAACCCACCTGAAAATCCAGAATGAATTTCTGGGGATCGCCCAGTGCTCCCATTCCCGGATTTCTGATCTCCCAGTGCTTCCCAAAAATCTGACTTCAAACCAGTGGAATTCTGGAATCGGGTTGGAAGGGACCTCCAAGCTCATCCCATTCCATGGGCAGGGACACTTCCCACTATCCCAGGTTGCTCCAAGACCCGTCCAAGCTTGGATGAATCCCGGCCCCAGCTGAGAATGGATTTTCCTCCCTTTCCGTGTCCCCAAAATCCAACACATCCCCATCTTTTTAGGAACGGTCCTTGGACACAACAGTAGGAGTTCGGGATGCAGCTGGAGGAGGGGATTCTTGGGATCCAGCGGCTCCATCCCCCTCTGGAATGTCCCCAGCATCCCCCAGGAGCCGGTGTCAACATGAACGCCTCATCATTTTAATTAGCCAGTGATTAATGGGGCTTATCCATAATTCCCTCCCATTCCTCCACCTCCCTTTTCCAAGCCTGTGATGGGATGGGATGGCAAAACCATGAGGGAATGGGAAAACAGACACCAGCACCCCCTTAACCAGCGGACACCCCATGATTCCCAGGATTTAAGGAGAGGTTTTGCCCCTTTAGGTGGGATCTAAAGGGGTGCCAACCCCCCTGGAAAAAGCTGGGAGTGCTCCTGCAAATTCCCAGCCGGGGATGGCAGCCCCGGATCCGCAGGAGACGAGTGTGCCCTGACCGGCGGCGCTTTGCAACATCTTGTCCATGAAAAATTCAGCAGCTCCAGTTGTTCCTGGGAATGCAGCAAATTCCTTCCCGGCTCTGGCCATGCCTTATTTATGACATTCCAGGACAATTTACAGCCGGAATATGATGCTGCCTCTCCTTGTTAACCCGGGAGGGCTCCAAGGGCGAAGAATTCCCGACTGGCCCCGTCTGGAGCGGGGGAATTTTGCTGAATCCGGCGCTTTCCCTCCTGGAAAGCTCTGCTGGGGGTTTATTTTTTATTTAAATGGGAATAAGCGTTCGGCACGGGTTTAACACCAGCCAGGGAATGGGATGTGACAGCCGGAGTCAGCGCCGCGCTTCTGAGGAAAATGGGCCTTTGGGAAGTGGGAAAAGTGGACTGGGGGATTGGGGGAGCGCTGAGTTTTCCTTGGATATTCAGCTTTGCTTCCCGAAAATCCACCAGCTCAGTGCCAGGGGGGGTTAAACCTCCCCAGCCCTTCCATTGCCTTCTCAAAAGTCATCCTGGTTTTTGGAAAACGGGCGTATTCCCTAAAATAAACCCAGGAAAGTTGGCGTCACCCCTGGGCGAGGCGGAGCCCGGCTGGCAGGGAGCGAATGGCATTAATCCCGGGAAAATGGGATATTAACGGGCTGAGCAGACAATTAGGAGCCAGTAATTAAAATTCCTCTTCCCTCACAAACATCTCATTAGGCGCCACTTCCCTCCCTCATTTCCATAAGTGGGAGGGAACGATTCCGCAGCTGGATCTGGAATTATTCCTTAGGCGGGGCTGCTGGACCAAACCAGATCCTGAATTTTTAGGGATCTTGAGAAAATACATGGAATGAGCAGGGAGGGACATCCAGCCCATGCTTTGGGTCTATTTTTCCCCAATTAACCGGATGCGGAACATGCCGGATGCCGTGGATGCATCCCGAGCCGCTTTGTGATGGGAATCAATGGTTGGGATTGATCCGAAGGATCGATCCATGGATTGAGCGCAGCCCCTTTGGCTTCTTGGCCCCTTTTAAATGGAGATGAAGTGAGGGAATCACTTCAGCCAGGCCCTGGGGCCTGCTCCCCATCACATTCCGTGGGTAAAATGCATCGGAATTACAGAACGATGGAATTTTATGGATCAATTCAGCTCAGAAAAGCCGGGGCTGCTCCATCCCTGGAAGTGTCCAAGGGTTGGTTGGGCTTGGAACAACCTGGGATGGCAGAAGGTGTCCCTGTCCATGGCAGGGGATGGGGTTTAAGGTCCTTGCTATCCAACCCATTCCATGATTTCCTGTTTTTATAGAATATGGATAAAACCAAACCCCCAAACCTGGCTTCCAGGGATTTCAACACCTAAATCCCATCAAGATGGAATTTTTAACCATTGTCCAGCTTCCCTTTTTTCCTTAAATCCCAGATTCCTCCTAAGCAAAATATCCCAAAGAAAAGATATCCCAAATTATCCCAGGTGGAAGAAAAAGGATTAATTCTGTGCTGCTATTCCCAATGTCCTTGTGTCCGTGGGAAGATTCTCCAACACCACCTGAGGGCTTCCCAAGGATTGATGCCGATGGATCTTCAGGGAAAATCCAGTTTTGGACTTGTTTTCTTTTCATGATGAGCTCCAGAGTCACTTTTATCTTCCAGAGGGGTGGGATTGGCTCCTATCAGCTCCAAGATTCCAGCGGCTCCAGAAGTGGCAGAGAAATGGACAAAGAGATCCAAACGGATCCTGCTGGGCTAGAAACGTTCCAAGCATTCTGGCTTTGTGGGATTTCCATCCCCATCGGCACAACCTCAGCGTAATAAAAGGATTTCAGATGGAAAGGGAGGGTTTGGGCACTTTGGGAGTGAAAAGGCCACGGGAAATTTGGGATTCAGGAGCCTCCTGGTGCTGCTGTGTCCTATCTCTCCAATCCCAATCTCCAACCCCTTTCCATCTCCTCCTTCCCACATTTCCATCTTTCCATGCCACAACCACTCAAGCCCAGCTCCCTCCATGCCAAATAAATCCCAGGAAAACTCCAGCGTTTTCCACCTTCACCACACATCTCCCAACAAACGAATCCGGGTGGGATTGAGCCGTCGGAATCAGCTCCGTGGCTTAGGCATGGGCTGGAATAAATCCTCCAACGTCTTCATCCAAGCTCCTCGGAGCTGTTCCGGCTCATTGGAGCACGGGATGAGGGAGCCCGTGCCCGGCTTGGCTTGGACTTGCGGCGTCAATTTCGCGCTTGTTCGACATCTCCGGCACAAATCCGCAGGGAACGCGGCGTTCCAGGAGAAGAGATGGATGTTCGCAGGGAAAACCGTGACGGCTTTGGCTGGAGGGAGCCCGAGCGCTGCTAAAAACCCCTGGAATGGCCTTGGAATCATTGTTTGGGTGTTCAGGGGGTGTCGTGTCCTAAAAATCCGGGGATTTCCTGGATACTCAGAGGTGTAATTCCATGGTGGATCCAAGGGCTGTACCCCACCCATCCCGAGAGCCAAATCCAGTGACTACAAAGCAGGAATGCTGGAAAAGTGAGGATTTCAGGATGAATGCAGGAAAAAGAGGGTTTGAGGGAAGCGACAGCCACTGGAAAATCAGGATCAGTTGGATTTGAGAAGTATGTCTCTGGGATAGATGGAACAAAAACAGGGATGCTGGAAAAGTGAGGATTTGGGGGTGAACACAAGAAAAACAGGATTGGAGGGAAGCAACACCCATCAGAAAACCAGGATCAGTCAGATTTCGGGAAGTAATTCCCTGGGATGGATGGGAATTCTCTTCTGTTTGGGACAAAATTCCAACACCCCCAAAACTGAACCCCCATGGAAGAGAATCCTTCTCCATAAAAACACACAGAGAAGGATCCAAGACCCTTCCAAGTCTCGGGAAACCCTTCACAATCCCAAATCTCCTTAAATCAAATCTGCCACGGCGGAGCCGGTGCGGAAAAGATGGATTTTCCCAGCCCACGCCGCTTATCAGCGGGAATGTGGTGGCTGCATTGATATTCCCAGTGATTTATTGGATTTTATCCCCCTGCCCGCACAGCCCGGGAATGCAGGGCCGTAAATCACACATGGAATATTTATCTCCGGATGGGAAGGATGTTTAGGAGCATTTACCGAAGCGTTGGGAAGTTTTATTTATAACTTTCCTCCCCCCTTTCCACTTTCCAATGTTTCCATGAAATCTCTCGGCCTCCCGGTGCTGCTGGAGGGGGGAATATTTTATCTCCATGTCTTCATCCCACTGACATTCCCATAAAATAAAATGTTGGACATACCCCTGGAGCTCCCACAGGCTGCTCAAAGCGGCAGCTTGGGATGGGAAGAGCTTGGGATTTTGGGACGAGCTCGGGACGGGTCAGGGTTGGAGTTTTGGGAAGAGCTCAGGATGGCTCGTTGGATTGGGATTTTGGGAAGATCTTGGAAGGATTTCAGGACGAGCTCAGGATGGGTCATTGGGATTTCAAGAACTCGGGATGGGTCATTGGGTTGGGATTTTGGGAAGAGCTCAGAATGGGTCTTTGGGTTGGGATTTTGGGAAGAGCTCAGGATGAGTCAGGGTTGGGATTTTGGGAAGAGCTCCTGGTGGGTTGTTGGATCAGGATTTTGGGAAGAGCCAGATGTTTGTCATCATTCTGCTGCCATTCCTCCCATTCCTTTAACCCCTTTTCCTCATTATCTAAGGATTTTTCCAGATTTTTCATTTTGTTTGGATCATTTTGGGCTCTGTAGGAATCCAAAACAATTCCTCATCCTGGGAAAGGTGGGGAGGTGAATCCAGCAGACCCAAATTCTCTCAAAAACCTGGCACTGTCCCTAATTTGGAGCGATGGCTCCGCCAGCACCTCGTGGCCTCTTCCCAGATGTTGGAGCAGCTGCCAGAGCCAAAAAGGAGCCGAAAATTCGGCAGGGCCGTGTTGGGTCTGAGACGCCTCGTTTGATAAATGGAGATCGCGCCCCTCATTTGCATTTATGCAAATCAGGGCCGATTCCCTGCAGCACCGGCTGCCAATCAACCCCCGCAGCTAATTAAGGCAGAATTAGCCCCAAATCCGTCGCTCCCCGATTTTGTTCCCATTCCATGGGGTGAAGCCAACGGATCTTGGCCAAACGAGGCCTGACGGGTGGGAGGTGCCACCTCTCATCCCAAATTTTCCCTTTTCCCGATAAACAAACCCCGTTCCTGCAGAATTTCTTGCTCTCCCGTGGGTCTCCTCCACACCAGCTGGATTTTCCTCTGAGCTTTCCACCCAAAAGTGCTTCCACCCCCAATTTGGGCTGCAGGGTGGGAATTCCCTCCTCCTGATAAATCCCAGGAGGGAAATCCTTCCTCCTTTTTCCTGCAGATCCAGATGAAACCCAGGAACTGTAAAGAAAAATCCCAATTTTTCCTTCTTTTCCCCTAATTTCTCTATCTCTCCCCAGCTGCCCCATGGATTACTCTCCAATACATTTCCATGGATTTTCATCTTTCTCCAGCAAACCTCAAGCTCACAAGATGGGGAATTTTCCTACAATCCCAATTTTGCCAAGCAGGAGCAACCATTGACTGCCAGATTCAATGGAATGCCCCCGGAATGGCTCAACATTCCCTAAAATCCTCTGGCAGAGCGTGGTGCCTCCTCAACACCTGGATTAACCAGGATTAACGCTCCAAGCCGGAATGTCCAGGTGTCCCAGGGCTAAAAATTCCTCCCCCTGCTCCACTTTTCCCTGATTTTTAATCAAGAAGCTCCATGGGAAGCACAGCAGGACCTGATCTCCATGTGGAGATGTGGAATTAATCCCGAATTAAGTGTGGCAAGAGGAGAGAAAAAGATTGGAAACAGGATTTTTCTCCACGCCAGCAAATTCCCAGCCCTCCTTTTCCAGCAGCTCAGCTCTGCATCCTGGCAAGGAAGAGATTCCTCACCAGCCGGGTGCTCCTGGAGTTTCCCAGGAAGCTGCATCCCCTGATGCACTGGGATTATGGAAAAACCCACCGGGGATAAAGGATTTTATCTCCAGCCAATGGCACTGTACAAAATCCATCCCAGCAATGCAATTCCAGAGTAAAAAAGAGAATTATTGTTCCTTTTTTGGGGCACCACATGGGGGCCTAGGGGTTGGAAAATCGGGAAAAAAAATCCCAAGCCCCTGGCAGAGCTCAGCTGGTGGATTGGGAGGGATTTGCCAGCAGCAGCCAAGGATTTTCCCACTGCTCCAGCTCTGTTGGGATGCGGATTATGGCACCGGCAGCCAATTCCAGGAAGTCACGGCTAGGGGTGTTGATCCTGGATGAAATTAATCCCAGCAGGAATAATTAACGGAGCGGGAAGCAGGCGGGAGCTGCTCCCTGTCCCTGGAATGGTGACCAATGGAAAATGGGGAAAATTCAAAAAAATGAATTTTTTTGG
>JAWWMU010000071.1:1555291-1567492 GCA_035048155.1 Cinnycerthia olivascens
ATATGCAACTTGTTGTTGCATTTAAATGAGTGTGTTCTGAGTTAGGGGGAATCCTGGCTCACGGCCAGAGACACCCCAGCTGTGTTTTTGCTTTATTGCCTTGTCCTTGTTGTGAAAAATGAAGTTCACCTTCTTGGTAGAATTCAAAAGGTTTAATAACAGACAAAGTCTCTGCACAAACTCATATTTGTCCATAAAAGTGGGTACGATTATTGGCTACATAGTGGCAAAAATACAGAATAGCAAAGTCAATAATTTACAACCAATGGATTTAAAACAAAATAATGAAGTTATTATATTTTTCTTTTGCCTTATGTCCATGTTTTATTTTATTTTTTATCTAAATCCTATGGTTTGTTTCCATGACATAAATCACCAGAAAACATCTCACATTATCCCCTGGCTCCCTGGGCTGGGATCATCTCCGGGCTGGGATCATCTTTGAGCTGGGATCATCTCTGGGTTGAGATCATCTCCAGGCTGGGATCATCTCCGGGCTGGGATCATCTCCGGGCTGGGATCATCTCTGCACTGGGATCATCTCCAGGCTGGGATCATCTCTGCACTGGGATCATCTCCGGGCTGGGATCATCTCCAGGCTGGGATCATCTCCGGGCTGGGATCATCTCCAGGCTGGGATCATCTCTGCACTGGGATCATCTCCAGGCTGGGATCATCTCTGGGCTGGGATCATCTCCGGGCTGGGATCATCTCCGGGTTGGGATCCTCTCCGGGTTGGGATCATGTCCCGGTGCCACCACGTGCCCTCCTCCCGCTCCCAGTGCTCCGTGACTCCACTCCCGCCCCGACATCGGATCCGCTCCCCGAGCCGTCACGGAGCATTAAAATCAGCCAGGGACGGCTCGGGGACACGGTGGCACCTGTGAAAAAGCGGGAATAATTCATGGAATTATCCATGGGAACGGTTCCTGGCAGAACGCTCGATGGATCCGTTGGAAATGGGGAGAGGTGAGAAAGGCTTAAAGTTGATAAATTAATTAATTAAGATAAAAATGAGGGGTTTTGGTGTTGCTCTGGTTCACAGAGGTGTCCTTGCCTCCAGCCTTTGCTTCCCATAATGAAAATTCCCATGTTTTTTTGTAGGAATATGAGGAATGGGGAGGTGGTTTGCAAGAAAAAAAAACAAAAAAATCCCAGAAAAAGAGAGGAGAGAACCAGCACATGACGAGGCAGGGAGTGGATCTTGCAGGATGTGATTCCAATTCCCAGTTCCAAATTCCCAGTTCCCAATTCCTGGTTCCAAATTCCAAATTCCAAATTCCCAGTTCCCAATTCCCAATTCCTAATTCCCAATTCCCAATTCCCAATTCCCAATTCTCAATTCTCAATTCCCAATTCCCAATTCCCAGGTCTAGAAGGTTCCCAAACTGGGAACGTTGCATTTTCCTCCTTTCCATCCCCATCCAAGCCGGAATTTCAATCAAAACCCGATTCCATGGAATTTTTGTTCCTTTTCCTCGGGAAAAGCTCAGCTGGGCCTCCCCCACCTTTGGGGTTTCCACCATGGTGGGGTAAAAATGAAGGGAAAAAGGCAGATTTTGGGGTTTTTCTCCCAAAATTCCCAAATTTCGGGTGTTTTGCAGCCGGTGCTGGTGCAATGCAGCCCCAGCTCCTTGCTGGAAGGGACACGGAGCAATTCCCACTTCCCAAATTACTGCCCTAATTCCAGGCCCTGCTAATTAAAGTCCTTCCTTCCCTAGCCGGGGGGTGGGGGGGGAGGAAGTGGAGCAGATCCCAAATCCAGGGCGCTGTCAGCACCTGAGCAACCCCAAAAAAAATTTGGGATGTCAACGATGCCCTCAGGGAAGTGTCCTGCATTCCAGAGGCTTGGAAAAGCTCCAGGGCAGGCTGGGATTTGTGGAGCAGCTCAAGGAGAGCTCAACTGGAATCCCAGTTTGGGACATGGGAATAGCACAAAACCCATCCCAATCCCACCTGGAATATGGGAATGGGACAAATCCCATCCCAATCCCAGTTTGAGGTGACACAAGGATGGTACAAATCCCATCCCAGCCAGGAAATCTCAAAAAAAGGGGAAGTTGGGAAAAAATAAAGGGAAGATCCAGAAATAATGGGGAAATTTACAGGGAAAAAAAAAAAAAAAAAAAAAAAAAAGCAAAAAGGAGGGCAAAATTGGAAAAAGGAAAATTCCATAAATAATGAGGAAATTTTAAAAAAATTGGGAGAATTGAAAAAACATAAAGAGAAATCTAAAAAATTAGTGGGGAAATTTTTAACAATAAGAGAGGAAAAAAAGAGGGGAATTGGGAAAATAAATGGGAAATTCCTAAAATAATGGGAAAAAAACCCACAAAAAAAGCAATAGGGAAAAAATGGGAGAAAATGTGGAAAAAAATCAGAGAAAAAAAGGAGGAGATATTGGAAAAAATAGTGGGAAAATTCCAAAAATAATGGGGAAACTGTGAAATTTAAGGAAAATTTCTAAAATTTAAATGGAAACTGCCCAAAGCAGCTGCTTCCTGCAGGAACAATCCTCTTTTTTGGCTCCTTGGGGAAAGATTTGTGGCTCCTGCAGAGGTCAAAGCTGGGCTTAAATGCAGCCTAGGCCGAGCTTTACTCCCTGTCCCCAGTTCCAGACTCTTCTCCTTTGTTTTCTTTGGGAAAGGTTCGAGTTGAGAGGGTTTGGGGGCAGCTCCAGATCTCAGCACCCTAAAAACGTCCAGATTGTAAAAATCTCCCCGTGACACCCCAAAAATCCCCTGGGATGAAGAAAAGCGAGAAAACACGGAATTCCCAGGGGTTAAATGGAGTTTCCTCCTTGTTTTCCCTCCTCTTGCAGAGCAGGATTTGCAGTATTTTCCAGGAAAAAAGGGAAGGGGCCCAGCAGAGCCTGGATTTTCCCAGACACATCCAGAGGGAATTTTATCCCGTTTTTCCCGGACCAGCTCCGACTCCCTGATACAAACAGGGGAAAAGCGGGAACAAATCGTCGGCGGTGTAAAGCGAGGAGCGGGATTTCCTCCCGCGGCTCTCCCCTCCTCCCTGCGTGTCTCTAAAATCCCAAATCCATCCCAAATCCAGACGTTTATTCCTTATTAATCGCCCTGGAGATGTTTAAGTGCTTGGCTGGCTGGGGTTCAGCGGGAATTTTCGGCTTTTGTGGGGCTTTTGGGAATCTGCGGGAGGGGATTTTTATCCGTGGATGCGGGACGGGAACATCAGGGATGGGGGAAATCCAGGGACGATCTCCAGGGAATCCTGGAGGAGGAAAGTCCTTGGAATGAGGGAATCCAGGGCAGGAATATTTGAATTATACATGGGGGTTTAAATATGGATGAGAGTAAATCCAGTGGGAAATGGGAGAGGAAGGAAAAGGGGAATAAAACCAAAATTTTTAGGGAGGGGAGACCCACCCCCAGGTACCAAACACATCCCAAAATTCCTCCTTTTGTCCCAATCCATTGGGATTTTAGCTCCATCTTGGCACCTTCAGAAGAAATTCCTTTTCCGCCTCTACTTGCAGCTTTTCCTTTTCTCCCTTTCCCCATAAGGTCCCCGGATCCCAAATCTCCCCCAGGAAAAAAAGGGAGAAAAGGCCGAGGAGCTGTTCCCAAACGCAGGCACAACTCGGAGTGGAAAATCTCAACATTCCCAGTTTTTTTCCCCTCCCACAAAAGGGTTAATCCAGCTCAGAAAGCGAGGAGGGAATAAAAAACCCACCGGAGCCATTCCAGCCATCCCTCCCGGTGGATAAATGGGGGAAAATTACCGGGAGCAGCTCGATGACCCCGAGTTATTTCCAGGCAATTTCGGGGGATAACGGTGATTTACAGGCAAGGACAAGGAAGGGCAAACGATCCCAAATCCTGGACCCTGGATCCAGATCCTGGATCCTGGATCCCCAGTCCCAGATCCCTGATCCTGGATCCCCAAATCCCTGATCCCAGATCTCAGTTCCCTGATCCTGGATCCCCAATTCCTAATCTCAGACCTCAGGCCCCTCATCCCCAACACCAGATCCCAGATCCCAGATCTCAGATCCCCAATCCTGGATCCCTAATTCCTAATTTCATATCCCTGATCCCCGATATCAGACCCCTGAACCCTAGATCCTAGATCCCAGATCTCTGATCCCTGATCCCTGATCCCAGATCCTGCTGGGACACGGAGGATGCCCCTTCCACAGGGAATTCCCAACCTCTGGAATGACTCCCCCCATGAAGAACCTGATCCTGGGGCATGGGAAGGGGGAATCGCTGGAATTTGGGGGGTTTTGGAGCTCTGGGAATGTGTTCCCATGGATTGATGCTCCGCTTGGCATTCCTGGAGCTTTCCTTGGCCGCCACTCCTCACACAATTCCCGCTTCCAGTAAAAATCAGCGTTTAATCCAAATCCCTTTTCCTGGAGAATGCAAGATATCAGGGTTTTGGTTGTGTTTTTTCCCTGGAAAACCCCACTGCATCCAAGCCCAAGGAAATGGGAGAACACTGGGAATGTGGGAAGCAAAGAAAAACCTGGAATTTTGGAGCGCTGCCCCCTCCCTGCTCCTGCTTCTGCCGTGTCTCCTTTGGATGGCGGAATTCCCTCCTCTCCCTATCCGAGGAATAATTTAATTAACTTGGAGAAACGTAATTAATTTTAATTGTGGGCGATAATTCATTGTTTCATGGGATATTAATAATTGTATTTGGGAAATCCAAGTGCCTGGGAAGAGCCCCCGGAACGTCCTAATTAATGGCTCGGGTGGGAAGCGTTTAATTGGAAACGTTGGGAAATTGGTTCTGCTCCCCGGGGCCGGAATCCGTGACCCCAGGACATGGAGAAGGAGGAAAGGAGGGAGATTGGGATTTTCCCGCTGCTTCCCAAATCCCAAATCCACCTGGGTTGAGTGGCGGTGCACCTGGATATTCATTTTTCCCGGGATTTTTGGCTCCCAGCCCGCTGGGAATTTTGCAGGTGGGAAAAGCTCTTTGTTCCATGTTTTCTGCTGTTCTCAAGCAGCTGGATATCCCATTTCTGTTAGAACCCCAGACACAGAAAATTATCCTCAAAAATTTAACATTCAGCCTTAAAAAAAGCTCCCAAAACTGAGCAATGACACTGAATCTGTTAGCATGCAGTAACAGATAAAAATAATAAATAAATATTAAATATTTATTATAATAATTATTATATATAATTATTATTATTTATAATAAATACAAAAATGGTAAACACAAACGTGTTCTATCGCAAAGTGAAAAATTAAAAATTTTAAATTGTAAGTTGAAATATTATATATATAACAAAATTTAAAGTTTAGAGCATAATCTTATTATTA
This sequence comes from Cinnycerthia olivascens, assembly GCA_035048155.1. Taxonomy (NCBI): domain Eukaryota; kingdom Metazoa; phylum Chordata; class Aves; order Passeriformes; family Certhiidae; genus Cinnycerthia; species Cinnycerthia olivascens. The sequence goes on from JAWWMU010000071.1 coordinate 1,560,595, forward strand.
TTATTATTATTCTCCTTCTTCACAAATTTAAGTAGTTTTGTATAATTAGTTAAAAAAAAAAAAAGCCTGCAATACAGGACATAAATAATTAATTATTAAATTAAAAGTTAAAATAAATTAGCAACCATCTCATAATTAAATAACTTAAACTTAAAAGACCTTAAAAATTTTACTCTACTCTCCATTTTTACCTTGTTAACTTAGCACGTAAAAACACTCACGGTCAATAAAACTGAAAGTGAAATTAAAATAAAATAAACCAAACATTCAAGTCCGAACAAAAATTCTGCTTCTCTCGCTTTTAATCCTAACACTAAGAGAAATAAAACTAAATAAGTAAAAGAAATTACCAAACCTTCCCATCAAGGAATTCCCGGCTCTCGGGAAGATGCGATTCCAGCCTGGTCCTGGCTCCGGTTTTCCCATTCCTCCTTTGTTTTTCTCCTGCCTGGGAGGAAAACTCAGCAATTCCAGGTCCTGGTGTCCCCCTAATCCAGGATTGGGGTGCTCTGATCCCCCAAATCCTGATGTCCTTTAATCCAGGAATTGGATCTTGGGACAGCTCCAGGTCCCAGTATCACCCCCAGGGCAGAACTGGATGCTCGGAGCCTCCTGATCCAGTGTGCCCCCAAATCCCAGTTGTCCCCCCAAATCCCAATGTCCCCCCAAATCCCAGAGTCTCCCCATCCCAGGACATGGAAGCTCAGACCCCCCAATCCCAATTTGTTCCCCCTTCCAGGATTTGGATGCTCAGGACCCCCCATCCAATGTCCCCCCAGATCCCAATGTGTCCCCATCCCAGGACTTGGATACTCAGATCCCTTAATCCCAATTTTCCCTCCCATTCCAGGACTTGAACACTCAGACCCAAATGTCCCAACTGTACCCCCAAATGTCCCAATGTCCCATAAATCCCAATGTCTCCACAAATCCCAGAGTCCCCTCATTCCATTACAAGGAAGCTCAGACTCCCCAATCCCAATTTTTTCCCCCTCCCAGGATTTAGATTCTAAGACCCCCCCATCCAATGTTCCCCCAAATCCCAGTGTCTCCCCAAGCCCAGGAAATGGAAGCTCAGACCCCTCAATCCCAATTTTCCCTTAAGAAAGATTCGAATCTTCGGACCATCCATATCCCAATCCCACACAGATGTCCCCCCAAAATCAAGACACGCCCCAATCCCATGAAGATTCCCCCCAAAAAAATCAGGACCCCGCTGTTCCCAAGCTGCAGAGCCAAACTGGGAGCAGAGGGAGCCGATTTGGGATGTGGATGGAATTCCCTGGACATTCATTTCAGAAGGAAAGGAGGATTTGGGAATGGTGTTGCTGTGCTTGGAAAGGTCTTTGCTCCCAAAAGTATCCATGAAATTCTCACTGGATTTGGAAAAACCATCCCCACAACCCCCCTCGGCCGAGCCGTGTCTCCCACAGAAAGGAAAGGGGCAAAATCCCTTAAAATCCAGTGGGATGGTGGGAAAGTGGGATTTTGGTGGCTCTGAGAGCTGGAAGAGGGTCATGGACACATCCCAGATCCTCATCCTTGAGCTTGAGGGATGGAAATGGGATGGATCCAGGGAAAATTGCGGGGATGGGGATAAGGAAGGCAGAAAATCCCTCTGAAATCCAGAGGGGTGTTGGAAAAGTGGGATCTTGGTGGCTCCACCAGCTGGAAGAGGCTCATGGAGACCTCCCAGATCCTCATCCCTGAGGATGAGGGGTAGGAATGGGATGGATCCAGGGAAAATTGCAGGGATGGGGTTAAGGAAGGGGGGAAATCCTTTAAATCCCGCAGCTCTGAAACAATGAGGGGGATTTTTTCCTCAGGGAATGGCAGGAAGCTGGGAGCAGCTGGACACTGAAGGGACTGGAGCCGTGTCCTCGAGCTCCTTGAGGAATTCCGATGTCCGCGGTGGGGATTGATGGATCCGCCAGCATCCGGACAGGCTGATCCCAGCTCCCAGCCCCCGGGAATTCATCAAGGAAATCTGGGAATTGCTCCATAAACTCCTGGAGCCCTTGATAAAAAAATTAACCACTGACGGCTCTGCTGCATCCACACAGCCAAGAAAACTGGGAAAATTGGGAATGGGGAGTGAAGGAAACGATCCCACAGCGCTTTTGCTTCCCTGGTTTTTCCCAGAAAACAGCCCCCCAAAAAAATGCCAGGAAAGGAGCGGTGCCTTCCAGCCGCATTCCAGGCTCATCCAAGACCCGGCGGCTCCGGGGGGGGTTGGTTTGAGATCCCTTTCCTGCCCCAATCCATGTGACGCTCATCAGGGATCCGGCCCCTCGGGAATCAGTGATTAATGGAGTTAAATTTAGCGGGAGCCTGCCAGGGTAAAATTAGGCGCCATGCATAAAACATCACAGCTCCTCGTTAGCGCGGCTAATTACGCTAATGAGGGGCGCTCGCGCGGGGCTGGAATTAGGGATGGACCTCCCGACCTCCCCCCAGCTGCCCGGACCGGGACGGGCTGGGAAAGAGCCCGGCCGGATCCTTAATGAGACGGTAATTAGCGCGCAATTAACGCTCAAGGGTGGGGTGAGCGGGCTCGGACATCCCGGGGGTCAAGGGTGTCCAAAATTCCCAAGGATTGGGATGAGGGTTCGGTGCAGCACACGGCCCCTTATCCCACCCTGCTCCAAGCCCCATTCCGGAGCGCTCCCTTGGAATGCTGCCCCCAAATCCCGGGAAAGTTCCAAAGCCACAAACCAAGGAAGCCACGGCCATTCCTATGGGATTTATTTCCACGCTTCCCCTGTTTTCCTTTCCTCGGGAAGCCGAGCGGGCTCGGCTCCCAGATCCAGGGGATTTTGCTACGGAAGATCCTGAAATTCCCAGTCGGGAATGAGAGCGGCTATTGTAGCCAGAGCCGCTTTTTCGGGAGCTGCTCCCGCTCTTCCCGGCATTCCCAATATATACAGATTCCTTCTTTTTACAGGTAATAATGTACAGCCTATTTATAATCCAGGGACTTCTATCTCTAGGGATAATCCACACACACACACACACACACAGGGAAACCGGGAAAATCCCGCCGCTCCCGATGCCAGATCCGCTGGATTTGGGGGCAAATTCCGCGTTTTTCCCAGTGTTTTGTTTTTGTTTTTCCTCGCAGCGCCCGAAGCGCCCAGGACGGCGCCGCTCCCGGGAACTCGGGGGATTCCTGAGGTAGGAAATTCGGGAATTCCCGGCGGGCTCACAGCGCCAGCGGGAGCTGCCAGATGAGCAGGGAGCTGTCGGCATCGCCGGAGCGGCGCGCGGATTCTGCCCGGAAATCCCGGTACCCGCGGCCTCCCGAGACGATGGCCACGGAGGAGATTTCCTTGCGGGAAGAATCCCGGGAGCAGGGCCGGCTGCGCACCCACACGTCGGGATCGTCGGCCAGCTCGTAGATGGATCCGTCCTCCTCGGCGTGTCCCGGTGTTCCCGGCGCTCCCGGCGCCGCTTCCCGCACAGAGAGCACCTGGCCGGGCAGGTGGGCCGTGGAGCGCAGCCGGTACTGTAACAGAATTCCTTTTTTCCGCATTTCCCGCGGCGGGAGCCCCTCCGGATCCGGAGATTTCTCCTCCTCGGCCTCGTCGGCCTCGTCCTGCTCGGCCCGGAGGGCGTCAGGGGCCAAAGTGCTGAGAGCGAGCGCCAGGAACTGCACGGGGCCCGCGTGGCCGTTCAGGGACACCATGCCCTTCCCTGGAAAACAGCGGGATCGGGCTGGGAACGGGAACTCCGGGAATGGGCCGGGAACAGCGGGATCGGGCTGGGAACGGGAACTGCGGGAATGGGCCGGGAACAGCGGGATCGGGCTGGGAACGGGAACTGCGGGAATGGGATGGGAACAGGAACTGCAGGATCGGGATGCGAATGGGAACAGCAGGATCAGGGTGGGAACAGGAACAGTGGGATTGGGATGGGAATGGGAACAGCAGGATGGGGCTGCAAATGGGCCAAGAATGGGGTGGGAATGGGAGCTGCAGGATTGGGGTGGGAGTGGGAACAGAGGGATGGGAACGGGAACAGCGGGATTGAGGTGGGAATCGGCTGGGAACGGGCTGGGAACAGGAACAGTGGGATCAGGCTGGGAATGGGCCGGGATCAGGATGGGAACAGGAAGAGTGGGATCGGGATGGGAACAGGCTGGGAATGGGCTGGGAATAGTCGGGGAATGGGCCAGGAACGGAAACAGCTGGATTGGGATAGGAATAAACTGGGAATGGGCTGGGAATGAGCCTGGGAACAGGTGCCATTTCTCTGGGAATGGGCGCTGTTTTTATGGGAATGGGTGCTGGGCTTGTGGGTATGGTGCTGGTTTTTTGGAAATGGTGCTGTTTCCCTGGGAATGGGCTGGGAACAGGCTGGAAATTGAGCTGTTTTTTGGGAATGGCACTGTTTTTTGGGAATGGCACTGTTTTTTGGGAATGGTGCTGGTTTTTGGGAACAGCACTGTTTCTCTGGGAATGGCGTTTTTTAGGAATGGTGCTGTTTTTTGGGAATATCACAGTTTTTTGGGAAAGGCACCATTTCTCTGGGAATAACACCTTTTGGGAATGGCACCGTTTCTCTGGGAACGGTGCTGTTTCTCTGGGAATGGCACTGGTTTTAGACAACGGCATTGTTTTTTGGGAATGGCGGTTTTTTGGGAACGGTGCTGTTTCTCTGGGAACGGCAGTGTTTTTTGGGAATAGCACTGATTTTTTGGGAACAGCACCGTTTCTCTGGAAATGGTGCTGTTTTTCAGGAATGACACTGTTTTTTGGGAAAGATACCATTTCCCTGAGAATGGCACCGTTCTTTGGGAATGGCACCGTTTTCCAGGAACGGGCGCTGTTTCCCCGGGAACATCCCGGTTTTCCCGGGCAGGCGGGGCTCACCGGTGATTTTGGGGATGCCCTCCAGGCGCGGCACGGGCAGCAGAACGATGATTCCCAGATCCGTCCCCACCCAGAGCGAGCCCTGGCACAGCAGGAGGCTGGTGACGCGCACGAGCTTCTGCCCTGCAACAGGAAAAACCGGGAAAAGGCGGGATCAGGGAGAATCCCACTGCCCAACTCCTGGCTGGCTGCGGGGTTCCCGTAGGGAATGGACTCGGGAAGAGCCTGGTGGGTCCAGGCTGAGAATAGAAAGGAATTAAAGGAGGGGAAAAGAAAAAGTGGGAGAAAAGCAAGATTCCAGCAGGACATGGGGATTTTATGGGAAGGAGTTAGCGGGAATAAATCCAGGGGAAGAGAGAAATCCAGGGAAAGACTAATCCATGGAAAGTGGTAAATCCAGGAAAATCAATGAATCCACAGCTCATGAAGGAGCTGCCACATTCCAGAGGGTCTGGGAGCAGGTGTTCAAATGGATTTAATCCCAACACTCCTGCCCGGGAATGCAGGGATGGGAGGGATATCGGGACATCGGGATATTGGGATATCAGGACATGCTGGGAAAAAGAGGAAAAACCAGGGAATTACACAAGTCTGGTGCTTGGAACTAATGAAGGGATTGTGGAGCTGTGGAGTGGGAATGAGGCTGGGATAACCTGGAGTGGGAATGAGGCCAGGATAGCACAGAGTGGGGCAGGGATGGGCGATGGGATCAGGGGACAAAGTTGGGATTGAGGGAAAGGATCACAGAACAAATCTGGGATCCAGGGATGGGATCAGAGAAGTTGGGATCGAGCGAAGGGATCAGAGCACCATGTCAGGATCCAGGGATGGGATCATGGGACACAGTTCCTGCCCAGTTCCATCCCTGCCTCCTTCCTCGGGAAAGCCGCAGATCCCAGTGGGACACCCTGGGCTGCACCATTCCCAAATTCCCCTTGGATCCATTAATTAACCCCCCTCAATAGCTGCTAATTAGGATCTCACTGGGCAGCAGGAAGGTCCCATTCCCTAATTTCCTATAGACTCATCAATTAACTCAAACCCCTCGTTAGTCCTGACTGGGCTCTCACTGGGCAGCAGGAAGGTCCCATTCCCTGAGTCCCATGGATCCGTTAATTACTCACCCTAATTAGGGTCATTAATTGCTCACCGGGCAGCAGCAGGGTGGTCCTGGTGGCCACGTTGATCTCCTGGAGGTGCTCCCGGGTCTCGGTGTGGAACAGGCGGATGGAGGAGCCCTGGGCGAAGGCCATCCACACCCCGCTGCCCGCCCGCACCATCAGCGTCACCTCGGCCGCCGGGTCAGGGTGTGCCTCGAAACAGTGCTGGGGGATCCCCAACATTCCTGGGATTACTGGGATTCGCGGAATTCCCTAATTTCCCAGAATTCCTGCTCTTGGAGCGCAGAGCTCCACCGGGAATTCCGCTCCCAAGCCCTCCCTGCCGGAATCCAGCCCTGTTTCATGCACCTCTAGGGTTTTTTTGGGATTCCGTGAACCCCGCAGTTCCCAGAATTCCCGCTCTCAGGAGCCGCTCTGGGAGCGCACAGCTCCGCTGGGAATTCAGCTCCCAGCCCTCCCCGCCAGAATCCACCCCTCTCCAAGTCCCTTCCAGGGCTTTTCCCACTCCCGTTCCCATTCCTGTTCCTGTTCCCATTCCCATCCCTATCCCCATTCCTATTAATGGCTCATTTCCATTCCCAATCTCATTCCCATTCTCATCCCCATTCCTGTTCCTTTTCCCCTTCCCATCCCCATTCCCATTTCCCATTCCTGTTCCCATTCCCATTAATGGCTCATTCCTTTTCCCATCCCCAAACCCATTCCCATTCTCATCTCCATTACCTCATCTCCATTATACCATTCCTGTTGTTCCCATTCCCATCCCATCCCCATACCCCTTATCCCGTTCCCGCTGTTCCCGTTACCCCGTTCCCGCTGTTCCCATTACCCCGTGACCCCGTTCCCGCTGTTCCCGTGACCCCGTTCCCGCTGTTCCCGTTACCCCGTTACCCCGTTCCCGCTGTT
>JAWWMU010000071.1:1660457-1680381 GCA_035048155.1 Cinnycerthia olivascens
CATCATCCCCAAAAATGAGCTCCCTGCGGGACATCATCCCCAAAAATGAGCTCCCTGTGGGACATCGTCCCCAAAAATGAGCTCCCTGTGGGACATCGTCCCCAAAAATGAGCTCCCTGCGGGACATCATCCCCAAAAATGAGCTCCCTGTGGGACATCGTCCCCAAAAACAGAATTTCGGGGTGAGGTCCCCATGGGCATCACTCCCCAAAGCACATCCAGCGGGACCTGTCCCTCCAAACCCTCGGGTGAGCTCCTGACGAGCTCCGAGTCCCTCACCACTCGTTTCTCCTCCAAACCCATCCCAAATCCATGGGTGGAACACGCTGGATCCCCTGATGCCAAACAAACCCAAATCCTAAATCCCAGCGGTGCCATGGAACAATCTGGGATGCCACAATCCCAAGCAAATCCATCCCAAATCCCGGTGTCTCCATGAAAAATATCAGGATCCCCCAATGCCAAGCAAACCCAACCCATATCACTGGGATCCTGAGTAAACCCATCCCAAATCCCAGCGGCTTCGTGGAACACTCCGGGATGCTCCGACCCTGAACAAGCCCATCCCAAATCCCGGTGGCCCCCAGCCCAGGCCTCACCGGCTCGTGTCCAGCAGGATCTCGGTGCCCAGCACGCAGACGCCGCGGGCGGCCTGGCTGGTGGACATGGGCACGGCGTGGCGCGGGGCCATGGCGAGCCAGGCACGGGCAGGGAGCTGCGCCGGCTGTGCCGGGAAACCAGCAGGACTGGATTAAAAGGCTCGGGAAGGTGACTCCTCCTTCCCGGGATGACGGGGCTCGGCCCGGGGACCCTGGTTCCACCTCCGTGCCCAGATGGAGGCGATAGGGCAGCCCCGGGGCGGCCGCGGCGTGACAGCCAGCCCTGCTGGATGCTCCCCGGTGCGGGTTTGGGGTTCGCTGCCCTCTTTTTGTTCCGTCCCAAACCCTGCAGTTCATGCATTAAACATCCTCGCTGCCCCGGCAGCGCAGGGCGGTTGTTTGGGGTTATTACGGCGCTGTCATTAAAACCGGGCATTTTCTTTAAAACACCCCAAATTTTCCAGCCGGCCGCTCCGGGCGCGGCTGAGTCACGGCCCCGGCTGCAGCAGCAGCAGCAGCAGCAGCAGCAGCGGGGCCATGCCCGAGCGCAGCTGAACAAAGGGAAATGTTTGCTCAGGACGGTCCTTCCCATCCCAACCATGCCGAGGACGTGAGGGACAGACGGGGCAGGGAGAACTGGTTATGGGGCAGGCAGGGACGGGGAAAACACCGACAGCCAACAACCAGAGCTTCCCGAGGAAATCCAAACTGCTCTGTGCCTCGCTGACCGGGAGTTCCAGGGGAACGATGGGGTTTAGGTTGAGATCTCACGGGAAAGATCCCCTTTGCTGGAAGGTGTGGGCACTGCAGATATCTATCGCTCTCCGGGCCATCCCACCCCGTCCCATCCCATCCCGCGGGATGCGCCTGCCTGCCAGAGGGGAAACCCGGCGGGAGTGGGAGGGAGTCCCCTGCCTGCGGGGGATGGAGGGAGCAGCTCCAGAGGGTCTCTGTGCCAGAGTTTATCCCCAGGAACAGCTCCAGAGGGTCTCTGTGCCAGAGTTTATCCCCAGGAACAGCTCCAGAGGGTCTCTGTGCCAGAGTTTATCCCCAGGAATAGCTCCAGAGGGTCTCTGTGCCAGAGTTTATCCCCAGGAACAGCTCCAGAGGGTCCCTGTGCCACATTGGCACAGGGAATGGGGTGGGATGTGCTCAGGACAGGGAATGGGGTGGGTGGGATGTGCTCAGGGCAGGAAATGGGGTGGGTGGGATGTGCTCAGGGCAGGGAATGGGGTGGGTGGGATGTGTTTGGGACAGGGAACGCGGTGGGTGGGATGTGCTCAGGACAGGGAATGGGGTGGGTGGGATGTGTTTGGGATCACCCTGACCCTGGCAGAAATGCAGGGGTGCATGGAATGCATGCATGAGGACGGGGCCAGGGAAGGAGGCAGGTGCTGGTGCTGCAGCAGGCGGCCCCACAGCGACCCGGGGGTCTCAGCCGGGGTCCGGGGGGCTGGGCAGGGCTCAGAGGGGCCCAACTGCACCTGAGCAGGGAATTCCCGGGGGGATCAAACGGCTGGGATGGGCCCAGCTGAGCTCGGGGAATGGGGAAATGGAAAGAGGGGAAAGGGGGAAAGGGGGTCCAGGAATGGGGAAAGGGCTCCAGGACAGGGCTCCCTCCCACCATAACTGCAGCCACCACCCCCAGCTCCATCTCTCGTACCCCAGAACAGCCTCAGTAACTCGATGAGCCCAGAGAAGCACTCAGGATACTCCAGCAGGGAATGCTGGTGGCGTTTCCAGGCCGTCCCAGGCCTCCCTCGTTACTAAAACCCCGTTTTCCACAGCCCAGCACAGCCCAAAATCCCGCTGGGAATGGCGCTGGCTCTCCAGACCTCCCCGGGGAGCCAGGACGATGGTGAGAGAAACGATAAAAGGGCTCCTCTGTCTCCTCTTTGGACGTAATCCTCTGGTGCTCGTGGATTAATTTTCCTGACAGCGGGGTGGCCCCACGGCAGCAGAGCCGCGGGCAGGGCTCCCCACTGGTCGCACTGGTCTGCACTGGTTCGCACTGGACAGGGGCCGTGGCCGGAGCCTGCTGGGCCGGTTCGGGCCGAGGGCCGGACAGGGACAGCCCTGGGGCCGGGCAACGGGATCGGGGCTCTGCCATCTGCGGGGAGGGGAGCTCGGAGCTGCCGGGGACACGGCAGGGGCTGGGGCGGCTGTGCCCCCCAAAATCCGGTGGGATCGTGTTCCTGGGCATGGAGGGGACACAAGGCTCAAACCTTTCAGGGATGGGGCGGCTGTGCCCCCCAAAATCCAGCGGGGTCACAGCCCTGGGAAACACAGGGGATGCAGGACCCAAACCTTTCAGGGATGGGACATCCCAATTCCAGCCCATTTCCCCAATCCCATCCCCCTTTTCCCCCAATCTCAGTCCCATTCCCCAATCCTAGCCCCTTTTTCCCCAATCCCGCCCCCTTTTTCCCCAATCCCGCCCCCTTTTTCCCCAATCCTAGCCCCCCTAATCCCAGTTCCAGCCAGCTCCCTCCGGGGCGTCGTTCCTCGCCCGTCCTGCAGCACCGCTCTGCCGAGGAAAGTCTGATAATCTCCCTAAGCCGCCAATTACAGCTGGCTAATTACGCCTCGCTAATTACCCCGCGTGCAGAATTGCAGGCAGGAGCCTTTAGGAGCCGGGGCAGCCTCGCCACCCGCAGCAGGGCGAGACATCAAAGCGGCGGCAGCCCCTGCCGGCTGCGTTGGGGCTTCTGGAGCCTTCTGCAGGGTTCCTATAGGGTTTATTTAGGTTTTCTTTAGAGATTTTTTAGGTTTCTTTAGATTTGCTTTAGGGTTTCTTTAGTTTTCTTTGGATTACTTTAGATTTTCTTTAGGTTCCTGTAGGGTTTCTTTGGTTTCCTTTAGGGTTTCCTTTAAGTTTCTTTATGTTTCTTTAGCTTTTTTTGTTTAGTTTAGGGTTTCTTTAGGGTTTTCTTTAGTGCTTTTCCCTGCGGCTGGAGCCGGGCACGGTCCCCAAGCCTGTCCTGCCGCACAGATCTCCCGCTCTGACCCACAGGTCCCCCCACAGATCTCCTGTTCTGCCCCTACCCCATTAATTCCCCCTCAGCCCCAGCACAGCCTCAGCTCTGCCCCAGCGCCTCCCTCCCGGATCCCCGGATTCCCGAATTCCCGGCAGGAACGGGCCGCTCCTGCCGGCACCTCCCGGACGCCGAAGGCAGACCCGGGGGGCTCCGGGATCGCTCCCCTCGCACCGCCCGGAGCTCCGCGCCCCCGTCCCCCGAGCGGGCACCCGGGGAGGGCAAATCCTGGAGCTCCAGCTGCGGGAAAACCCTCGGGAAGGGCGCGCGGGGGCCGCTCCCGAGCTCTAGGCTGGGATCGGCTCCCAGCTCCCGGGAATTCGGGCACAGCAGCTCCCGGTCCCATCTGGGCGTTAAAAACCTCCAGGAATCCTCGGAGCGGCCCGGACCCACCGGGGAGCCGCGAGAGAGATCCAGGCACAAACCGGGATCTCTCCCGATCCCGGTACAGCCGCGGGACAACTCCATGAAAAACCGAATTCCAGTGGAAACCATCCCAATTCCAATGGAAACCATCCCAACTCAAATGAAATTATCCCAATTCCAGTGGAAATTGTCCCGATTTAGCTCAGATTCCCAATTTTCCCAAACCCGAACTTCCCAGCTTCTGGCCCAGATGCTCATCCAGGATATTCCTCAGCACAACCCCGGAATTATTGGGGCTGGAAGGGCTTTAAATCCCATCCCATTCCCCCTCTTTCCATGATGGGATTCCAGGGAGAGGATATTCCCTGTAAACCCCAGGAACATCAATCCCCAAGCCCTTCTCACCCCCCAAATCCAAGGGAGATTATCCCAATTCCAACGGAAATTATCCCAATTCCAATTAACTCATCCCAGTTCCAAGAGAAATCATCCCAGTTCCAAGGGAAATGATCCCAATTCCAATGAAATAATCTCAATTCCAATGGAAGTTATCCCAATTTAGGTCAGATTCCCAATTTTCCCAGCCCTGAACGTCCTTGCTCTTGACCTGGACATCCACCCAGGATATCCCTCAGCACAATCTCGGAATTATTTGGGCTGGAAGGGCTTTAAATCCCACCCTACTCCCCGTTTTTTCCGTGGCAGCGTGGAGATGATCCCTACAAACCTCAGGAACTTCCATCCGCACGGAGGGAAGCCGGGGCTGGGAAAGGGAAGCCCGAGAGGGATGGAAATGCGGGACACTCAGCCGAGCTCTGCTGCTGCTCGCTAATTGCCTGTGGCTCCCAGGATGTGGGGCAGCAGTTTGGGCTGAAAAATGAATATTTAGCTGGCTGTTAATAAACCATGCAAAGTCCGCGTAGGCGGGAATTGCTTCTGACGCGCCGCGGAGCGGCCCGGGGTGACAAAACCAGCTCCGAGCTCCCTTCAGCTTCCCAATTTCCCTTTGAAAATAAGCGGGAGGGGAGGGGGGGAAGGAGAGCTCTGCTCTTGCCCGCGGGCTGGGAAAGCGGGAGCGGGCAGGGATTTTCCCTAGAGAGCAGAAAGAGAGGGTGAAGCGCACCCCAGAGATGCGGCCAGATCCCAAAATGCCGCAAATCCGCCCTGGGGATCCCGAGTTGGGGTCAGGGAGGTGAGGAGGGACCGGGAGCTGGGGACAGCTGGGGGAGCTCCTTACCCAGGGCTGGGAGCCGGCCAGGCTTGGGGACAGCTGCCCTCCCTCCCTCCCTGTCCATCCCTGTCCGTCCCTCCCTGTCCATCTGTCCCTCCCTGCCCCTCTCTCGCTGTCCGTCCCTCCCTGTCCATCTGTCCCTCCCTGCCCCTCTCTCGCTGTCCATCCCTCCCTGTCCCTCTCTGTCCCTCCCTCCCGGTCTATCCCTGTCCCTCCCGGTCTATCTCTGTCCCTCTCTGTCCACCTCTGTCCCTCGCTGTCCCTCCCTGTCCATCCCTGTCCCTCGCTGTCCATCCCTCGCTGTCCATCTCTCGCTGTCCATCCCTGTCCCCCCCTCCCTGTCCCTTGCTGTCCCGCCTTCCCTGTCCATCCCTCCCTGTCCCTCCCTGTCCCTCGCTTTCCTTCCGTCCCTCCCCCGGGTCACTTTCTCACTTTCGGAGGTCCAGCCCAGCCGCCCCCTCGCTCCCATTGTCATCCCAGCCCCACCGGGAGGAGGAGGAAGAGGAGGGAGGCCGGCCCGGGGAAGGAGCAGCAGCGGCCGAGAGGGCTCGGCAGGGCAGGTCCCGGTGCGGGTCCGGTGCGGGTCCCGGTGCCCATGGCCGCGGAGATGCCGGGGGGGCCCCGCACGCTGCGGCTGCAGCACGGGAACCGCATCGAGGCCCTGTGCGTGCTGGGCGGCCACGTCCGCGCCGACGTCTTCGGGTGAGAGGGACCCCAGAACTCCCCTTCCTCCTCCTCCTCCACCTTCCTCCCCTTTTCCCTTCTGCAAATCCCTGCTCCTCGTTTCTCCTCTTGTTTTCCCAAACCCGCAGCTGATGGGCAGCTACACTGATGTCCTCAGATGAGTGGGACCCCCAGAACTTCCTTTCCTCCTCCTCCTCTTCCACCTTTCTCCTCCGCTTTCCCTTCTGCAAATTCCTGCTCCTCCTTTTCCCTGTGGGAATCCCTGCTCCTCGTTTTCCCTTCTGCAAATTCCTGCTCCTCCTTTTTCCCTCTGCTGCCCCAAACCCCACAGCTGCTGGGCAGCCACACAGATGTTCTCAGATGAGTGGGACCCCCAAAACTTCCTTTCCTCCTCCTCCACCTTTCTCCTCGCCTTTCCCACTGTTTTTTTCCTCTGGGAATCCCTGCTCCTCGTTTTTCCCCTGCTTCCCCAAACCCCAGAGCCCCGACACCGTTCTGATGTAATTTGTGGGCAGAACCCTCCCCGGGCTTTGCAGGAATCCCTGGAAAGCTTTGAACACCCCTGGATATACCCGGGTCTGACCCAGTGGCAGCTCGGGGAGCTGCTGGAGAGCAGAGGGACAAGCAGGAGCCCGAGGAAGGACTGCAAAATAAGGGAAGAACATAAAAATAATTTCCTGACCAAAACCTTGGGAAAGTGGGAAATCCCCAGAGCGCCAACCCCGCTTCCCTAAAACCAACCCAGGGCTGAACTCCGGGATAATTGTTCCTGCCGAGGGACAAAGAAGGTGAAAAGCTCATTCCAGGCTCGAGTCTGGTCGGGGCTGCTGTTGCAAATCCCAACCTCGATATTCAAGCCAAGCAGAGCTGTCCCAGCTCCCCTGGCACCTCTCCAGGCCAAATCCCTTCCCAGCGGAATCCCCAGGTCCCAGGAACCAGGAAACCAAACCAGTTTTTCCATGTGTTATTAAAGGCAATTTCAGGATTTGAGGAACACCCAGGCGGGACGGAGCAAAGGAGCGCTCGGATTTCCTCCCCCCGTTGCCAGGAGCGCGGGTTTGGTGGGACTGGTGGCATCTGAGAAATCTGATCAATGCCAGGTCTCGGGTGTCGGGGCAAAGAGCCCGAAAATAATAACTTGGGAAGGAAGGGTAATTCGGGAAAAGGAGCCCGGAGAGGGGAAGAGCAAGGGCACATCGGACTGGGAGCAGGGCAGCGCAGACAGCTTTGGGGCTGGATAAAATCCCCCAAAAATGAGAGTTTCCCGTGGAAAAGCCTCTCAGAGGGGTGTTTCGAGGAGTTGTTAAACCCCGGGCTGGAAAACAAACAGGGATTTCTGCATGGAAGCGCGAACCCGGGTTGGTTTGGATTATCCCAGATCCTTACCCACAGCGAGGGCTGCAAACACTCACGGGGGCTAAGCCGGCCCTAAACCCGGGCTAATTCCCGGGCAGGAGCAGGGCAGGAAGGTGCCGGCGGTGAGCGCGGAGCCGCCGGCGCGCCGGGTCCTGGCCGCGCTGCCGGCACGGAATGAATCCCGGTGGGAACGCCGCGCTGGCCCCGCAGAGCCCTGCAAATTCCGGCTGTTTCTGGCAGGGCGGCCCCCGCCGGGGCTGTGGCCTTTGGCGTGAAGCACACGGAGGGTGTCAGCGTGGACGTGCTGTTCCGCGGCCGCGCCGAGCCCGAGGCCGTGTGCGGCGCCGGCACGAGGTGGCCGCTGGCCGAGGGCACCGTGCTGAGGTTCAGCATGAGCCGGGCCAGCTCCGAGGTCAACGACAACAAGGTGAGGAGCGGGGTCCTGGGAGCGGGACCCCCAGGGAGGGAGAACCCCCTGCCCCAATGTGGGATCCGGGGCTTGCAGGTCACCGTCAGCTTTTACGCCGAGGGAGGGAAGCCCATCAACCAAGCCGGGGTATTCCTCACTGGCGTCGGTGAGTCTGGAGCTCCAGGAGTCCGTCCCGGTCCCCCTGTTCCTGGAGCAGGAGCAGGGGTGGGGACAACAAATCCGGGGATGCCTGGCCTGGGGGTTTGGCAAATCCCTGCCGTCATGCCCGGGGATGAGGCGGCTCCGTGCCCGCAGGGATCTCCCTGGACGTGGACGCGGATCGGGACGGAGTAGTGGAAAAGAACAGCCCCAATAAGGTACCCCAGCCTCCTCTGCCCTGCAGAAGCTCCACGGGCTCAGTGGATCCCAAGCCCGCTGAGCCCCAGGGGTGCTTCAGGCGAGCTGGGCCTGGGGGCCAGAGGGACATGGGGCCATCCTGCTGGTCAGCTGTGACAAGGAGTTCCCCTTCATTCCGCCCTCCGACTGCGACAGCGAGCCGGTGTTCAACAGGGAAGGTATCAGCTCCCCAAACCCCTTGTCCCCAAAACCGCCACGGCCCCCTCTCTGTGACCTTCCCTGAGAGGGACCCAGCCCAGCACCCGGCCCAGGAACCAGCTGCTCCCCGCCAGCCGCCGAGCAAGCTTCCCACGTGGGAATTTCTGGGGAATTAACGCCGCGCCAACTCGCCGGAGCCAGGCAGGGCGCGGAGGCAGGGCCAGGGGGCGACCGAGGCTCCGGGGCCAGCACGCCACGGGCCAGGGATGCTCCGCGCAGGTGAGAGGAGCGCGGGGTGAGGCACGAGGCCGGCAGCCAGGAATCCACCCACCCGTTCCTGGAAAACCATCCCGCGCGGAGCCAGGCCCGGAGGCGTTCCGAGGTCACGGGCCGGCAGTGCCAGGGATGGGCAGGGAGGAGGGAAAAGGGCGTTTGGGTCACGGCCCACGAGGCACAAGCTCTGCTCGGTCAGGGTGGGGCGGGTTTCTCGGGGAGGAGATCCAAACCCCGGGAGGGAACAGGGAGAACGCCGCCCGGTCTGCTCTGTCTCCCCACAGACCTGCTGGACATGGCTCAGATGGTGCTGAGGACAGAGGGGCCCCAGCGCCTGCCCCGGGGGTATGAAATCATCCTCTCCGTCTCCGTCAACGACGCAGACAAAGTTGGGGTCTTCCACGTGCAGAGTAAGGCCTTGCTCAGCTCCTGCTGGGCCAGCAGGGCCGGGGGTTGAACGGGGGTCACCCCACTGCTTCATCCCTGCTGGCAGCACGCTCCAGAGCACATCCCCTCCTCCTTCCACGCTGCGGGCACGGGGGTTATTTTCTGGGAATGTAATCCCTCTCCCAGCCAGGAATGTGCCGTGGAGGAGCTTGGGCTCGTCCCGCCGTGCAGGGGGAGTCTGGGGCATCGTCCTCCGGTGGAGGAGCACAAATTCCATGAGAGCACCTTCCTGAGGGCTGCTCCACCCCAGGAAAGGCTGAGGCGTTTCCTCTTATCCCTCCTGGCAAAGACAAAATTCCAAGTCGCTCAACCTCTGCTTCAAGGTGCTGGATCACACCTGGATTCAGAGCTGGATCTCCTCAGAGGTCTAGGGGATCTGTTCCTGGCCATCCCCCAGAAATGCACCCCAGAAACGCGTGGGGAGCCTCAGGGAAAGCTGGGCTCCCCCTACCCCGGCATGTCCAAGCACCCTGGGTTTAAAAAGGGAATTCCTGGGTGCAAGCACCCCCAGGTCTCCCTGCTCACTTTCCCCGACCTGTGCATTCGGGTTATCCCTGTGGAAACCCAGCCCTGTTTCCCGGGGCGCTGCGGGAGCTCCTTGCCCAAGGAAAGAGGCGGGAATCCCAACAAGCCTCAGGGTTTCCCGGTTTTTCCCCCGGCAGATCCCTTCTTCGGGCAGCGCTATGTGCGGGTGCTGGGCTGCAGGAAGCTGTTCCACACCGTGCCCTACCCCGGCGGCGCTGCCGAGCTCCACTTCTTCGTGGAGGGGCTGCGCTTCCCCGACGAGACCTTCTCCGGGCTGGTGTCCATCCACGTCAGCCTCCTGGAGCCGCTGGCTGAGGTCAGGAGCTCCCAGGAACTCCTGGGGACGGGGTGGATGGGAGGCTGCACCCAGGAGATCGGGATGGTGCCAGATTGACCCCGTCAACCGACCCCAGAAATGATTCCCAGTTTGGGGGGAACGTCCCTGATTCCTGCTTGGTTCCCTCAGGGCATCCCTCACTCGCCGATCTTCAGGGACACCGTGGTGTTCCGGGTGGCTCCGTGGATCATGACCCCCAACACCCAGGCCCCAGTGACCCTCTTTGTGTGCAGGTACAGCTGGTGCTTCCCCAGCCCCGTTGCTCCTAGGCCTGGAGATGGGCTGGGAACAGGGAATTCCCATCCCTTCCCATCCCTTCCCATCCCTTCCCATCCTCTCCCCTCTTTCCCATCCTTGCCGTCCTCTCCCATCCTCTCCCATCCTCTCCCATCCTCTCCAGTCCTTTCCATCTTTCCCATCCTTCCCATTTTTCCCACCCTTTCCCATCCTTCCCACCCTCTTCTCCAGCATGAAGGACAATTACCTGTTCACCAAGGAGATCCAGAGCCTGGCGGCCAAGGCTGGCTGTAAGCTGAAGGTTTGCTTCGGCTACATCAACCGCGGAGACCGCTGGATGCAGGTAGGGGGGCTCCAAAAAGCCGGGAAAGCCCATCCCTGCCGCTGCCCCACGCGGGATTTCCTCCCTCCCCAGGACGAGGTCGAGATCGGCTACACCCACGCCCCCCACAAGAGCTTCCCGGTGGTGCTGGACTCCCCCCGGGAGAGAGGGATGGAGCAACTCCCCGTCAAGGAGCTGCTGGTGAGAGACGGTTCCTTGCGCTCCCAGGGGTTTGCCCAGCCCACATTCCCCTTTCCAAAGTCCCCCTCGCCCTCGGTTCCGTGCGTGGAATTGCCCAGAGAAGGAGAGTGGGACACCTCCACAGGGAGGTTCCCTCTCACCCGCACCCCAGAGCTCCGGGAAACCTCTGATCCGGGGGGAAAGGAGGAGCCGACGCCCCGGGAATGAAATGGAAGGAGCCCAGCTCTGTGATGGGATTTCCCCCCTGGGCATCCCAGGGACGGGCTGCGCTCTCCTTTCCCCACCGTGCCGGGAACACCTGGCAGCTCCCGGGCGGGACAGGGTCCGTTTGCTCCCTTGGAAGAGCACGGGAGGCAGCCAGTGCCAGGAGCATCCCTGTGGGCTCCTTGGGCCAGGGCAAGCCTGGGGTGGGACGTTCTGGGAGACCTCAGCACAGAAAAAAGCTGGAACGGGCGATCTCTGGGAGATACCCCCACACGGACACCCCCAGGCAGCCACGGAGTCGCTGTCCCCAACTCCCAGCCCTGGCAGGAATGGGAGCCGAGGGCAAATCCCAGCTTCTGTCCCTCTGGGAAAGGCTGAGGGCTCTCGGGAGCGCTGAAATCCATCGTTTCTCATGCCTGGCACGGGAACATCCAGTCGTGGATTCCTCCAGCGCAGATCTGCCCTCTTTGGGAATTGCTCTGTCTCGTATTTAGGGCAGCAATTTCAGCCTTGGGAGCTGCTAACACATTATCCTCCAATTTCTGCTTTGAAGCTTGCCCTAATCCCCAGCCCGACCTTTCCAATCTCACTTTCCAGCTAGGAATACTTAGCCCGACGCCACGGGCATGGGTCAAGGCCTGAGCCCCTGGAAGCCCATGCCAGGGAAAAAGGAGACGAGAGGGAATTATCCCCTCAAATTCAGGATGGAACTGATAGGACTTGGATATGACCCGCAAACCTGGGATGAACCAGAGTCCTGACAGTTGAAACCGGGCGGGCTCCGTGGTTTTATTAAACTGAAATGAGTTGGGAGCAGGTGGTCGGTGCTCAGGCCCTCCCTCAGCACCCAGAGAAAAAGGGATCTGATCCCGGCCATCTCCTAAAAATGCACCCCAAAAACGCTCGGGGAGCTTCAGGGAGCCTCCCTGTACCCCAGCATCTCCAAACACCCTGGGTTTAAAAAGGGAATTTCGGGGTGGAGGCACCTCCAGGTCTCCCTGCTCGCTTTTCCCGGCCTGTGTATTTGGGTTATCCCTATGGAAACCCGACCCTGGTAAGCGACTGGGATTTAACTCAAACCCCGCGGACACCTGATCTCCTCCCAGGGGCTGCCCGGGTCCGCCCCGACTCCAGCCCGAGAGCAGGGAAAGCGGGATTTTGGTGTCATCCCTGCCGCTTCTGCCCCGTTTTTCACGCTCCCTCGGGCTTTGGCACACAGAGCCGAGCGCTAATTGCCCCTGCAGCACAGCTCCGCCAGTCCCTGATACATTAAGTCCTGGAAATCAGGGCTTAAGAAGGATTTAAGTGCCTCGAAGCCCTTGGGGTGGCTCTTAGCCCAGGGCAGAGTCACCCTCAGGGGCTGGAGTTCACCTCCCTGCCAGATCCAGAACTTCGCTCGGGGCTGCCTAATTAGCTTAATGTGGACACTTAAACCTTGGCTTAATGTGAGCACTTAAACCTTGGCTTAATGTGAGCACTTAAACCTTGGCTTAATGTGGACACTTAAACCTTGGCTGTGAGATGACAGAGGAGATCTGGCCTGGTTTAACATGGACATTTAAACCTTGGCTGTGAGATGACAGAGGAGATCTGGCCTGGTTTAACATGGACATTTAAACCTTGGCTGAGGGATGACAGAGGAGATCTGGCCCCAGGCCTGGGTTCTGCTCAGGTCCCGATTATTCCTGCCCCTCTGTGACCCTGAGGCTTCTCCCGCTGCCTTTCCCGTTGTCGTCGCCGTCCCCACCCACCCTGCAGGAGGATCAAACCAGGGGGTCAGGGCGGTTCCTCTTTTCCCAGGGCCCCGATTTTGGCTATGTGCACAAGGAGCCCCTCTTCGAGGCTGCAGCCAGCCTGGACTCCTTCGGGAATGTGGAGGTCAGCCCGCCCGTGTGCGTGGCCGGCAAGGAGTATCCCTTGGGAAGGATCCTCATCGGCAGCAGCTTCCCCACGTGAGAGTCTGGGAAAAACACAGCTTTGGGGGCACAGGCTCGACAAGCACCGTGAAATACCACCAAAATTGGGTTAATTGGGTTAATTGGGTTCATCAGCCACTGCCTGAGCAGGGTGGGGGCTCCCAGGTTTCTTCACCTCAGTGGCAATTTACAGATGAGTGCCCAGGCAGATGTTGATGGGAATATCCCCCCAAACCAAGAATCCAAGCAGATGTTGATGGGAATATCCCCCAATCCGAGTGTCCAGGCAGATGTTGATGGGAATATCCCCCAATCCGAGTGTCCAGGCAGATGTTGATGGGAATATCGCCCAATCCGAGTGTCCAGGCAGATGTTGATGGGAATATCCCCCAATCCGAGTGTCCAGGCAGATGTTGATGGGAATATCTCCCAATCTGAGTGTCCAGGCAGATGTTGATGGGAATATCCCCCAATCCGAGTGTCCAGGCAGATGTTGATGGGAATATCTCCCAATCTGAGTGTCCAGGCAGATGTTGATGGGAATATCCCCCAATCTGAGTGTCCAGGCAGATGTTGATGGGAATTTCCCCCCAGGTCCGCTGGCCGCAGGATGACCCGGCTGGTGCGGGATTTCCTCTACGCCCAGCGTGTCCAGGCCCCTGTGGAGCTCTATTCCGACTGGCTGGCCGTGGGCAACATCAACGAGTTCGTCACCTTCGTCCCCACCTCTGACAAAAAGGTACCCAGGGACAAAAGGTACCCCCGTGCTGCCCCAGGGGTCCTCCTCCGGGACACAAATCCCACTGGGAGACCCCCGGGGCTCGCTCCTTTGGCATCCCCAGCTGGTATTCACTTGGGTTTCATTCCCCACCCCAAAATGAGGGATCTGAGCACAAAAAAAAGGGATTTGCTGGGCTCTTAATGAACGCAAATAGAAGGGAAAAGATGCCTGTAAAGGTATCCAAGAAATTCCAGCCTTAAGATTTTCAGAGGCCCAGCATCTCCCAGAGATTTTCAGAACATTTCTCTCTCCTGGGGCTTTTCCTGCTTCTAACACAGACTTTTCCCTGAGGGAAAGCAAGCCTTGACCTGGATGGCTCAAAAAAAAAGGGAATTTTATCCCTACATTTTCAGAACATTTCTCTTCCCTCTAGCATGGCTTTGACTGTTTCTCACATCAATTTTTCCCTCAGGGAAACCAAGCCTTGACCTGTATGGCTCAAAAAAAAG
Source organism: Cinnycerthia olivascens (assembly GCA_035048155.1). NCBI lineage: Eukaryota > Metazoa > Chordata > Aves > Passeriformes > Certhiidae > Cinnycerthia > Cinnycerthia olivascens. The sequence continues at coordinate 1,674,385 of JAWWMU010000071.1, forward strand.
GAATATTTCTGCCCACAAACCCATGGGTTAAAGGAGGCGCTAGATAACAGCAAAGTCTCCCAATTTAAGCGTTTCTAGTTGGGGTTTTTGCAGAAGCGAGTCCCTGGGGCCCTGCAGGGCTGCAGGTGACCCCGGCCGTGTTCCCGCAGCGATTCCGGATGCTGCTGGCCAGTCCGGCCGCCTGCTACCGGCTGTTCCGCGAGAAGCAGAAGGAGGGACAGGGAGAAGCCACCATGTTCAAAGGCAAGGGCACACAGCCAGGGCCACGCGGGGACATTTTCCCTCCCGGGTGTCCTTCAGCGGGATGCCTGCCTGCCGCCCCCGGCCTCCTCCAGCCCTATTTCAGGAAAGCGAGTGGGATGGGAGGGATAAAGGCCTCTGCGTGGAGGGGATGTTTGCTGCCTGGGATGGAGCTTCTGGAAATGCCAGCAGAGCTCCAGCACGGAGCAGGACAACTGGCAGCTCTCGTGTCCCCCCAGACGAGCACTGGGTTTTTTCCCTTCCATTGTGGTTTTGATCCATGACAGGGTTGGGAAGTCTCTGTGTATCTCCAAGGATATTTCATTGCGGTTTTGGTCCATGGTGGATTTGGAAGAAGGTCTCTGTATCTCCAAGGATATGGAGATCCAGCACAGAGTAGGAGGACAACCATCAGCTCTCCTGTCCAGATTAGCACTGGGTTTTTTCCCTTTCACTGTGATTTTGGTCCATGATAGGTTTGGGAGAAAGTCTCTGTATCTCCAAGGACATGGAGCTCCTGCATGGAGTGGGACAACTGGCTGCTCTTGTGTCCAGATTAGCACTGGGGTTTTCCCTTTAATTGTGATTTTGATCCGTGGCAAAGTTGGCAGAAGGTCTCTGTATTTTCAAGGATATGGAGCTCCAGCACAGAGCAGAATAACCAGCAGCTCTCGTATCCCCTCAGATTAGAAGTTTTTCCCCTTTCATCGTGATTTTGGTCCATGGTGGGTTTGGGAGAAGGTCTCTGTATCTCCATATCTCCAAGGATATGGAGCTCCAGCACGCAGCAGGACAACTGGCAGCTCTCCTGTCGCCCTAGACTAGCACTGAGGCTTTTTCCCTTTCATTGTGATTTGGATCTGTGGCAAGGTTGGGAGAAGGTCTCTGTATCTCCAAGGATATGGAGTTCAGCACGGAGAGGGACAACCAGCAGCTCTATTAGCACTGGGTTTTTTCCCTTTCATTGTGCTTTTGATCTGTGGTGGGGTTGGGAGAAGGTCTCAGTATCTCCAAGGATATGGAGCTCCAGCATGGAGTGGGACAAGTGGCAGCTCTCCTGTCCAGATTAGCACTGGGTTTTTTTTCCCCTTTCACTGTGATTTTGATCCATGATGGGGCTAGGAGAAGGTCTCCAACGATATTTCATTGTGGTTTTGATCTGTGGCGGGGTTGGGAGAAGGTTTCCGTATCTCCAAGCATATGGAGCTCCAGCACAGAGCCGGACAGCTGGCAGCACTGGGATTTTTCCCCTTTCATTGTGATTTTGATCTATGATGGCTTTAGGAGGTCTCTGTATCTCCAAGGGCTCCTCTGGTCTCTCAGGGCACCTGACTGCCCTCAGACCAGGGCTGACCCATGGAGGGGGATGCTGTGGAGAAACCCACTGGATTCCCGTGGGCAGGAGGATGGACGACAGGACTTTTCCAATGCTCCATTCCCTCTCCTCAGCTTCCCAAACATCATGAAATGGGGATTTTGGGGGCTTTTCCCATCTCTACACCACACCTCAGGCCAGCGCTGCCCATTTTGAGGGCGTTTTGTGCGTTTAGGGTACTCGGGAACAGACACCAAGCGCGTCACCATCAACAAGGTCCTGTCCAACGACGTCCTGGCGCAGCAGAACCAGTACGTGCAGGTAATCCCTGACTCTCCGGGCCACAAACCCCGCTCCTGGCAACAGCCACCCTGCAGGGAGGGCTGGAATCCGGGCCCCTCTCTGCTCCGCTCCGTGCCCCGCAGCGCTGCATCGACTGGAACAGGGATATCCTCAAGAAGGAGCTGGGCTTGCTGGAGGAGGACATCATCGACCTGCCGGCCCTCTTCAAGCTGGACAAGCAGGGGAAGGCCGTTCCCTACTTCCCCAACACGGTAAGGGGGGGTTTGCACCCTCGGGTCCTCCACAAAAAACAGCTCAGGGTGAGTCCCCAGAGTCTTCCTGAAAAGGGAAAAATCAGCTGTCTAGATAAAGGAAATAATTCCAGGATAAACACGGGTCTAATACAGCTTGGTGGCTTTGGGGTTTTGAGGCAAAACCTTTTCAAAGCAGTGAAATTGCAAGGTGACAGGTTTTCCTCAAAGTTTTCCCTCCAAAAAAAACCCAGCTGTCCAGAGAAAGGAAATATTTCCAGCCAGACATGGACACAGGTCCAACACAGCTTGGTGGCTTTGGGGTGCCTGCAGCAGGGTTTTCAAAAAAAAGTGGTGAAGTTGCAAAGGGGTGAGGCATGTTTTAATGACAAAAAAGGGGGAATTCTGCGAGATTTGGAACCCTGAGGGAGGTCGGCTGCAAAAAGTGGTGCTGAGGAGGATGGAGGAGGGTGATCAACGTCTTTCCTTTGGATTCATCCATTCCAACACCACTGGTGACACCCCTCAGGTCACCATTGTCGTGCTGGCCAGGGATCTGGGCATCCCCAAGCCCTTCAGTGTCACCCATTCTGATCCAATGTCCCCCCACAGGTCACCCTGACTGTCCTGGGTGTCCCCAAGCCCTTTGGCATTACCCACTCAGATCTGATGTGTCCCCACAGGTCACCATGATCATGCTAAGTGTCCCCAAGCCCTCTGGCATTACCCACTCTGATCCAATGCCCCCTGGTGCCCCCCCAGAGGTCATCATGACTGTCCTGGGTGTCCTCAAGCCCTCTGGCATTACCCACTCTGATCCGATGTCCCCCCACAGGTCACCCTGACTGTCCTGGGTGTCCCCAAGCCCTCTGGCATTACCCACTCAGATCTGATGTCCCCCCACAGGTCACCATGACCGTGTTGGCCAGGGACCTGGGTGTCCCCAAGCCGTTCGGGCCGGTGGCGGGCGGCGAGTGCTGCCTGGAGCGGCGGATCCGCGCGCTGCTGGAGCCACTGGGGCTGCGCTGCCGCTTCCTGGAGGACGTGGCCTCGTACCACGGCAGCCTGGGCGAGGTGCGCTGCGGCACCGGTGTGCAGCGCCGGCCCTTCAGCTACCAGTGGTGGCACTTCACACCATAGATGGCCCTGCTCCTCCTCCTACTCCTGTTACAAACGACAGCACAAAATTGGCTTTTGCCTTTACGTATTGGCTTTTGCATGTTATTGATCGTAAGTGCTGGGATATGGTACGGTTTATCACTTTTTTTAACTGTTTATTAAGTTTAACACAACCAATCAGTTTAAGTATGCGCTGTGTAGTTTATAGCAATAGTGGTGTGATTAATGTGTTATGCTGTAAATCTTAAAATGAAGAGAACGGTGAGACAATTTTGTCGGCTCCCACATCTGCTGGCTGGCCCTTCCAAGTGATAACAGTGGCAAAGGCCAGAGCACGGAGAAGAATCGTAAAAGAATTTGTTAAATCCTCTAATTAGGGAGTGATTAGACCACAGGAAGGAATAAAATATATTGACTTAATCTCCAGGGTGTCATGCAGATAAGCCGAACAAAAGAGTTCCTGCAACACCAAAAGCTCAAAAGAATGTTTAGACAATGTATAAAACTCATGAATACGCATGTACCCCAGCCATGTAACGTATATGGAGAATATTTTAAATTCAGGGGGTGCCCTTTGGCTGATCACCAAAAGCACCCCAGCACTGGTATTTATCTCTTTTTATCCCTCATTAAACTAATAAAAATTCTAAATTCTCCCTCTGTCTTTGCCCCCAGTGTGTGTTGCTTGCCATCCACCAAATAAATGGATTTGGTGCGAGGAAAAAGCTGGGGAATTAAATTATCATGGGGAATACTCAGAGGGGTGAGGAGTGGTGGGGGTGTTACCAAAATCCTCCAAAATTCTCTCTGTCATTGTTTTTGTAGTGTTGGCGAGTCAGGCCTTGCTTTATCCTCCGCCAGGGCTCATGTGCGGCTGACAGGGCTCCAGCCTGCACATCAATGCAAAATGTTTTCATTTATTTACACATTTTTAACAAAGAAATTACTGGTCATGGGTTCTAATAGTTCTCCTCATTGATTAGCATGCTGTCCACTATTGGTTATTGATTTCTCACTCAAGCTGGGTCACATTATTTACTTCCTTTATCATCCTTTTCTCATCTTTTTCAATTGGAAGACCCCAACTTTCTGGGCCTCAATCTCCTCTGTACGTTCTGCTTACTGCAGTGCCCTTAAAGGGCCGTAAATTTAAGATCCCAAAGGTCCAATATTCAAACCCCTTTGGCTTTATTGGAGCTTGTCAGTGCTAGCTTTAACAAACTCAAGGCCTCAGTAATTTAATGATCAAAATAGCAGAGTCCATGAAGAAGTTTTAACTTGTGCTAAAAGTGGGCACTGCTTACAAGTAATTATAACAATTAATTAAAAACTAGTTAGGAAAGTCACATCATTCCCATCAGGGGGGCATTTTTTTTGAAAAGGGGTGCCCAGGGAGGTTTGGAGTTGCCATCCCTGGAGTTGCCCAAGGAAGACCTGGACACGGCAGTCAATGCTCTGGGCTGGGGACAAGTCACAGCTTGGACTTGAAGGTGATGGAGGGACTTTGGAGGGCTTTTCTCACCTTAATGTCTCTGGGATTCTTTGCTCCCCAGCACCAACCATTTGCCCCGCTGGTGTCGGGGCAGGTCCCCATCAGGAGGGGGCTGACAGCACGACTACCTCCACGCCAAATAACGACGCTGGGAACAAACGGAGAGAAAACAAGAGGAATATAAGAAAGAAAAATGGCGGATTTAGGCGCCCTGCCCCCGCCACCCCGCTGCGTCCCAAAGGGCGCGCCACACCCAAAATGGCGCCTCCCTTGAGGGCGCCGCCACACGCAAAATGGCGGCCGCCTCCTCCCCTCAGCGCACAACATGGCGGCGGCGGGGGCGCTTCCGGGGCGCGCGGAACTGCGCAGCGCCAAGATGGCGGCGGCCGCGGTCGGAGTCTCCTTGAGGCGCGGCGTCCCCGCGCGGCTCCTGCGGGCCGGGCCGCGGGCGGTGAGCGGCCGGGGCGGGCGATGGAGCGGGAATGGAGCGGGGCCACGCGGGCGGAGGCGGCCGGGGGGCTGCTGGGGTCCGGCGTTGGGGTGGAGGAGAAGAGGGATGAGGTGAGGGGGCTGGGACTGGAGTGAAGGAGCTGGAAGGGAATTGGGGATGGGAGGGAGGGGAAGGGGCTGGGGAGGAGGAGGAGGTGAGGTAAAATCTGGGGAGAGGGGACGGGAAGGAGCTGTGGGGAGGGGTCTGGAGAGGGGCGGTGGGGTCTGGGAGGGGATGGGTAGGAATTGGGGAGGGGGAAAGTTCCAGAGGAACCCGGTGGGAATTGGAGTGAGCAGGGGGAAATTTCCAGAGGGGCCTGGGGGGCTGGAAGGGCCGGGAGGTAATTGGGAATGGGGAACGTTCTAGAGGGGCCTGTGGGGCTGGAGAGGCCAGGCGGGAATTGGGGTGGGCAGGGGAATGTTTCCAGAGGGGCTGCGGGATCTGGAAGAGGCCAAGCGGGAACTGGGAACGGGGAAAGTTCCAGAGGGGCCTGTGGGGCTGGAGAATCCCGGTGGGAATTGGGGTGGGCAGGGGAAGATTTCCATAGGGGCTGTGGGATATGGAAGGGCGCGGTGGGAACTGGGGAGGTGGAAAGTTCCAGAGGAGCTGTGGGGCTGGAGGATCCCCGTGGGAATGGGGAAAGTTCCAGAGGAGCTGTGGGGCTGGAGGATCCCCGTGGGGATTGGGAATGGGGAAAGTTCCAGAGGAGCTGTGGGGCTGGAGGATCCCGGTGGGAATGGGGAAAGTTCCAGAGGAGCTGTGGGGCTGGAGGATCCCCGTGGGAATGGGGAAAGTTCCAGAGGAGCTG
>JAWWMU010000071.1:1690295-1702638 GCA_035048155.1 Cinnycerthia olivascens
GTGTGCCCAGTGAGGCCTTGGAATAAATCCCCAAAATCCCCAATTTATCCTTTGGCTCTGGCTGGGCTCTGCTCCAGGGCAGCCCCCAGAAGGCACCAGTGTCACTTGGCTGGGGTTGGTGCCCTGCAGGGGGCCACAGCAGGGGCCAGGCAGGGTTAAGGGAATAAAAGTGGGGATTTATTTATTAAAGGCTTCCCTGCAGGCACCTTGGGCAGTCAGAAGCCCCTCAGAGGCTGCACCCAAGCTGGACGATGGGCTCAGGTTTTTCACACCATTAATAAATTCGGTCCATTTGCATATCAGGGGTTAATCCTCCAAGTACAGCTCTGGGTAATGAAGTCATTCAACCCCAGTTTGCTTCCCCCAGTTCATTTTGTTTGTATTTTGGGGTCTGCGGCTGGAGGGTGTCCTGGGGTTCCAGAGGAATTGTTTTGTCTGCCCAAACAAGAGAGCAGCAGTGGAGTGCAGAGTTGGGCACTAATGCAGCACAGGATCTGGAAATTACAAAATATTATAAAAGCTGCACCCCTGAGGCGCCACATTCCCATGGGATCCAGTCAGAGCCACCCCGGGGTGACAGTCACCATCCCTGGGCTGACAATCACCCCCTGGGGTGACAGTCCCCCTCTGGGGTGGCCGTGGCCATGTCTGGGGGTGGCTGGGGGTGTCTGTGGCCATGGCTGGCGGTGGCCCTGTCTGGGGTTGTCCGGGCCATGTCTGGGGGTGGCTGTGGCCATGTTTGGGGTGTCTGGGCTGTGACTGGGAGTATCTGGGCCCTGTCTGGGGTGGCTGTGGCCCTGTCTGCGTGTCCCCAGGCAGTGACAGTGTCCCCGTGTCCCCAGGCCTACCGCTGGATGATCGACTCGCGTGATGATTTCACTGCGGAGCGGCTGGCGCAGCTGCAGGACCCGTTCTCGCTGTACCGCTGCCACACCATCATGAACTGCACCCGCACCTGCCCCAAGGCACAGCTCCGGGCAGGGCATGGGCAGGGGGGCACGGGATGATCAGGGGATGAGGCAGTGCCCAGGGAAAGCCAGGGCATGGGGCACAGGGTAGAGGATGGCCAGGGCACGGGTCAGTGCCAGGGAATGGCCAGGGCATGGGGGCATGGGGCAGCAGATGGTCAGGGCACAGAGGCAGTGCCAGGGGCTGGTCAAGTCCCAGGGCAGTGCCCAGGGCTGGCATGGAGGGGCCACAGATCACAGGGGCAGTGCCACAGCCTGGTCAGGTCACAGGGCAGTGCCAGGGACTGGGGTGGAGGGAGATCACAGGTGATGGGGACGGTGCCACAGCCTGGGATGGAGAGGCCACAGATCACAGGGGCAGTGCCCGGGGCTGGTCAGGTCATGGGGCAGAGCCCTCCTGCCATGGCACCAACACACGGTTCTGGCCCAGGCTGCTCCATCCTGGCCTTGTCACTGCCAGGGGTCCAGGGGCAGCCACAGCTTCCCTGGGAACTCCAGCCCAGGTTCTCCCCACGGTCCCGGGCAGGGATTCATCCCAAAATGCTCCCCAGACCTCCCCCTGTCAGTTCAAACCATTTCCCCTTCCACTGTCCCTGCCTGTCTCCATCCCTCCTTTTCACCCCCTGAGCTGCAGCAGAGCCACAGTGAGGGCTCCTCATCCCTTTTCCTTGGTTTTTCTGGAATTCCTGTTGGTTTCCATAAGAAAAGATCCTTTTAGGTCCCAGTTTTCCCCAACCTGCCCATTCTGCTCAGCCCTGGGAACCCCTCTGCTCCCAGGATTTGGGAATTTCTGGGCTGTTCCTGCTCAGCCGTGGGAACATCTCTGCTCCCAGGATTTGGGAATTTCTGGGCTGTTCCTGTGGAGAGCTGAGGGAATTTCAGATCTCTCCCTTTCCTGGTGTGGCTGTGCCTCTCCCAGGAGCTGGGGGAGCTTTGAGATTGGGGTGAGGAGCTGCCCCTGCCAGGACTTTTTTATTATCCCAGAGCAGGAAAACCCCACATTCCTGGAGTATTCCCAGGCTGCCTGCAGGGATCCAAACCCCCATAAAAACCTGAGATTCCATCCTTTATCTGCTTTTGATCCCCATCAAAGCCCAGCTCCTGAGCAGAGTTTGGCTCCAGGGGTGGGAGGGGAGCGCCGGCTCCGCGTCCTGCTCAGCTCCGCGTCCTGCTCGAGGCTGGGCCACCCTTCCCAGGGAAACTGAGGCTGGAATGTGGCAGAGCTGCACCAAGACCCCCTAGAATTCCCATTCTGACCCCAAACTGAGGCTGGAAAGGGGAAAAGCTGCTCATGGACCCTCTGGAATTCTCATTCTGACCTCAAATTGAGGCTGGAATGGGGCAGAGGTGCACCAGGACCCCCTGGAATTCCCAGCCTGGCTGGGTCAGAGCTGTCCTTAGCCTCTCCAGGCTGGAAAGCAGGATTAAGCCAGGCTGGACTCGGGTTTTTAGGGAAAGGAGTTGAGCAGCTCCTCTAAGGAAGATTTTGATGAGTAGCAGCACTTTTGGGAGTTTGCTATGACTTTAATCTGGCCTGCAGCCTCCCAGCACAGAAAGGAAGGAGAGTATCAGCCAAATTCCAGCTTCTAAGGGATAAAAAAGTGGGGTAGCAACTCATTTGTGATTTTATTGTGGCTGAGATCCAGCCTGTGACCTCCCAGGGTCTGAAAGGAAGGAGAATATCTGGCTGAACTCCAGGTTTTTGGAAAAAAAGGAGTGCTGAGCACCTCCTGTGCCAAATATTTCGATGATTAGCAACTCATTTGTGATTTTATTGTGGCTTGGATCCATCCTGTGACCTCCCAGGGTTTGAAAGGAAGGACTGAATCAGCTCAATTCCAGGTTTGGGGGGAAAAAAAGGTGGAATAGCAGCAAATTTGGGAGTTATTACACCTTGGATCCATCCTGTGACCTGCCAGGGTTTAAGAGGAAGCACAGAATCACATTTTACTGCAGCTTTTAGGGAAAAAAAAGGTGGAATAGCAGCAGATTTGGGAGTTTATTATGACTGTAAATCCATGCTGTGGCCTGTCAGGGTTTGTAAGTAAAGAGAATATCAGCTGAACTCCAGGTTTTTGGGAGAAGAAAAGGTGGAGGAGGAGCAGATTTGGGAATTTGCTGTCACTGGGATCCAGCCTGTGGCCTCCCGGCTTTTAAAAACAACAGAATCAGCTGAATTCCAGATTTTGGGGGAAAAAAGGTCGAATAGCAGCAGATTTGGGAGCTTGGATCAGTTTGGATCCAGCCTGTGACCTCCTAGGGTTTGAAAGGAAGGAAAATATCTGGCTGAATTCCAGATTTTAGGGGAGAAAATGAGTGCTGGGTACCTCCTGTGCCAAATATTTCTGAGATTAGTGACTCATTTGATTTTATTGTGACTGAGACCTGTCCTGTGACCTCCCAGGATTTGAAAGGAAGGACTGAATCAGCTCAATTCCAGGTTTTGGGGGGAAAAAAGGTGGAATAGCAGCAGATTTGGGAGTTTATTACGACTGTAAATCCATCCTGTGGCCTGCCAGGGTTTGTAAGGAAACAGAATATCAGCTGAACTCCAGGTTTTTGGGAGAAGAAAAGGTGGAGGAGCAACAGATTTGGGAATTTGCTGTGTGTGGGATCCAGGCTGTGACCTGCCAGGGTTTGAAAGGAAGCACTGAATCACATTTTAATGCTGCTTTTAGGGGAAAAAATGCGGAATAGCAGCAGATTTGGGAGTTTATTACAACTGTAAATCCATCCTGTGGCCTGCCAGGGTTTAAGAGGAAGCACAGAATCACATTTTACTGCTGCTTTTAGGGGGAAAATTGGAATAGCAGCAGATTTGGGAGTTCACTACAGATTGGATGGGGAGGGAGGGGAAAAGAAGAAAAGGGAGGAAGGAAGGAAGGAGGGAGGGGGGAAAGGAGAGAGGGAAGAAGGGAGTGAAGGAGGGAGGGATGGGAGGAGAGAGAGAGGGAGAAGAGAAAAGGAGGGATGGGAGGAGAGAGAGAGGGAGAAAAGGAGGGAGGGTGAGAGGGAGGAAAGGAGGAAGGGGAGGGGAGAGGAGGGGAGGGGGAGGCTCTGACCGTCCCTCTCTCCCCCTCCCCAGGGGCTGAACCCCGGCAAAGCCATCGCTGAGATCAAGAAGATGATGGCGACCTACAAGCAGAAGGCAGTGGCAGCGTGAGGGCCTGGGGACCCCAGAGTGACCCCAGAGTGACCCCCAGGGACCCTCCTGGCTGGGCACCTCCAGCAGGGGCACCTGTGCTGGGTCACCTGTGCACCTGCAATAAAGGCTGTAAAGAACAGCTTGGGCTCCATCCTTTATTAGTCATTTATTATTCCTTTATTATTGCTTTATTAGGAACTTATTGTTCCTTAATTATTAATTTGATAATTATTTATTATTAGTTTATTCTTATTAGTAATTATTTGTTGGTGATTTATTAATAATTTATTGTTTATCATTAATTGAACCATTTATTATTTACTGTTGCTTTATTATTCTTTTATTAATAATTTATTATTATTTATTATAATCCATTTATTAATCAATGATTTATTAGTAATTTATTAGTCATCATTCATTTAGCATCCATTTATTAATCGATCATTTATTAATCACTTATTAATTCCATTCATGGGAGGTTTTACCATCCCAGACTGCTCAGGACTGGAATGTTCTGGAAATCCTGGGATCAGGGAAAGCTGGGGGCTCTTGAGCTCACCAAACCCAGAGTCTGGAGCTCAGGGGGGCAGGACCCAGCAGTGAGGAGTCCTGTCCCACCCTTGGAATCCTGCTTTTATCCTTGATTTCACCCCAAGTCCCAATAAATCGGGATTCTCTAGGGGTGAATCTTCCTCTCACATTTTTACCTGCAGATCTCAGTTCCACCGGGAGCGAGGAGTCCTGTCCCACCCTCGGGATCCTGGTTTGTATTCCTGATTTTTCTGTCCAGTCGGGGGCCGGACTTCAATTCCTGGCATCCCCCAGGATCTGGACTCCAATTCCCAGCATCCCCTGAGGTGCGGACTCCAACTCCCGGCATCCCCCGAGGTGTCCCCTGGTTTTGGGGCGCGGACTCCAACTCCCGGCACCCCCTGGGGTACTGACTCCAATTCCCAGCATCCCCCGCGGTTCCGGGCCCGCCCCTTCCGGCGGCGCAGGGGGCGGCGGGGCCGTGCCATGAGCTCAGGTGAGGCACCGGCACCGGGATCCGGGATCGGGATCCGGGATCGGGAATGGAATGGGGGGGCGGGATCCAGGACCGGGACCCCCGGAAGACCCCGAGTCTCCCGGAGCCCCAAAGCGCCGCCGAGGGGGCGAGGTGGGAGCGGGGCGGCTCCGGGGCCATTAATTCCCATTTATTCCTCTTTATTCTCATTTATTCCCCTACATTCCCCTACATTCCCCTTCATTCCCCTTCGTTCCCATTCATTCCCATTTATTCCCATTTATTCCCATTTATTCCCCTACATTCCCCTTCATTCCCCTTCGTTCCCATTCATTCCCATTTATTCCTCTTTATTTCCATTTATTCCCATTTTTTTCGCTTTATTATCTTGCTTTTCTTCTAAAATATTTTCCTTTTAATTTACCTTACTATGCTTTGTATTTTTTTTTAATTTTGCTTTATTCTGTTGCCTTTAAAAAAAAAAAAGTATTTTTATTTTGCTTTAATTCCCTTATTATTCCACTTTGACTTCATTTCATTTTATTTTGCTTTTTTGCTTCTTTATTTTGCTTGCTTTTTTGGCTTGGATTTTTACTTTCTTTTTTTTTTGTTTTACATTTGGTGTCATTGTTTTGTTGTAGTTTTATTTCCTAAATTTGATTTTCTGCATTTAACTGTGCATTGTTTTGCTTTTTTCCTTTATTTTTTCACTTCATTTCTCTGTATTATTTTCCTTTATTTTGATTCTTTAATTTTCATTTTTCTCCTTTTTTTTACTCCCATTCATTTTGTTGTTTTTTTTTTTTGCTTTATTTCACTGTTTTGTGTTCCATTTCTCCTTAATTTTGCTTTATTTTGCGTTTTTATTTTGTTCCGTTTCTCTTTTATTTCGCTTTATTTGGCTTCACTTCCCTTTTTTATTTTGCTCCACTTCCCTTTTTTATTTTGCTCCACTTCCCCTGTTTTATTTCACTTTATTTCCCTGTTTTAGTTTGTTTTATTTCCCTTTTTATTTTGCTTTATTTCCCATTTTTCTCCCGTTTCCTTTCCTGGTTTTCTGGCCCCTCTCCCACCCCAGGACTCTCAGTGGGACCTCCTGGCTCTGCTTCCATTGGGAATTCCAGCCCTGGAATCTGAGGGGAACCCCGGGAAGGGCTTTGGGGTGCTCCAAACCCCAAACTCCAAACCCCTCAAACCCTGCAGACTCCAAACCCTAAACCCCAAACCCTTCAAACTCCAAATCCCCCAAACTCCTCAAACCCCCCTAAACCAAAACACTCCAAACCCCAAATCCCTCAAACCCAAAATCTCCAAACCCCTCAAGCCCTAGACCCCCCAAATCCTTCAAACCCTAAACCCTTCAAACGCCCCAAACCCAATCTCTCCAATCCCTCCAAACTCTCTAAACCCCCCAAATCCCCCAAACTCCTAACCCACAAACCCCTTAACCCCCAAATCCCCCAAAACTCCAAACCCTCCCAAGCTCTCCAACTCCCCCAAACCCTCCAAACTCCTCAAATCCCAAACTCTCCAAGCCCCCAAATCCCTCCAAACCCTAAATTCTCCAAAACCTTCAAACCCCAAAGCCCTCAAACCCCAACCCCTCCAAACCCCAAACCTCCAAACTTTCCAAACTCCAAACCCCCAAACTCCTCAAACCCCAAATCCCTCCAAACCCCCAAACCTCAAATCCCTCCAAACCCCAAAGCCCCCAGCCCCCGCAGCCGGATCCTCTGGGCGCTCCCAGCGCTGCTTCCCACGGGTGAATCCCACCCGGAGTTTGGGATCTCTCCTGTCCCTGTCCCGTGGGGATCAGGGTGGGTTTGGGGTCAGCTGTGACCACTCGGGTCCCCTCAGAGCACTCTCGGGATTTTCTCACAGATAAAGGGTGGAAAAGGCCCCAGCAGGGACCCGTGTGGGACTCCCGGCCGGGATTCCCATTCCCGGGAATGGGGCAGCCGAGCGACCTCTGCCCCTTCCCTGCTGGATTGGGAAAGGACGGGGGGGCATCCGTGGGCACTGTGGGCATTCTGTCCCTGTGGTGACCCCGCTCGGATCCCCTGGATCCCCTCGCTCATCCTGATCCCAATTCCAATCCCAATCCCCATCCCAGTCCTGATCCCAATCCGGATCACAATCCTGATCCTGATCCCCATCCCAGTCCCGATCACAATCCTGATCCCAATTTCAATCCCGATCCCAATACTGATCCCAGTCCTGATCCCAATTCCGATCCCAGTCCCCATCCCAATGCCAGTCCTGATCAGTCCCAATCCCCATCCCCATCCTGATCTCAATTCCGATCCCAATCCCTATCCCAGTCTCGATCCCAGTCCCAGTCTGGATCCTGATCCCGATCCCAATCCGCAGCCGAGCAGCACTCCCCATTTTCTCCCTGCGCTGCCCCATCTAAGGGTCGCCGGGGATGTTCCCGCCCCAGTTCCTCACTTCCCAGTGGGAATGCTGGGAGTGAGGAGCCCTCATTCCCCAGAACTGGGGGAGATATGGGATTGGGGTGCGATCCTGCTTGCACTGTGGCACTTCCCAGGCCGGGTTGTTCCTGGTTTTTGGAGCTGGTCGGGGCTGGGGAGAGTCCAGAGGGGTCGGAATGCCGGGATCTGGGCCGGCATCAGCGGCACACGGCACAGCCAGTGCTGCCAAAATCCCGGACCACGGCCGCACAGTCCTGCCTGTCCCTGTGCCCGAGCGTGCATTTCCCAGCGCCGGGGAGGCCGAATCCCGGCTTCCCGTGTGCCCGTCTTGGATCAGGCCTGGCTCAGCCTGGGTTCCTCCAGCCCTGGGCCGATTTTCTGGGAGGACACGACCACCCGGTCAGACGCGTTTGCTCAGGTGGCGCGGGATCGGTTCCTGTGGCATCTATTTGTTTGGGATCTCTGGGAAGGGCAGCATGTCCCTGTCCGGCTGGGATCAGTCCCTGTGGGATCCCTGAGAAGGGCAGGAGAATCGCCAGGATCTCATCCCAACCCTGTGCTCAGGTGTCAGATCTCCTATCCCGGAGCCTGAAGTTTCTATAAGATCCTTCTGGTTCAGTCTCACCCTCTGTGCCCAAACTCTTCCTTACGCTGTCTTTCCATCCCAGCTTTTGCCTTTTCCTGATTTTCTGTGTCCCCACCTCCTGGAGCCTGTGCTGACCCTGCCCAGCCCATCCCATCAACCTCAGTGGGTGGAACAAAACTTCCATGGATGGAGCTTCCTGAGCTTGTGTGCAACTTCCAGACCGTGTGGGTGGATCCAGAGAGGGAGGGATGGATGGATGGATGAATGGATGGACAGATGAATGGATGGATCCGTGGGACGGTGCTGCCCAGCAGGAATCACAGGTGCTGCTGGAGGTCTCCAAGCCCCCTTGGGATTTGTTTCCCGAAAGGGGCTTGGGAAGGGCCGGGACTGCCATGGGAGCTGCAGCAGGAGTCTCTGGGAGCAGCATCCGTGTGTTTTCCATGTGCACCTCCACTGGGGAGGGGGCTCCAACTCGGATCCTGATCCTGGGACAAGGACCCGGCATTCCCAGCTGATCCCCTGCCAGGTCTTGGGTCCTGATCCCATCCCGGCTTCCAGCTCTGCGCTCCGGAGCCCGAGGGTTCACCCCCGTGCTGGGATGTGCGGTGGGGTGGGAGCATCCAGAGCAGCCTCTTCCCAAATTTCCTCCCGGGATGACAGGGCAGGGGAGCCAGGCAGCTGTGGGGAATTCCTGGTGGGATTTTGGCCGTGCAAATCCATCTTCAGTGTGGGTTCTTGGCTTGGATGAGCCGGGCCGGTGCATCCTGACCCCTCTCCGGGATTCCATCCTCTCCTGGCCGTTATCCTCCTCCTAATCCCCGTTTTAGCGGCGGAGCGGGAAGCAGAGAGCAGAGCTCTGTGCAGGGCTCCGGGGGAATTCCCGGGATCCGGAGGCGGAGGAGGGACATCCAGGAGCCCCCGCGCCGTGTTTGCCGACAAGGAGTGGCCTTGGGGCCGGCACTGCGGCGGCGGCTGCTCCGCTCCGGGTGCTGCCCAGGCATGACCGATCCCACCCTTCCCGATCCCAGGCTGATCAATCCCACCCTTCCCGATCTCACCCCGACCAATCCCACCCTTCCCAATCCCAGGCTGACCGATCCCAGCCCAACTGATCCCAACCTGAGCAATCCCATCCTGATTGATCCCATCCTGACCGATCCCACCCTTCCCAATCGCAGCCTGACCGATCCCAACCTGAGCAATCCCATCCTGACCGATCCCATCCTGACCGATCCCACCCTTCCCAGTCCCATCCCGGCCGATCCCATCCTTCCCGGTCCTGTCCCCACCGGGAGCAGCCCCGCTCGCGCTCCCGGCAGGATGAGGCGGGGTGAGTCAGAGCCGGGGCTTCTCCTCACCGGCCGAGCTTTGGGAACAGCCGGGATGGGAGGAATCCCGCGGGGATGGGGCTGGAATCCCCCGGCACAGGAGTGGAATCCCACAGGGACGGAGCTGGAATCCCCTGGGATGGGGCTGGAATCCCCCGGGGACGGGGCTGTGCGGAGCCGCTTGGTTCCTCCCAAGGATTTGTTGCTTTAGGATCAGGAAAAACCGGGATAGTTCCGTTCAGGAGAGGGGCGGGCCGAGCTTCCCATTGCCCTGAGGCTCCGGGAAGGGAACTGGGCTCTTTTCAGGTTTCTCGGATGCTCTTCCCACCCCCTGGAAAAACCCTTGTGCCTCCCTGCCCCGTCCTTTGCCCTGCCCTTGGGAAGGGCAGCGCTCCCGGTGTCCCTGCAGCTGGAATTCCCGCTTTTCGCAGAGCTTGGGGCTGGCCCTGGGGACAGCTGACCCCTCCCTTGCTTTCCTTGGCTCCTGAGAAAGCTTTTGTTTGGCTGAGCCGCCCCTCGGGCTCATCCCACAATTCCTCCCCTCCAAACTCATCCCGTGGAGAGGCAACGGCTTTGGGGGCTGGAGCTGGATCCCCCCCCACACCGGGATCACCAAAAACAGGGAATGGTGTCCAAGAAGGGCTTTTATCCCCTGCACAGGAGCTTTGGGGTCAGACAGGGAGCCGCAGGAATCCAGCTGGGGCGGTTTTTCCAGTGTAAATCCTTGAGCAAATCTCGGTGCCCGCCTGGAAACTCGACCCGGGCCCAGGCAGGAAATACCCATCCACGTGTTCCAGGAGTGGGAGCAGCTCCCGGCTCCGTGGTTCTGCCACATTTTGGATCCCCAGTGCTGCTCTGAGATCCCAGCCTTGGGAATGGTGTGACTGGGAATCCATCCTGGATTTAGGGAAGGAGCAGGTTCAGTGACTGGGAATCCATCCTGGATTTAGGGAATGAGCAAGTTCAGAGCCTGGGAATCCATCCTGGATTTAGGGAATGGGCAGGATCAGGGACTGGGAATCCATCCTTGATTTAGAGAAGGAGCAGGGTCAGGGACTGGGACTCCATCCTGAATTTAGGAATGAGCAGGATCTGTGACTCAGGATCCATCCTGAATTTAGGAATGAGCAGGATCTGTGACTCAGGATCGATCTTGGATTTAGGGAATGAGCAGGATCAGTTGCTCAGGATCCATCCTGGATTTTGGAAGGAGCAGGTTTTGCTTCAGGCACGGAGGGTGATGGTTGAGATCCCATCTGTGGGGGTCCCGCGGATGATCCTGGGTGTGATCCCTGATTCCAATTTCCAAAGCTGGGCTCTGACGTTCAGCAGATCCCAGCAGCAATCCGGAGCACAGTTAAAACTGGGAAACTCCAATTTTTTTTTGCCGCCGGGAGCAGACAAGGAGCAAACGAGCTGGAAAAGCGGCCGGCAGAGCCAGCCTGGCTCCGGCCCAGCCCTGCTCCCTTCCCGTGCCCGCCGAGCCGCTGGGATCACGCCAGAATTCCCGGCGCTGCTCCGGCCTCGTCCCCGTGACCGTCACGTGCCCGGCAGGGTGACCGGGCGGCGATCCCGGTCCGGAGCCGCCACCTGCCCGCGGGACCGGCCCGGGATGGCCTCGCCGGCCGCCCGGGCCCTGTGCTGACCCTGCTCCCGGGCTTTGTGCGTTCGCAGACCGCAGCCGGCTGCTGGGCGCCCGGCGCCCGGGATACGGATCGCTGCCGCCGGAGCCGGGGCCGGAGCCGGGGCCGGCCCGCATGGTAGGTCCGCTCTGGGGGTCCCCCCGCTCCGATCCCGGGGCTCCCCGAACCCCCCCGTGCTGCGTTTCCAGCCCCGGGGGTTTCCCTGCCGGGAGTTTGGGGTTTCGAGGTTGGGATCGAATGGAGCGGATTTATGGCTGAGCAGCGGGGGGCGGGCGGTTCCCGGGGGTTCCCGGGTATTCCCAGCGACTCCCAGTGGTTCCCAGTGACTCCCACTGATTCTCAGTGGTTCCCAGTGATTCCCAGCGACTCCCAGTGGTTCCCAGTGGTTCCCACTGATTCCCGGGGGTTCCCAGTGACTCCCCAGTGGTTCCCGGTAGCTCCCAGTGGTTCCCAATGACCCCCGGTGGTTCCCAATGACCCCCGGTGACTCCCGGTGCTCCCCTCTCCAGGAGGTTTCGGGCTACCGGCGCCGGCCGTGGCGGGTGCTGCTGTGCCACGCCGGCTCCGTGCTGAGCGTGGGGCTGCTCCCGCTGCTCTTCCACTGGAAGCCGGGCCTGGAGGTGCGGGCCAAGGGGCAGCGCTGCGCCCTGGGCCAGGCGGACTGGCTCATCATCAGGGTGAGCCCGGGGCAGCCGCGCTGGGCGGCTGGGGTGGGGTTCTGGGGGTCTGGGTGGGGTTCTGGGAGGCTGGGTGGGGTTCTGGGAGGCTGGGTGGGATTCTGGGGGTCTGGGTAGGGTTCTGGATGGGATTCTGGATGTCTAGGGAGGGATTCTGTGGGTCCAGGGTTGGATTCTGTGGATTTGGGGTTGGGCTCTGCCCCGAATTCCCAGCAGAACCCTGGGAATGTTCCCTCTCCTTGTCCTTCCTGCCTGCATCTGGCATCTCTTTTCCTCAAGCCCCAGATTATTCCAGGCATTTATTGTCATTACTGTTATAATTCCTAGAATTCTCCCATTGCAGGAATCATTCCTAAAACAGCCCCGCATTTCTCACTCCCTTCCCAGCCTATCCGGCTTGGAATTTCTGTCGTTGTCCCCAGCCACCCCCTGGGCTGGGTGCCCGGGCCCTTCCCAGGGCTCTGGTGGAGCTGGGGACGCTCCAGGCGCTCCCGGGTCCCCCCAGCCCATCCCGGCCCCCCCCCACCCCCCCCCAGCCCATTCCCAGCCCATCCC
>JAWWMU010000071.1:1762311-1772606 GCA_035048155.1 Cinnycerthia olivascens
GCGCATGCGCGCGCCGCCCGCCGGCCCGCGCCTGGGCGCGCACGCGCGGCGCGCGGAAAGGGCGGGAAGCGGCTGCGGGGCCGCGTCGCCACAGCGCCCCCTGGCGGCCGGGAGGACCGGGCTCAGGACGGCCGTTCCAGCGTCGAGGCGTTTTCCCTAAGTTTTTGTGTTTTCCTTAAATTTTGGAATGTTTTCCCTTAGTTTGGGCGTGGTTTCACATCGAGGTTTTTCCTCTTAATTTTGGTGTGTTCTCCCACAAATCTGAGGTGTTTTTCTTTAATTTTGGGGTCTTTTTTCCCTTTGCTTTTTTATAGTTTTGTTTTCCCTTAATCTTTGGGTCAATTCTCTTAGCTTTAGGGTATTTTCTCCTTGTTTTGAGGCTTTTTCCCTAATTTTGGCTTATGGGACAAATTTCCCCCTGAATTTACACTATTTCAGGCACCAGTCCAACCTCTGGTCCCGCCTGCAGACATCCCGGTGTCCGTGTGTCCTTCCATCCTTCAATTTGTGCCTCTTCGTTTAAGCCCAAAGCTTCTCTTATGTTCCAGCCCTCAGGAAGACAAAAAACTCCCCAAGACCCTGAAATTTCTTAGACCTTTCCCATTTATATCCCAGATATTCACCACCCCAATGTTCTCCCTTGAGCTCCCAGCCATAAAAGGTTTTTGGGGTGGGATTTGCATGTCCTTTTCCTCGCTCAAAAATTAACTAAAAAAAACCCACCCGATTTTCACACAGGGAGCTACAGAACCCACCCTTAAATCCTTAATTTCCCCCCAAATTCCCACCCAAGAGCAAGAGTGCGCCGGCAGATGGCGACTGGATCCCTGCAAATATCACAATAAATCTCCAGCTAAAATAAATAAAATAAATAAAAACTCCAGCTCTCGATTCGTGCGGTCTGCCCCGAGCCTGAGTCCCGCTCCCGTGCCAAGCCCAGAATTTGAGCAGGAACCTGCGGACACCTCCACAGGTGGATTTTAGCCAAGGTGGAACTGTTGGAGGGTATTTGGGGGGCAATAAATCCTAGGATTCCCACTCTTGAGGCAGCTCGGCGGGGTGGGATCCGGCGTTTCCGCTCCTCGGGAATGCTGCAGCAGCCTGAGGCTGCCTCTGCCCATCCGCTGGGATTTTTCCAGAAGGCAGCAGGAACCGAGTTCTCCAGCAGCCCGTGCCTGGCATGGCTGGCTCCATCCCTTCCAGCGTCCCAGGACGTTTCCTTCCATCCTGCTGGACAAAATCCCCTTCCCAGCCACGTTTGACCCCGAGCATCCCAAAAAAACCCAGCGGGATCCGTTGGGAACGGGGCGCTGGTGGCCGTGTCACGCCCCAGGGGAACTCACCTGGAGGGAGACAAACCCCACGTGTGTCCCCAGGTTATCCCAAGGCACTGGGACACATCCCGTGCCTGTCCCGGGTTATCCCAGCCCTGCACAAGGCCATCCCACAGCTCCTCCCCGGCAATCCTGGCTCTCCATGCGGCTTCTGGAGCATACCCACGGGCAGGGCGCGGGCCGGGGATGCTGAGCAGGCTCCTCCGTGCGCGATGCGGCTCTGGGGGACACACACAGGGTGGCAGCGATCACCTTTTCCCTGGGGAACAGTGTCCCCACGGAGCGGGATGTGATGCCAAAGCACACGGATGTGCCCCACGGCACGGGCTGCTCTCCCTCCTCTGCTCTCCTCCATGACCGGAGGAGCAGCGCAGCCCCGCGGGAGCCGCGCCCGCCCTTGCTGAGCCCTCACCGGCTCGCTGAGGGGGACACGGGGACACGGCGGGGCTGCCGCGGGCGCTGAGGGGAACCCCTGCCCCAGCTGCGCCTCCGGGGCTCGGGATGAGGGTGGGAGACCGGGAGGGAACGGGGCAGGGAATGGGACAGGGAGCGGGGCTGGGGATGAGGGTGGGAAACCGGGAAGGAGTGGGGCAGGGAACGGGAGCCGCCCTGGCACACCCGCCTCAGCGCCGACCTCCCCAACATGGCGACCCCGCCCGCCCGCCTCTCCCAACATGGCGGCGGGACGTCCCAACATGGCGGCCCCCGCGCTGCTCCGCGAAACACAGACTTGACCTTCCCATCATGGCGCCACCATAGCCCCACGCCCCATCCCCGCCCCAACGTCACGTGACGCCGGGGGCGGTCCCGCTCCTGCGCAGTGCGCGGCCGGACCGGCCGGGGCAGCGGCGGGAGGGCGGGGAGGGAAGATGGCGGCGCCGGTCAGAGCCGTCGCCGGGGCGACGCAGCGGCCCCGCCGCCCGCAGCCCTGAGGGCCCGGCCCGGCCCGGCCCGGCCCGGCGGCAGGTGAGAGCGGCCCCGCGGTGCGGCTTGCCCGGGCGGGGCTCTTCCCCGGGGAGCGGGGCGGCGGGACGGGCCCCTCGGGGCGGGACAGGCCTGGTGTGGAGGGGGCCACATTGGAGGGTGAGGGGAGCCCCTGTCCCAGCCGCGGTCACAGCCTTCAGAGCGTTTTGGGGGGTCGCTGCGGAGAGCAGAGCTCACGGGGGGGGTTGTGTCCCCTTCTGGGAGGGGGGAAGCCCCTTCTCAGCCGCGGGGGGCGAGGGGCAGGCGGCCCCGGACGCTCCCTCGGGGCGGGGGGACAGCAAAGCCTGTCCCCCTAAAAGCCGCGTTGCACCCCAAAAAAACAGTGTTCCCCCCCGAAAGCCGTGTTTCCTTCCCGAAAAGCCAAGCGTCCCCCCCATCGAAAGCAATGTTTCTTCCCTAAAATGCCGTGTTTCCTCCCTTAAAATCCACGTTTTCCTAAAAGAAGACAATTCCCTAAAAAATGTCGTGTTCCCCCAGAAAAGCCTTATGTTCTCCCTAAAAGCCATGTTCTCCCAGAAAACCTCGTGTTTCCCCCGAAAAGCCACGTTTTTCTCCTAAGACATCTGCTTTCCCCCCTAAAAGCCATGTTTGCCTTCCAAACCCCACCCTTCCCCCAAAAAAGTCGTACTCCCCCCCACAAAAAAAAAAAAAAACAAAAAAAAAACAACTCATTTTTCCCCTAAAAGCCCTGTTTCCCCAAAATTCAGTGTTGGCATGGGGCAGTGCAAGGCACAGGCTGGCAGTGCTGCCAGTGGAGGGAAATATGGTTTTTTTGGGGGGTAAATATGGTTTTTAGGGGTGCAAATAGCTTTTGGGGTGGGAGAAACATGGCTTTTTTTGAGGGGAAATATGTGGTTTTTGGGGGGAATATGGCTTTTAGGGGAGGAAACCGCTTTTGGGGTGGGGGAAACGTGCCTTATTTGGAGAAAATTTGTGTTTTGGGGGGGAAACGCGGCTCTTTGGGGTGCGGACATGGCTGGGGGTGTCCCCAAAAGCTCAGCTCGCTTTGGGTGCGTGTGAAAACAAAGGTGAGGCTCGGTGTGTGCTGGCTCCCCTCGCTCCGCCGGCCGGCTCCGTGCCAGTCCCTGGATCCCTGTGCTGGAATCGCGGGCCGGGAGCGGCCGAGGGGCCCGGCTGGGCACCCCCGGGGGCTCTGGGGGTCGCTGCCCGTTGTCTCCGCTCGGGGCTTTGGGAAGGGCTCCGTTTGGAATCGCGTTCTTGTCACGGCAGGGCTGGGCCGAGCAGCCGCTGCAGCGCTGGGCAGCAGCAGCATTATCTCACGTTATCTCACATTATCTCACCCTCCCGAACCTCTCGGCTTTCCCAGGCAGGTTTCCCAGGCGGGTTTCCTAGTGAGGCAGCAGGGCCGGGGTGTCTCGCTCCTCCTGATCTGAACTCCTAGGGATGCTCGGAACAGGAACAAAAGGGGAGTCGGGAATGCTGTTCTGCGGAGCGGGGATGGGAGATAACCTCGGCATCGCCGGGAATGTCGTTTGTGCTCGGGTGGCTTTAATCGTGGCCGGGAGCCGGCTCGGGTCAGCAGCTGGAACTCTTCCCCGTGGCTGAAAGGGCCGGGAATTGCAGCAAATTCCTGGGGAGGAGCTGCTGACCTACATCTGCGCCCTGCCTGGGAAGGGGCCTTTCCCACCTGTCCTTCAGTAGCGGAGCCTCCCGGGGGAGCCGCGGCTCGGGGGCGGTGCTGCGGTGTCCTGACAAAGTGCTTTATGTCTCGACATAGCCCTGCAGTCGGGGCTCGGCCCTTCTGCCGATCAAGAGCCAGAGGGGGAGATTTCCTCACTCCTGCAGCCCCGCGTGTTCCCACCACCATCTCGCCTTCCTTTTCCTTGTGCTGGTGCCAGAGGAAGGCTGAAAACCGGGATTTTCTCCTTAGGTCATGTCCCCCCCAGGCTTGGGCTTTCCTCAGTGTCTCAGCTGGGAGAGAAGAGAGCAGAATTCCAGCTATTTCACCAAATCCAGAAGGGTTTGGATGGGATGGGCTGAGCAGAATTCCAGCTTTTTCACCGAATCCAGAAGGGTTTGGGTAGGATGGGCTTTACAGACCGTCCCTGCCGTGGGCAGGGCCACCATCCCCTAGCCCAGGTGTCTCCAAGTCCCGTCCAACCCAGACACTTTCCCAGGGAAGGGTGGTGCCTGTCCTGCATGCTGTGTTGTTCCATGGAGTCAGTTCCATCCTACTCTCCAGGAGCTCCGTGTCCCTGTGCTCAGGCAGCAGCAGAGCCACATCCCATGGCTGTTTTGGCATGGCAGGGATGTTTGTGCGTGTTTTTCCTGCCCTGCTCCCTGGAGTTTCCCCTGGCAGGTGACTCCACCCAGGCAACATTGCTATTGCAGGGTGGCAGGTGAAGCCCTTGGATTCAGGAAGTGCTCTGCATGGTTTTATCATTTTCTCTCATGGGTTTTTACAGGCAGCATGCACGATTTGAGATTTTAATTTGGGTTTACTTCAGCCTTTATTCCCTGGCACTCTGTTTTACCCTGTGTGTGGCTGTGGGAGCAGCCCCTGCAGGAAGCTCACCTGCAGGACACGTGTTCCTGCCCTGCCTGGGCTTGGAATGAAGGTGGGGTTGGTTTATTCCCACTGCTGAGCGTGTGTGACCTTTGATTTGGGGATTGCAGCCGCTGCAGCGGGCGCCTCCTGGAGAGGTGTTTGTTCCCTGGGATGTGCTCCTCATCCTCTCCTGGATCCCGGGGAATGTGATGCCCAGAGCAGCCTGCAGGTTTGGAGTGGGGGCATGGGGCTGGGGCTGGTTGTGCATTCCCAGCACGCTGCTGATTCCTGGAGTTCTGTTCCCAGGGCTTCCCAGAGGCGCCGGCTTCAGGCACAGCCCACTTCCATCCCCGCCACTTCCACAGGATGTGAGTGAGGGCTGCTGGAAAAGGCTTCCCACTCTCTGTGTAAACAGAGCTGCGCCTCCCAGGGAAGTGATTTTTCCCTTTGTGTTCCGGCGGTGCAGGCTCTGTTGGAAAACATCCATTCAGGATTTTCCTCAGGCTGGAGCTGGGTAAGCTTCGGGCTTCGGCTTGGGAAAGGCAGCATCACCTGGAGATGGCTGTGAGGGCTCAAGAAAGGTGTTGGAGCTGGAGCTGGAGCCGGGCTCAGGTTTGGCCCAAACCCAGCTAAAAGCTGGGAAGAGGCCTGTGGGAAGTGCTGGTGTGCTCCAGGGCTGTTCCTCCTTCCAGAGCGCGTCTCCCGCCCCGGTGGCTCTCCGGGCTGTCCCCAGCAGCATCCAGGTGTTGCTGCCAGGACCAGCCAGCCCAGCTTGTGATGGGGTTGGGAAATCCAGGGCAGATTCCTTCTGAACTCGCCTGCGTCGCAGCATCAAAGCAGAGCAGGGGCGACACATCCACGTGAAAGTCGTGGCTCCTGTCGAGCAATCTGCAGGAATCCGGGCTCTTCCCGTCAGGAATTTGCTGTTTCAGGAGCGGCTCTGGATTATGTTCTCTGCCCCATTTCTATGGAAATCTTTAAATATTTATCTTTGCTTGCTGAACTCCCACTGCAGCATCGTGGCTGAGAATCCTCGTTTTCCCCCTGTGGGAAACGTGGATGCAGTTCAGGCACCAGCAGTTGGCAATTCCAATGCACTGCATCTCTCCCTGGGCTCCAGACTCCTTTGGAAGCATTTCCCTGGCTCATTTTGGCTTGTGCCTTGTGCAAGTTTTTTCATAATTTGGGGTTTTGGAGGCTTAAGGTAAGTTGGCAGAGCTGCTTTTATTTATTTGGAGCTTCTCTTTTCAGGCTAGATTGGATGAGGCTTGGGACAAATCTAGAAGGTGTTCCTGTCCGTGGCAGGGAATGGGATGAGCTTTAAGGTCCTTTCCAACCCAAACCATTCCACAGTTTTAGTTCGGGTTTAATGGGCAGAAGATCACCTTTGAGGAGTGATTTGGGGTTTTCTGGGTGAAAAGCAGCGCAGAAATGTCAGAATCTCACCATGAAGTCGGGGTGGCTGCAGGAAGAACTGTCCATCCCCAGACTTGTCATGTCAGGGAATCTGGGACACGGATTAATCATCCCAGCCAGGTGTTTGTCGCTGTGAAGAGCCTGCAGTGTGATTTATTTGTGCTTTAAAAGGGACTGGTGAGCCCTTTGGGTGCTGTTATCCCGTGCTGAGCTTCCAGGGAAGGGGCTGGCCTGGGAATCGCTGCCGTTTCCCACCCCTGGTGCCCGATGCACATCGGGGCCTTTTCCAAAACACCTGGCAGGAGAGCCCCAGGTGCAGCTGCCTCTGGAGCAGCGTCACTCCTCCCCTGTGGAATGAGTGCGCTCAGCTCCTCCAAGCAGCCGCCTTTAATCCATCCTGCTCTTCCCAGAGCTGGTGTCGGGCTGGGCGTTCTCTTTCCCAGTCCCAGCAGCTGCTGGGAATTCCTGGAATCTCCCAGTCTTTCAGGTTTCTGCAGGCACGGGTTCCTCGTGTCCCGGGAGGGGCACGGGGGATGCTGTAGCCTGCTCTGGACAGGATTCCTGGATGCTTTGAGATCCCAGGCTTCCGTAAGAAGTCATGATCAGGGATTTGCCTCATTCCCCTGCTTAGACTGGTGCTGGTTAATGGTGATTGTTGGGCTGGTAACAAAGGGACATCTTGGGGAGCTCGTTTTGTTATTGAATGGTAGAGATGAGCTTGAAATTTGCACAATTTCCCTGGATTTTTGTTTGCTAATTAATGAAATGTGGATTTGATTGTGCTTTTTTATTGTCTCTTTCTTAGCACTTGGTATTAAGACTCCCTAAATGCCCAGGCTTGAGGCACGGCACAAAGTATGGCAGGACAGCTCCTGCTTTCTTCATCCCCAATATCCGGTGCTTCTGCTTCTCCATGCATTGCCTTTCCTGTTAGCTGAGGAAAAAGAAAATCCTGTACAAAACAAGAACAAATGCTCTGATTTATTCCGCTCAAACGAGTGGAAACTGCAGCAAATCCTCCTCCAGCCCACTGGGTGGGTCAGGCTCATGAAATCTCTTTCAAATGGAATCCCTGGGTTGTGTTTTTCTGTCCTGGCTTGGGTGGCGTTTGCCTGGTGGTTTGTGGCTGCTGTCCCCAGCCCCTCACACCTCTCTGCCGCGATTCCCTGTGGATTTAGTCCCGTTTCTCGCTCCTTTCAAGCCTGGCTCCGAGGCCATGCAGAGCAATCCTACCAGTTCTGTAAGAGCAGGGTTGCACTGCCCCCACCCAGGGGTGGTCTGCACCTCAGATCAGTCCCTTCTCATCTGCTTTACCCCCTCAGAGATCTCAGGCAGTCCTCTGTTGCTTGCTGTTTCCTGGGAACTGGTTGGGATTTTCCCCCACTGAGGGGCTGGTCTGGGGAAGAAATGTGGAGAGACAGCTCTGATTTCTGCTCTCTGTGGGCAGGGACAGGACCCAGGGGAGGGCTAGGGCTGGGCCAGGGGCGTTTAGGTTGGAGATCAGGAAAGATTCTTCCCCAGAGGGTGCTGGGCACTGCCCAGGCTGCCCAGGGCATGGTCCTGGCCCCAAGGCTGCCAGAGCTCCAGGAGCCTTTGGTCAGGGTGGGATTGTTGGGGTGTGTGTGCAGTGATCTGATCCCTGTGGGTCTCTTCCAGCTCAGGACATTACCTGGTTCTGTGCAATGCCTTTGGCAGCAGTGGAGCTCCAGACCAGCTCCCAGCTCCACTGACAGGGAACCAAAGGGATGCTGGCTGGCTGCAAAGCTCCAAGCTCACACTGGCTCCTTGGGATTCCAAGCAAGGAATTGGGCTGCCTCAAGGTCAGCCCCATGGTGAAGCTGATATTTCCCTCTTTCCCAGCCTCTGGCACTGCCCTTTGCCCACACCTTTAGGCTTGCAGGTTCTTCTCTCCATCTCCATTGCACAGCACAGCAAGGGCTTCATAGCCTGAAATTTGCAGAGGCTGGTGGGTTTCTACCCTCCCTAACACACATTTTCTGCTAAAAAAGCCCAGCCATGAATTCCAGCCCCTTTGGGCTTCCCACACTCCAGCATCTCTGTGGGGTCAAGGACATGCTTAACGCTGTGTTTGCTTTTCAGGAGTATCACACTTCCCATCTCCTTTTCAGGTTTTGATTAGGGCAGTAAAGAATCGTGGAAATGGTTTGGGTTAAAGCCCACCCAGTGCCACCCCTGCCATGGCAGGGACACCTCCCTCTGTCCCAGGGTGCTCCAAGCCCCAATGTCCAACCTGGCCTTGCATACCTCCAGGGATCCAGGGGCAGCCACAGGTGCTCTGAGCAGCCTGTGCCAGGGCCTGCCCACCATCCCAGGGGAGGATTTCTTCCCAATATCCCATCTGAACCTCCTGTCTCAGTGGGAAGCCATTCCCCCTTGTCCTGGCACCCCAGGCTCTGGTAAAAAGTTTCTTCCCATGTTTCCTGTCACTCCCCTCAGGTGTGTTTCCAGCTGTCTGCACATCCCTTTGAGCTCTGCAGAGGCAGCAGCTCAGGGCAGGGAGCTGGAAAGCTCTGTCCCCTGAATGCCAGTGCTGCAGAGGGTTTGTTAAGCCCAGCTTCTCCTGGCTTTGTTCCTTTACCCACAGAATGGAGTTAACTGCTGCAATGTGGAAGGCTGGAATGTTTGAGGCTGTGTCTCCCTGGCCAGACCAGGTGTCTGTCTGTGATGGAAACTCCTTTTGTTCCACCTGAAAGAGGGAAAATACCTTCCATATTGTTTTTGCTGTGCTTAGCAAACAGTTCTGCATTTAAACCCCCTGGTGTGATCCAGCCATGCTCCTGGGCACTGCTTGGGATGGTTGATCCCTGGCTGGGAGCTTCCATCAAAGGTTTCACTGGGGGAAGGCAGGGCTGGGCGTGGAGGTGGAGCACAGGTGGGTTTGGTGTGAGGCACAGCCACTGGGCACCCCAAAAGCACCCTTGCCTTGCCTGGCACACTCCTGTGCCACAGGAGCTCAGATCAGGAGGGCAGGGGGCAGTTTGTGGTGATGTCCACGTGCAGATGGTGGGGCCTGTCCTGGTGTCCTGCTTGCTCACAGAACATTGCATCAGGGCCACTGCCAAGTCAGCAGTGAGCTGAAAGCCTGGCTATCGACCCAAAGGAAACCTTGGCCAGCCAGGCTGCAACAAAACACCTTTTTGCCAGTAGATCTTTCTCTTTTTCTCTCTCTCTTGGCTTGGAAGTCAGGAGCCTCGAGTTCATCTTTGCTTTGGGTGCAAGGTCTGGGGCTGTTCGTGACCTGTATGTTTTTGTGGGGAGAGGAAGGTTGTGGTTGGTGAATCTGGGCTGAAGAATAACTTTGTTTATTGCAAATATAAAATTGTTACGTCCTCACCAACTCCTCCTTTGCTGCTGCCCCAGGCTGGACGTGAGCTGGGTGTGCCCAGGTGGGCAAGAGGCCGATGGCCCTGGCTGGTGCCGGGGTGTGGCACTTGGGGACATGGTGTAGTGCTGGGGGAGCAGTGGGCTCGTGGCCGTGTGGGGTTTTTCCAGCCTTGCCAACTCCACGATCCTGTGATGGATGTGTGAGCGCTGCCAAAAACCACATCATGATGGAGAGACAGAGGCTGGAGCAGGAGCACCTACAGCAGGAAAACCCTGACCTGGCTGTGCTCAAGTTCCTTTTCCTGAATCTCCATCCTTTGTTCCCACAGCCAAACACTGAACCTGAGTTCTGTAGCAGTGTGGGACACCAGAACCCTGCCTGGCTGTCCCACCAGAGGTTGCCTGGGTTCTGTGGGCAGTGAGGTGTGAATGCTGGCTGTTCCAGCCTCTGGAAATGCTGCTGGTTTCTGAAGGGAGTCATGTGGGTTTTTGGAAACAAGGCTTACACCCTTTGTTTCCCTCTTGCTGATCATTTTGGGGTAAAAACAGCCTGGAGGAGAGAAGGCTCAAGGCAGACCTTAGAGCCTCTCCTGGTACCCAAAGGGGCTCCAAGAAAGCTGGAGAGGGACTTTGGACAAGAGGCTGGAGTGCCAGGACACAGGGAATGGCTTCCCAGTGCCAGAGGGCAGGGTCAGGTGGGATACTGG
>JAWWMU010000071.1:1801294-1811638 GCA_035048155.1 Cinnycerthia olivascens
CATCCTTCTCCAGGATTAAAGCTTCTCATGCTGATCCCATTCCAACCCTTCCCGTGTGTCCCCTTCCCCCAGGGCAGTTCAGCTGCCCGGCCCTGCTCCTCCTGGAGAATATTCCCCAAACCCCATCGGCCTGAGCCGATCCTTCCACCTGGGCAGCCCCAGCAGATTACCAGGGGCTGTCCATTGCTGTTCCCCTCCCCAGCTGTGTTCTGGAGTCTCTCGGGCTGCCTCTTGCAGAGGCAAAAGGCTGCTCTGTGTCCCACGTGCCCTTCAAGCCAGGCTTTTCCTTTGTTCCCGTTAATCTGCACACGTGTGGCTCCAGTGGCTTTAGAGGGCTGGATAACCGGGCTTTAAAAACTGCTTATATGGACAGATCCAGCTCAGATAAAACACCCAGAGCTCACGCCGGGAGCGATCAGAGGCTGGCATTTCTTTTCCAAACATCTGTGGAAGCCAGAGATCTGTGGTTGGTTGGTTTTTTGGCTTTGCAAGCCAGGAAAATCCATCAGTCGGGGAAAAAAATAGCTCAGCCCAGCTTTTAGCTGCTCATCCCAGCTGAAAGAACAGCGTCAGCTGTGCAGGGATGGGGCCTGCTGGGCTTAGGAGGAGGCAACTGTGCTACACCCTCAGGCTGCTGCAGCCTTCATCCCCAGGAAGGATAATCTGGATGGAGTTATACAGGGATAACCTGGATGTTGGGATCATCTGGATGGTGTTATGGAGGGGTAACCTGGATGGTTTTATGGAGGGATAACCTGGGGGAGGGATAACCTGGATGGTGTTATGGAATGATAACCTGGATATTGGGCTGTTACGGAGGGATAACCTGGAAGGTGTTTTGGAAGGATAACCTGGATGCTGTCACAGAGAGATAACCTGGATGTTGGGCTGGATGGGGACCTCGGGATCACAGCCACTGGCACCAGTGGGAACCAGTGCAATTCATTAACGAGGTTCTGGTGGCTCCTCAGGCCGATCCCAGAGAGGATCCTGTGTGTTCCTGGGAGTCTTTGAAGGGCCACTCCCTCCTCTCACATCCTCCAGAGGGCTCGGACTTTGAGCAGGTCCTCGGGTCGGGTCCCTTTGATGTCCCTGTGCCGGGCTGCTCCGCATGCCTGAGTCCTGAGGTCACCGAGCTGCCTGTGCCTCCCCTTCCAGCTTCTCCCTCGGGATGTTCCTGCCCTTCCTGAGGACCCAGCAGCTCTCCCCTGCTTTAAGGATAAACAGCATCAATTCTCTGGATTTCCACACATTCCTGCTCCAGCACAAGATCCTGGAGATGCTTGTGGTGCATCTCATTTGTGGAGAGCATCCACAGATATCCCAGTTTTGCTGTTGGAAGAGGCTTTGAGAGGCCAGCACTCCTGTGACTTGTAAAATGCAGAGTTTTCCTGCATTGCAGAATGAAACTCAGCTCATTTCCATCCACACAGTGTCCAATAACAGGCAAAGCTTCCTGAAAAACCGGGGCTGGCCTCTGCCCTGGGCTGCTTGCACAGCTCTGACTCACTTGGGAATTGTCTCCATGGCTGAGGCCGGGGTTGACCTGCAGGTTACAGCAGTGGGAGGGTGATTTTCCTCACTGTTCCATCTCAGACCTTTCTGAGCAAAGTGCCAATGTTTTTCCATCCTAGAATGACTCTAGCTGCCCCTTTTTGTTTAAAAATAAACCAGTTTAACCCCAGCACTTTGTGGCATCCCAGGCAGAATCACCCAGCTGGGATTCACCAGCTCTGGTACAAATGTTCTGTTATGGTGCCAGGCTTAGGAGAAGAATTTTCTGCAGTGCCAGGGAATTATTTAGGCTGGAAACCTGCTGGCATGGGTTAATGAATTGCACTCATGGAGCCAGGCAAACTGGAATTCGGGAACAAGGAGTAACCAAATGTGACCCTCACTGGCATCTTGTCCTCACAGAGACCTTGATACAGCCCTGGCCACACCTTACCTTGCATTAAGTGCTTCTGCAGAGCTTTATTCCCATTTTTCCCTCATCTCCATGAGGCTGAGGGCAGCAGAATGCTTTGTCCCTGGGGAAGGGCTCAGGGGCACCGTGGCCATCTCTGCAGCAGGCCAGGGGCTGCTTTTTGCTTTTTGGGCTCTTCCCTCCCAGCACCTGGAACCAATTGCGCTGGAATTGCTTCCCTCAGCTGCAACATCCTAAAATAGCTGCTCCGGTTTCTTTTAAAAATAGTCTGTTCTGGGTGTCATTCCCTGCTAAAAACGTGTCTCTAAGTCCTGCTGGGACAGGGGAGGGGACAGAGGCCAGGTGGGAGTTTCAGAGAGGTGGTGGTGAGGCCACGTGTGAGCCTGTGAGCCGTGCCCTTGAGCTGCCAGCTCCCAGAGCCAGGCACGGGGCCCTGGGGCTGGGCTGGGAATTCCAGGGTTGATTGGAAGGAGTGCCTGAGGAGGTGGAGGAATGTGCCGGGTGGGTGCTGGTGCCTGCCATGGGAAGGAGGGAGGATGCTCAGAGTCAGCCAGGTGGAGAGGCTTTAGCTGTTCCTGGGAAGCAGCTCAGCACCTCACACACCAGCAGGGTGGTGACACAGCACCCCTGGCTCCAGGAGCAGGCTGGGATTGGCATTTTGCAGCGTATCGTGGCTGATTTCCCAAAATAAGTTCAAAGGGATCGAATCCTTTGATAGTTGCTCTTGCCAACAGGTTTCTTGCATTGAGGCTGCTCCTGCTCTGAGCGGGTTAAGAGCCATAAACTCCCAGAATGGTTTGGGTTGGCAGGACCTTAAAGCTGATCTCATTCCATCCTTCCATAGACAGGGGCATCTTCCACAGGAATCACAGAATCCCAGAATGGTTTGAGTTGGAAGGGACCCTAAAGCTCATCCCATTCCACCCCTGCCATGGGCAGGGACACCTTCCATTGTCCCAGGGTGCTCCAAGCCCTGTCCAGCCTGGCCTGGGGCACTGTTTGGGATCCAGGGGCAGCCACAGCTTTTCAGAGATGTGGTGGCCAGGGGCCATAGGGGCAGTTGTAGGTTGAGAGGTGAGCTCAGGAAAACCCTCGGGATACGCGGAACTGTCTGAGCACAGAAATCCCAACGGCACCAAGCCCAGGAGGTCACGTTGTCCTTGTGCAGATCCTGTTCAGGAAGCCCCTGGTCCCTGCAGAGCCCTTTGAACCTCAAACAGGCCACACAAAAAGGTTTTCCAGGATTTTTGGAGCAGCACTGCATCCTGCAAACTTGAGCAATTACTTCATTCACAGCCAGGGCATTCAGGGTTTCCTTCTCCAGGACGGCGTTCAGTGAGTGCCGCCACTTGTGAGCACCCCACACAGCTTTGGAATTGGGAATTGTGTCCCTTCTCCCTCCCTCCCTCCCTCCTCAGGGAGAGACGTTAGGAGGTATTTGGAGGTAATTATTGCTTTTATTCAGTGCTAAAGCAATAATTTGGAGGGATATGCTGGAAAACCGGCAATTTCCTGCCAGTGAGTGACAGATGTTTTGCTGTGTTTGAGATGTGCTTTCAGGCTCCTACTAATTACCATGACACAAATTGGCAGGAGTTTTCTTCCCAGGCTCACAGCTCTAATTTTGCCTTTTCTTTTTTTTTTTTTTTTCTTTTCTGTTATTTTCATTTTTTTGGGAAGGTGGAGTCTCCATGTTGTGACGCTTGGGGAAAGAAATGACATAGAGTTGGGGGCTTGTGTTCCAACGTGGGTTTCCTAACTTTTCCTCCCTCCCTGCCAGGTTCCTATCCCTCTCCCAAGGCTGGAGCCACGCTGGTGGTCTACAAGGACTTGCTGGTGCTTTTTGGGGGGTGGACTCGGCCAAGCCCGTACCCCCTGCACCAGCCCGAGAGGTTCTTCGATGAGATCCACACCTACTCCCCCTCCAAAAACTGGTAAGAGCAGGCTTTGATCCTGGAAAAATGGCTGTGGAATGCAGCTGCAGGAATGCCTGGGAAGCTGCACGTGCTCCTGGTTTCCCAGGTGTGTCTCTAATGCCTTTTCTGAAACAAAAATAAGCCACACAAGTGCAGCAGAGCTGAGGACGGGGTGCTGCCAAGAACCTCATGGGTGCTGTTGCTTCCATATGGTTCTGGACTTGTACCTAAATATTCCAGGCTGCCTGAGCATCCCCGTCCAGGTGAGAAACCTGGGTGTTTTAAATGCCTAATCAGTCTGGCTGGGAACACTGAGGTGTTTTGAGATAACCCTGAAGTGCTGGAGGTCTTGTTTTTTAGTGATGATCCAAAACTCAACTCCCTCAGGGAGATGTGATTAAATCAGATTTTTCCATCATTTCAACCTCTGCCTTTACAGCTCCAGGACTGGAGCATCCAGCAGTGTCCGTGGAGCTGTCAGGAATTCCCCTTTTCCCTTTAAACACCCTTTGGCTGATTTTAGACCTGGCTTTCTCACTGATGGTGTGTGCGAGAAGGAAAATGCTGTATCAAAGAGAAGGTTCCTGCTCCCCTTGCACTGAGAACTTCTCATCCTCCAGAGTATCAATTATCCAGTGCACTTTGGGCAGTGTCGTTACAACTCTGTAATTAAACCTCTTGGAAAGAATTTGAGGCAAACTTAATTGGAAGGGGAGATGTTCCCAACTTGGCCATGGGACTTGGTCATGCCTTAAAAATGTTTAGCACATTGGGGTTTCTAATTAGTTTCATTGCTGTTTGGATATTTGGTGGTTTTCCCTGTGGTTTTCCCCCATCGCATGTTCTTGAGGATTTTGCAGGCCACTGGGATTTTTTGTTTGGCCTTTCATCCAGCATTTTCCTTCACTGGGAAATGTGTTCCTGCCTCTCCTCCCAGGTGGAACTGCATCATGACCACCCACGGCCCCCCTCCCATGGCAGGACACTCCTCCTGTGTTATCGAAGACAAAATGATCGTTTTTGGGGGCTCCCTTGGATCCCGACAGATGTAAGTTTGGGGTGAGGGTGTCTGACAAGCGCCCCTGTGAGCCAGGAGGGGGTTGGGATGCTCTTGGGGTCACCCATGAGGAATTTTCTGCAGGGCTTTGGGGTCTGCCTGCTGCCTTAGCTCACCCTTTGCCTCTCGCAGCAAATCCCAGGGCTCCAGCCTGCAAAAATCCCAATCCTGCCACAAAACCCAGCCCTGAGCCCAAGTTCCACATCCCTGGTCCTATCTTCAGCCCGTGTTGTCTCATCCCTGCAGGAGCAACGATGTCTGGGTGCTGGATCTGGAGCAGTGGGCTTGGTCCAAGCCCAGCATCTCCGGGCCCAGCCCTCACCCACGCGGGGGCCAGTCCCAGGTGAGCTCAGCCAGAGGGGAGGCAGGCACAGCCTCACTCCCAGCTCCCACAGGCTCATTCCCACCTTACCTGCAGAGCCCTTGCATCCCTCTCTGCATGGGCATAGTCCTCATCTGCCCCAGCAACCTGAGGGACAAATCCCTGCTTTGACCCCCTGGCAGCTCAGGGCATTGGATGGGCAGCACAGCCTGGTTTGGCTCCAGATCCTGTGACTGCTCCTCTCTCCCCATCCTGGGATTGACTCGGGATTGCTCCAGGCAGGGCTGCCCGGGGCAGGGAGCTTAGGCTGTCACCTGGCCTGAGGCAGGTGTCCCCATCTGGGATGGTCAGTGGTTCCCAGGGTATGGCTGGTGCCACCAGGGCACCCAGCTCATGATGATCAGTGTTCCCAGAGTGTGACTGGTGCCACCAGGGTACCCAGCTCCTGCTGGAACGTGCCTTTCCATGCCTCACCAGCAGCACTGGTCAGACACTGCTGCCAGCACCTGTCCCCCCAAACAGCCCTTCCAGCTGCCCCTCCTCTGCAGAGTGTCGGGTCCTTGGTGCTTTGGGAAGGGCGATTGCTCTCCTCGGGGAGAGGAACTGGTTTGGGACAAGGAGTGAGTGGGATGAGCCCTGCATGCTGCTCTGCCCTGGGCCTGGCAAAACCGGCTCCATCCCAGCTCCACTCCTCATCCTGGGGCACACAGCACCCAGCAACGCCCAGCAGAGAACCTGCCTCTGTCTGCCCCTGGAGGCCTGGCCAAAAATCTTCCCTTGGCTGAAACTCTGCTTTGTCTCCTCCAGATTGTGATAGACAACGAGACCATCTTAATCCTTGGAGGCTGTGGGGGTCCCAATGCAGTGAGTACCTGGGGGCTGGATTTGGGACTGGGGGAGACTCTGCACATTGGTGGCATTTTATTCCTCAAATCTGGGCACCCCCCTGGTAGATTTTCCAGAAGCTGCTTAGCTGTTGGTGGAGCTGCTTTAATTAATAAAAGTTGCCCCAGGCACTCTCTGAGCAGCTCCCTGGGTTCACTGAGGCTCATCAGGGTAAGCCTGGACTTCGTATTGGGATAGCAGATGGGAATTATCGGCCATAGTAGGGTGTGATCACTCACGGGTGATCAGTTCCTGCTCTGGGTCAGCATCC
Organism: Cinnycerthia olivascens; assembly: GCA_035048155.1. Lineage (NCBI taxonomy): Eukaryota > Metazoa > Chordata > Aves > Passeriformes > Certhiidae > Cinnycerthia > Cinnycerthia olivascens. Next base: position 1,807,673 of record JAWWMU010000071.1, read on the forward strand.
TCTGTGGGCAGCAGCAAAGCACTGCTCCCACCATGCTGAGCCCAGCAGCAAACTGGGCTAAATCTCAGCCTGGGATCTTGAATCCCAGACCAGACTCCTGAATGTATCACCCTTCCCTCCCCAGCTGTTCAAAGACGCCTGGTTGCTGCACATGCAGGCCAACCCCTGGACGTGGCAGCCGCTCAAAGTGGAGAACGAGGACCAGGGAGCCCCGGAGCTGTGGTGCCACCCCGCATGCAGGGTACGGGCACAGCGGGGCCCCCGCTGCCTTGCACACCTCCCTCCCTCTTCATTCCCTACCCCAAATGCTCCACAACCGAGGGTCCTGCTGATGTCTGTCCCCTGCTCTCCCCACAGGTGGGACAGTGCGTCGTGGTCTTCAGCCAAGCTCCGAGTGGGAGAGCCCCGCTGAGCCCCAGCCTCAACTCCCGCCCATCCCCCATCAGCGCCACACCACCTGCCCTGGTGCCTGAGACGCGGGAATTCCGCTCCCAGTCCCCGGTCAGGACCACGGACGAGGCTCCCTGCGTCAACGGCCGCTGGGGTACCCTGCGGCCCCGCAGGCAGACGCCATCGGGCTCGCGGGAGGGCAGCCTGTCCCCGGCCAGGGGGGACAGCTCCCCGGTGCTCAACGGTGGCACCGTGTCACCCGGAGCGGCGCCAGCCGGTGGGGCATCCCTGGACAGCCCCGTGCAGGCCCTGTCCCCCAGCACACCCTCAGCCGCCGAGGGATTCGACCTCAAGGTGGGGCCAGCCCTGGCACCGCGCCGGGGCTCGCTGCCAGAGCAGAGGGATCTGCGCCTGGCCTCCGTGGAGCTGGGCTGGGAGCAGAAGCCCACGTCCCTCCTGTGCCAGCTGGACGGCGTGGAGGGCAGGACAGCAGGTACGCGGAACCCCCTGGAGCACACCAACGGTGTCCACACGCCGCCCCATGCCGCCGCCGCCGCCCTGCCCGGCGCCGTGTCCCCCAGCGCGCTCCGCCGCAGCCTCGAGGCCGTCAAAGCCCTCTCCTCCAAGGCCACCTCGGCCTCGGCCGCCCTCAGCCCTCCCCTGGCCTCATCCCCTGGGTCCCCGGGCGCTGAGCCGGGCACGGCACGGCCGGGCACTGCCCAGGGCGAGGGGCACTCGCTGCCTCCCATCGCCCGGCGCCTCGGGCACCACCCGCCGCAGTCGCTGAACGTGGGCAAGCCGCTGTACCAGAGCATGAACTGCAAGCCCATGCAGATGTACGTGCTGGACATTAAGGACACCAAGGAGCGGGGACGAGTCAAGTGGAAAGTGTTCAGCAGCAGCTCTGTGGTGGGGCCGCCCGAGACCAGTTTACACACAGTAGTGCAAGGCCGAGGGGAGCTGATCATATTCGGTGGCCTCATGGACAAGAAACAAAACGTCAAATACTACCCCAAAACAAATGCCTTGTACTTTGTGCGAGCAAAGAGATAATGCGGCCCTGGCCGCTGCCGTCGCCTGTCCCCTCTGTGCCCGCAGCTCCTCCTCCTTCCCGAGCCCCTTCCCCACACGCAGGCATTCAAACTGTGAATTAGGGAGCAGGAAACCAATAAAAGTCCAAGCAAACCCTCCAGCGCTGCCCCAGCAGTTCCCAGTAAGACCCCAGTCAAGTGAGTCATGTTTACAAGTGGGGAAGAAGCCGAGGATCCGAGGATTTGGGGTGAGCAGCCAAGGAATTCCGCCAGCCGGGATCCTCCTGGGTTCGTTTGCTGAGTGTTGACGAGTCTCGGTCTCTCCAAAACTCCTCGTGTGGGTTGTGAGTAGAAATGGTTTTATAGGGATAACTCAGATTCCAGCAGGCAGGAGGCTGTTAGCTTGATTAATTCCATGCTCGACTCCGTCAGGAAAACAACAGCAATATCCACTGGGAATGTCCCAGCGCTGCCAACCTTTGCTTGGCACAAACATGATGCCTTTTGATTTTGCCTCTCACCTGCCACTCTCGGCCCTGTCCTGCAGGCAGGACCAAAAGAAGGAGGAAAGGACATTTTTTTGTGTCAAAATGCCAAAAATCTTGATTGTTAGTATCTCTCCTCTCCCTCCCCTGCTGGATCAGCCTTTGGGATCAGCCCTGATCTCCTCTGACCAGCAAAAAAATACTCGGAAAATCCCATTATTCCCCCAAAACTGAGATATTTGGCTGCTGATTCCTTCCTAGACTTAAAGGTTTCATTTCATTCAACGGCCCAAACCATTCAAGGCTGAAGCAGCCCCTTGGAGCCTGGGAACAGCATGGGTTTTCCAGGGAAAAGGGCAGATACTGGTAAAACCTGAGGGCAGCCTTGATGCAGTAACTTCACCTCATCTTTGCACGTGCCTCCTCCCACAAAGATTAAATCCCAATCCGAAGGGATTGAACCTGTGCGTCCTTCTGGGACAGCCCCCCTCCTTCCCTGTCCCCTCGAGCAGGGGGGAAAATGGGGCAGATTCTGCCAGGCTTTGGTCAACAACCTCCAGCCCCCTAAAAGCAGGGAGCCCTCCCCAAGCCGGCAGGGCCATGACGTGGTCCCTTCCCTGAATTTCCATTCCCACTGAGCTTTTTGCCGGTCAGAGCCTTAAGTCCCAGCCCAGCTGCGTGGGGATGGGGAGGGATTTATTTCACCCGCGGTGTTCCCACCTCTGTAAATAAATCCCTTGTCAAATCCCACCTCTCCCCTTCATCCCACAACGACTTGATTTGTCCTAAGGAAAAGCAAAATGCAATTTCGACCCCTGCAAAAAAAAAAATCCCAGACCTCAGGAGCACCTTGAGTGAGCTGTGGAATATTCCTTCTCCAAGCGTGGCCGCGGGGAAGGCGGTCCAGGCTTCGGCATCCGCTCCCATGTCTTCCTTTGCATGTTTTTTGTCATCCGTCCCCCAAAAAAGAGTCAAACCCAGGGATGGGTGGCACCTTGGTGTCCTTGTCCTTGTGGAGCATCCCTTGGGGGGGTACCCTCCCAGCAGGTGCTCCCGAGATCCCCCCGGGTGGGAAACACCCATTCCTGAGAGATCCAGCCCAAATTGGGATTGTGGGATCCCCCCGGGCAGGAAACGCCCGTTCCCGAGAGATTCAGCCCAAATTTGGATCACGGGATCCACACCCATTCCCAAGAGATTCAGCCCAAACTGGGATCGCAGGATCCACACTCATTCCCGAGGGATTCCACCCAAATTGGGATTGCAGGATCCCCCCCGGGCAGGAAACGCCCGTTCTGAGAGATTCCACCCAAATTGGGATCGCGGGATTCCCCCCGGGCAGGAAATGCCCGTTCCAAGGGATTCAGCCCAAACCGGGATCGCTGTGCCCCGGTCCCGCGGGAGCTGCTGGTGCTGTGAGCGAGGTGTCCCCCCGCCACTCAGGTGTCCCCCCGCCGTCATTCCCGGGCCCAGCGCAGCGACGGGAAGCAATTCCGGTGATATTTAAAATCTTGTGTACATTTGGAGAGGGTCCGTGGGGGTCCTTCCCTCCACTCCCCTCCTTCCCAACGAATTTTTAGTGGTTTAACAAATAAAAAGGAAAAGAAACGGATGGTTGGTGCTTTTGGGGAGGGTGGGGTGGGAGTGACATGGAGGGGAAGTTGCTGCTGGGCTCCCCACAAGGTTGGAGGTGAAAGGGGAGACTGGGGGTCTTTTTGGGTTAGAAAAGGGAAATATTTGTGTCAGGGGATGTTGGAGCAGCAGAGGGGGGCACAGGGAATTTGGGACACTGAAGCCTCCTGGAGCCAGAAACTGGGGATGGGGACCCCAAATCCTCTTGCAGCTGGAAACTTGGGATCCCAAAGCCTATTGGAGATGGGAATTCAGGGATCCCAAACCCTGCTTGGAATGGGAACCCCAAAACCTGCCAGGGTTGGGAACTAGGAATGGGGAGCCCAGGTCCTGCCTGTGCTGGAAATTGCAGAGCCCAGGTCCTGCCTGTGCTGGAAATTGCAGACCCCAGGTCCTGACGGAGTTGGGAATTAGGGATGGGGACCCCC
>JAWWMU010000071.1:1828205-1896561 GCA_035048155.1 Cinnycerthia olivascens
TCCCTCCCTCCCTCCCTCCATCCCCCAGGATGAGCCATGTCTGTCTATCCATCCCTCGGGATGAGCCGTGTCCATCCCTCCCTCCATCCCTCGGGATGAGCCGTGTCCATCCCTCCCTCCATCCCTCAGGATGAGCCGTGTCCATCCCTCCCTCCATCCCTCGGGATGAGCTGTGCCCACCCACCTCCCCACACACCCTAAGCAGCTGCTCCTGGGGTCTCCCAACTCCAGGCTGTGGCCATGGCCAGTTCTAGCCCATTCCAGGCTCATGGCTCCCCAGTCCTGACTCTCGTTTTCCCGATTTTCCCGTTTTCCCAGGGACATCAAGCGGATCGGGGTGCGGCTGCCGGGCCACCAGAAGCGCATCGCCTACAGCCTGCTGGGGCTGCAGGAGCAGGCGGGGGCCGGGGGGACCCCGGGCTGACCCCCCCTCCTCCCCGAGGGGTTTATTTATTATTTCTGTAATTATTAAGGGTTCTTTTATAGTGTTACTGATACTGTCCCCGCACCTGGGGATGAAATGGGTGCTGCCCCTTCTCTCCCCCCCTAAAAAAAAATGGAATTTCAAGTGTGTTTGGGGCTGGGGGAGAATTTTTCTTCTTGTTTTCCCCTCACATTTCAAGAAAGGGCTCAGTCCCAAAACTGATTTATTTTTGCTTTTTTCCTCCCTATTTATTCCTCTCCCACCGGGTTTCTCTGTGGTTTTGTTCCCCTTTAACACTGATCTGCCAGTGTTGCCTTGTATTTTTTAACCTAATTTATTCTATTTTTGTATATTTATTGCGAGTAATTAAAGGTCGTGTCAGGATTGGGAGAGAAAAAATGGGGGAAATTAAAAAAACAGAGATGCTTTTTTCCCCCTTTTATTTTTCATGGACTTATGGGGATTTTTGTGGGGTTTTGAATAAAAGTATGTGCTTTTTGGTTTTCTAGAATATTGTATTTTCCTACTGGTTCACAGAGATTGAGGGAATTTGGGGGCCAAAGAGAGGGGTTTTCCCCTGGATTTTAGGGGTTTTAAAGGCGTTTTTAAGGGAATTTAAAGGGTTTTTAAGCGTTTTTAAAGGTGTTTGAAGGATTTTTTAAGGGTTGGGGGACAATTAAGGACGTTTAAAGCTTTGGGGTTTTTTAGGCATTTTAGGGTTTTTTAGGCATTATCAGGGTTTGTAAGGGGGGTTAAGGGGCATTAAAGGGGTGTTAAGTTACTTTTTATGGGGCTTAATGTTTTTTAAGGGCTTTATTTAGGGAATTTTAGGGGGGGTAAAGAGGGTTTTAAAAGTGGGGGGTTTAGGGGTTTTAATGGGGGTTTAAATGGGTCAAAGAGGGTTTTTTAAGGGGGTTTAAAAATGAGTTAAAGAGGGTTTTTAAAGGGTGTTTAAAGGAGTTAAAGAGGGTTTTTTTTAAGGGCGTTTAAAGGGTTTTAAATGGGTTAAAGACGGGTTTTTATGGGGTTTACAGTTTTTTAGGGGGTTATCAGGGATTTCAAGGGGTTTCACACGGCTCCGGGAGTGTTTCCCACCCGAGGCCTCTTTCCCCAGCAAAACCCAGGAGGAATTTGGTTTTTTCATCCCCCGCTGCTCCCCGAAGCCAAAGCTCGGCTGCCCGGAGCCTGCAAATGACGGGGTAGGAAAACGCCGGAAAAAGGGGTTTGGACATTTTTTCCTGCCCCAAACCATAATGAGGGCCGGTGGGAGGTGAGGGCGGGCGGCACCGTGCTGCGAAAGCCGCGGGTCTGGGAGGTTCACCCCGTCTGGGGGCTGCGGGTGCCGCGAGTTGTTCGGACTCAGCCCCGGCGCCGGCCTCGATCGCGGCCCCGAGGCCAGCGGCGCCCGGGAGGGGCCGGATCGGGGCGGACAGAGCGGGCTGGGGCTCCGGGCAGCCCCTCCCCGCCGGCGGGAGCCCACGGGGCTGGGGGTGCCGTGGGGAAACTGAGGCACGGGCACGGCGGGGTTTTTGGGGTGCCATGGGGAAACTGAGGCAGGGGCACAGCGGGGTTTTTGGGGTGCCGGTAGGAGTGGGGGTTCCGCCCGTGGGTGCTGCCCCGCTGACCACCCCCCACACCTCTCCTAGGGGATGCGGACCCCTCCCCTCGCTCCCCGCGCTGCTCCCGTGGGTGCCACAGCCCAGACCCGCTCCCAGCGCCCAGCCCGGAGCCCAGCCCAGCTCCTGCCCCACTTTTGGGGTGTCTCCCTGGCGCTGACCCCACTTCACCCGTCCTGAGCCGGGCCCGGGCATGCCCGCCCTGCCCAACCTGCCCCGCCGCGCCTAATTAACGCCCCAGGCTTAATTACAGCTTCGTTAGCTCCCGGTACGCCGCCCCCAAACCCGCTGCGCCCCAGCCCGGGGGTCACCCAAGAGCTGGGGGGAACTCGGCCCCCCATTCTCCCCGGATTTCGGGGTCACTATACACCCACCCCCTCATTAATTGCAGTAATAAAAATAAGGATAATTAACTACTGAAAATTTTAGGAGAGTGGCATAGAGGGGTGTCACAGAGACTGGAGCACTGCAGTGCATGATGTCCTGGGCAGGTTTGGGGTGATATTGGAAGGTTTTAAGCGTTGTTCTTGGATTTGGGAGTGGGTGACCCTCCCCCCCACCCCAAAAGAAACCGGCAGGGCTGGAGAAGGAGGAGGGGGAGGAACAGGAGGAAGCATTGATGGGTCAATGTGTTTGATGCGCAACACGCTCTGCCGGAGAGCGGTGCCCCCAGCCCAGACCCCCCACACACCTGGGGGGTCAGGACTCCCCCTTCTTTTCATGGGGGACATCCTGGGGAGGGGTCTCCTGTGGTCCCAAAACGTCCTCACTTGGGGTTGGCGAGGTCCTCGATCGCTCTCCGCAGCTGGGAGGGGACAGAGGTGGTGGGATGGGGGCTCTCCCCCCACTTTTTCTCCTTTCCCCCCATTTTCCTTCCATTGCCCCCCTTTTCCCCCCCTTTCCCCCCTCACCTCCACCCTGCTCACGGCTCCCACCAGCTCCCCAGAGCGGGTGACAAAGACTCGCTGCAGCTTCAGCAGCTGGAAGAGGTGATAGGCCTGGGAAAGGGACAGCAGGGACACATGGGGACAAAGCCACCCTGGCTGTGTCACTGCAGTGTGACACAGGCCGGAGGGGCTCCCAGGACACGTCTGCCCCCCCAAACCTGGTGCAAGGAGGTCCACGGGGAGAACTGGAGCATGATGGGCTCGATGGCGCAGTCATCCCCGAGTGTCCCCACGGTGTCCAGCTTGAGGAAGGTGACATGTTAATTTTGGGGTGGAAAAGCAGCTTTTGGGGTGTAGTAAGGTGCCCCCCACCCTGTTTACCTTCTCCCCTTGGGGGGCCTGGGGATGCTTGTGGCTCTGGAGAAAGGTGACCAGCTGAGACCTGCTGACGGTGCCCACCAGAGTGGGAGACCCTGGAGAGAGGGGACAGTAGGGGACACCAAGGGAACAGTATGGGAATAACAGGGAGAGGTACTTGGGGACATTAAGGGGACATTCCATAGGGAGAGCAGGGTGAAGGTATGAGGAGAGTGAGGGGGACACTGTGCGACATCGTGAAGACAGAACAGGAAGGTTGAGGCGACAGCATGGGGACATCAAAGGGGGTGGGGACAGCAGTGATCCGTACAGGGACACCATGGCGGTGGTAAGGGAATATTGAGGCATGGGGACACCATGGCAATACTGAGGCTGCACCATGGCAATATCGAGGGCACAACATGTGGACACCAATGGGAACAGGACAGCCTGGGAGTATCACAGGACACCGTAAGAGCAGTTTGGGGACACTGCAGGAACACCCCATAGGAATAGTGTGGGCATGGTGTGGAGATAGTGTGGGAACTGGGGAGACATCATGGGGACAGCATGAGAAGACACAGAGGGCCCACCGCAGAGCCAGGGACTCACTGGCCACCCCCATGGTGACAGTGACCCCCAGGCCCCACATCCCACCTGTGCTCTCCACCACGGGGTACTCGGAATCAGCAGAGGCATCCAAGGCCACCAGCACCTCCTGAAAACCGTCCCCCTTGGCCAAGGCCACCACCCGGCGCTCCATGAACTCCTCCACCACCACTCGGTAGGAGCTGGTGAGCACAAACCCCCAGATTTCCATCGTTTCCTGGAGAGCGCCCGCAGATCGTGAGGTTTTGGGGGGGACCTTACGCGATGTGCCGGCTGCGGATGGGGGGCAGGTAGGGCAGCTTCTTGACGATGATGCCGGCGTCGTAGAAGGACGGTTGGTTCTTCTGGCTGATGGCGTTGGCCACCAGCACGGCCAGCACAGTGGGCAGGATGTGGCCCAGGTGCCCGGTGGCCTCGCACACCAGCAGGGCCGTGGACACCGCGTGGGTCACCGAGCCCGAGAATGCGGCCGCGCCTGGCAGGGGGAGCGGGGGTCAGGGGTGGGGGTGTCCCTCTGCCCGTGGGGGTGTCCCCCACCTCCAGACTCACCAGCCAGGGCATAGCCAGCAGGAATAATGGGCCGTGGGGGTCCTTCTGAATAGAGCCCCTGTGGGAAGAGCAGGGCCATCACCTCCCCCATCAGGCGTCCGATGGCTGCTCCTAAAATTGGGGGAGGAGGGAAGGTGGGGAGATCCCAGAAGCACCCCCCAAAAATGGTGGAGGTAGAGGTGACCATGCAGCCTTCCCAGAGCTGGATGCTTCCCCTGTACCCCCCAGACTGGATGTACCCCCCCTCCAGGGCTGGATACACCCCCACTATCCCCACTTCAAGAGCTGAATGAACCCCCTGCGCCCCTCCCTCGGCCTGGCTGTCCTCCCCACGTCCCCTCAGCCTGGCTGTCCCCCCAGTGTTCCCCCAGCCCCCAACTCACCATAGATGAAGATGGGCATGAAGTACCCAGCTGGCAGGGGCAAGGTGGTGGCCAGGATCAGCATCCAGAACTGGGGGGGCCAGTGGACATGCGGGGGTCACCTCATGGGGACACCGTGTTGGAGGGGCCCCCACGGAGATTGGGGGGTGGTGGGCATGGTTACCTTCATGAGCAGGAAGAAGGTCAAGGTGCCATAGATGGTGGCAGAGGGATGGTCCCACTCCTGCCAGAGTCCCCCTGGCTCGGCCACCCCCGATGCGTTGGGGGCCAGCAAGCCCCACGTGCGGTTATCAAAGAGGGAGGTGAGATGTTCCTTCATGGTGAGCTGGACAGATGGACACCCTGAGCCCCTGCCCTGGCTGGGAGGTTTCAGGGTCCCCAGAGAGCCCCACGTGTCCCCACTCACCCTGGAGGCCATGAACTGCCCCAGCCCGGGTGGGAAGGTGATGGAGGCGAGGAGCAGCACCACCAGCACCGTGTACACGGGTTTGCTGCGGGGGCACACGGGGGGCTGGGCCTGTGGGGACTGACGGAGGGACAGACAGGGGGGACCCAGGGACACCCGGGGTGGATGGGGCTAGTGGGCAGGGTGCACTGGGGGGACACTGGGGCAGCCAGGGTCGATGGGAGGGATGTATGGATTCACAGGGTGGACACAGGGACACCTGAGGTGGATGGGGTGGGGTGAGCAGGATGCATGGGGGGGATATAGGGACACTTGGCGTGCACGGGGTGGGTGTGGAGGGTGTATGGAGTATGGATGGCCAGAGTGCACAGGGTGGACATATGGACATTCAGGGTGGATGGGCAGGGTGCAGAGGGGGGGACACAGGGACCCCCAGGGTGCACGGGGGGGGGGACACGGGGGGACACAGGGACACGGGGACATCCCAGGGTGCACGGGGAGGACATGGGGACACCCAGGGTGCACAAAGGGGACACAGAGACATCCAGGGTGCACGGGGGGGTGACACAAAGACCCCCAGGGTGCAGAGGGGTGACACGGGGACCCCCAGGGTGCTTCATGGGAGGCACACAGACAGGGTATATGGAAAGGACACAGGGACGAACAGAGCCTGCCCAGCATGGACACACAGACACAGAGGGTGCAGGGTGCAGACAGACGGATGGACAGATGCCCAGTACGGACTCGGTAGCCAAGAGTTTGGCCGTCAGCCGGTTCTTCTTGACAGCCACCATCATCCAGCGCTGGCAGAAGAGATAAGCACAGGCCACGATCCCACAGATGGCCCTGTGAGGAGAGGGCAGGTAGGGCACAGGCAAGGCACAGGCAGGGCACAGGCAGCACCCCAAACCTGCACCCTCTGTACCCCAAAAGCAGAAAAAAGAAGGTCTCCAGGAGGTCGAAGGGAAAATCAATCTTGAGGTCACTCTTGAAAACAGCGGCAATGGTTTCTGGGAGGGGGGACAGGAAGAAGGGTGTGGGTTTGGGAGTGAGCACCCCAAAAATGCCACGGGGGGAGGGAAAAGGGGAAGAGGAGGCACATCCCGCCTGCCTTGCCTTGCTCGTTGTTGAACACGGCCAGGAGCCGGAACATGAAGGCACCGCTGGTGGCCGCGAAGAAGCCGCGCCAGTAATCCCGCACGGCAAAGTGAGGGGACATCACCTCGATGCTGAACAGCACCCCTGGAAAAACGGGGAAAGGGATCAGGGCGAGGTTTAGGGGTGCCCAAGGTGGGATTAGGGAGGTCCTCACCGCTGATGGGCGCCCCGAAAACTGTGGCCACCCCGACGGCTTGAGCTGCCACCAGCATCTCATGCTGCTTGAACTTGTTCTGTGGGGTGGGGGGTGGGTTAGGCACAACCCCGACTTTTTGGGGGTAAAATCAAATCCCTCCATTAATTCTTTGGCGGTGGCACCCCCACCTCATACTCCCTCGTGACCGTGGTCCTCATCTTCCCCAGGTAATCCGCGGCCATGGCGGACAGGTGGACATAAGGACCCTGGGGGGGGACACAGTGCTGAGCGTCCCCCACACCCTGGCACCAACTGAAACGGCCGGGGATTTTGGGGTTCAGAAGGGGATCCCTCACCACTTTCCCAAGGAATAGGGTGCTGCCGCACATCAGGGTGCAGGTCAGCCCCACCACCTTGGCTCCGAAGTTCTGGATGGCCAGGTAGTCCTCCAGCACCACGCCCATCAGGATGGTCTTCAGCTCCGGGATGCCAGAGCCTGGAGCCGGGGAGGGGGCAGGATCCAAATTTTAGGGGTCCCCCATTACCGAGGCGGCATTTTAGGGAGCCGGGGAGGTCGGGTGCAGCTGGCTCACCTCCGGAGTGCGGGGTGATGCTCTGGGAGAAGCCGGTGGAGAAGGAGGCCAGTGCCATGGGGTACAGAGTCCACGAGAGGTACTTGAGCACCCCGATGTCCCCGATCTCTCCGTACAGCCACGTGTGGGCTGGAGAAGAGGTGTGGGAGGGGAGCTGCACCCCCCTAACGCCCCCCCCCATATCCTCGGTGAATCCCCAAACGCCAGTGGAGCCCCCCGGGCGCCCCTCGTTTACCCACCCGCGTGGAGCCGGGTGACGAGGGTGTCCATGGCGAAGCTGATGGTGGCCATGAGGACCCCCAGGATGAAGAGGAAGTACCAATCCTCCCCGACGCGGAATAGCTGCCGCTTCACCCACTCCAAGCACCCTGCGAGGGGGGAAATAGGGCGCTGAGCCCCCCCCAAAAAAAAACCCGCCGCCAGAATCCCCCTTCTTGGGTGGGGGTCTCACCTCGGACCCTTCTCCGAGAGGTGGGGCAGGGTCTCCAGCTGTGCTCCGACACCAGCACCCTCTCCTCCTCCTCCTCTTCCTTCTCCCCCCGCAGCCCCTCGGGGACGGGACGCTCCATCTCGGGAACGTTTTTGGGGACTGCACCTCCTTTTTTTTTAGCACCCCCTGACCCGTCCTCCCGCCTCGGCCTCCGCTGCCCGACTGAGTTTGCAAACGAGCTCATTAAAAACGACCTTGACGAATCCGGCGGACCCGCTCGGGCCGGAGCGAGCCGGGTTTCCTCCCCCCTCCACCACCCCCCAGCTCCCAATCCCAACGTACATCCCGCGGCGGGGAGGATTTAATAAGCATTTTAATTAATTATCGTGATTATTCCTTAATAATAGGCATCACATTCCATGGCGTTGAGCTGGGGGGGGACGGAGAGGGGAAAAATTTCCACCGTCTCCGGCGCAAGACCTAAATTTAGCCGGTTTTACGAGAGGTCTGGCAGGCGGCCGGGAGCCTTAACGAGGCTTTAAAAAGCTCGTCAAGTCGAAATACCCCGAAATAACCGATCCGGCGTCGCCTTCGCCGGGAGGAGAACGAGGAAGGGAGTTCCGCTCTTCCCCCCGGCGGGAGCTGGGGGTCGCAGGTGGGGGCAAGCGGTGGGTGAAGGTGAAACCCTCGCCCGCCGGCACCATGGAGCTGTTCGGGAGCTTCGTCCGGCCCCACGGGGAGACCCTGGGGTTCCCAGGTGAGTTTGGGGCGCACCCAGGCGGCGTTCGGGGGGGATCCCCAGTAAGCCGCGGCTGTGACGGCCCCGACCCCTGTCCAGCAGCTCGCCCCGGTAACGCGGGCGTGGTGAAGACCCTGGGGAACACCTATCAGTTCACGGTGGACGTCAGCGACTTCGCGCCCGAGGACATCATCGTCACCACCTCCAACAACCAGATCGAGGTGCATGCCGAGAAGGTGGGTGCTCCCTCCCTCCGCTGCTCACCCCCAAAGCAGAGGACCCCAAAATCCTCACCGGGGGATGCGGGGTCCGCCCAGCTCCCACCCGTTCCCAAAGTGCAGCGACCACAACCCCAGCGGGTTTAAATTCACCCTTAATTAATGGTGACCGCAGGGAATAATGAGTCCCCGTTCCGCTGGTACCCCAAAATCGCCTCTTTTCACCCATTTTTTTCTCCCAGTTGGCCACAGATGGCACCGTCATGAACACCTTCACCCACAAGTGCCAGCTGCCCGAAGACGTGGACCCCACGTCCGTGTCGTCCTCGCTGGGGGACAACGGGATGTTGACCATCCGGGCTCAGCGCCGGCCGGCCAAGCACTCCGAGCACGTCCAGCAAACCTTCCGGACTGAGATCAAGATCTGAGGGGTCGGGGGGTCCTTCCCCCCCCTCTCCTTTCCCTCCCTCGCTGATGGAATGGGTGATTTGGGAAGGAGGTGGGATGTGGGGTAGGAATGGGAACGCTCCCTCCAGAGTGGGGTCAGACCTGTGCTGAACGCATCCCGTCACCCACCGGAGAAACTCCGGAGGGGAGTCCCAGCTCCGGCAATTTTTAGCTGCCATGCGTTGAGGGGGAAGATCCAGCGTGCCAAGAGTCCTGCCGGGAGCCAGGTTCCCTTCCCAGCCCTCCGCCAGAGCTTGTCTTTGTACATAGAGCTTGGGATAAATTATTGAGAACGTCTGACTGCCGCCTTCTCCGTGTTTTGACGTTCCCTCTATGCTTTACCCTCAGAAAGGGGCGTGGGTTCAGACTCGAGGGGTGTCTCGGTAAGGGATATTCCACCATCCCCACAAAAACCCGCACCGGGAGCCGCTCGGGCGCCCGCTGCCCTGTTTATTTCCAGCGCGGGGTGACTCATTTCTTCCCCGAAGCTCTATTTCTGAGCCATTCCCTCAGCTGTTCGGCTGCCGACCCACCTGGAAGGGCACCAAACCCTCCTCCTTCTCCTCCCCTCGCCCACCCTCACCCACCACCCCTGGCATGCCCCAAAAGGCCGGCATGCACCACCCGGGATGGCGGCCCCAACCCCAAACCTTCTTTTTGGGGAAGGGCAAAACTTCCCGCAGGGCAGGTCCCCGCTGTGTGTACCAACAACAGCGAGGCGCTGCCCGGGGCGAGCGCCTGTTTATGGCTACACAGAGCGCCCGGCTCGTGTTGCTGCTGCCGCCCAGAGCAGCCCAAGCCACCCGCGACCGGCACCGACACACCTGGCACGCCTGCTGGGGCTGGCGCTCAGGGCGCTCCCCGAGGCAGGAAAAAGGCGTGAAAGCGACGGATGAAGTTGTTAAGGGCAGCAGAGGCTCGGGAATTTCGGGGGAGGCAGCGGCGATGCGCTGCCGGCGGGCCCCGGTGGCGGCAGCTCCGTCCCCGGGGCCGCCCAGCGCCGGTCACCGGTTGCCATCTAGCGGCCCTCGCCCGGGGAGATGCGGAGGAAGAAGGAAGAAAATGGGAAAAAAATGCCGCGTTCCTGCCCAAATGGCTCTCGGACGGGGGAGGCGTGCAGAGAGGGAAGGGCCGGCTCAGCCCAGCCCCTGCCCCTCAGCACCTCGCTTGTGGCAGGAAAGCTGGGGGGAAAAAACATTTTTTTGGGACGTGTTTAAACTCTTAATTAGCGATCTGGACAAGGGGATCGAGGGCCTTGTAGCCAAAACTTTTTCGCCTATTTATAAGTTAATGTTCATTGGTTCTTCAGTCACATATTTCTCTTCGTTATTTAGCGTACTGTCCTCTATTGGTTATTGATTCTGTAGTCATTTTATAATCGTTTCCTCAGACAGGGAATCTCCAGGTTTCCAGGCCTTCATCTCCTCTGTATTTTCTGGTTACTCCGATGTCCTTGAAGTGCCATAAATTTAAGATCCCAGATATCCAATCTTTGGATTTAGTGAAGCTTGCCAGGGTTAGTTTTAACAAACTTAAGGTTTTGGTGATTTAATGATCTGAGGAACAAGACTGTGCAGAAACCTAACTAGTGCTGGCTGAAAGTGGGTGCTTCTTACAATTCATTAAAACAACTAATCACAAATTAGTTAGGAAAGTTATATTACTCCCAACAACCAACAACGGAACAAAGAAGAACTGCATCAAGTTGTGGCAAGGGAGGTTTATGTTAGATATACAGAAAATTCCTTCATGGAATTGGTGGAATCAACAGTTCGGGGGTGTTTAAGCAGGGGTGATGTGGCAACTGGGAACATGGTTAGGGATGAACAGGGCGGTGGCGCCGGGACCGGACCTTCCACCCTCACAGCTCCTCTCGGCCTCTCTCGACCCCTCACAGCTGCGCTCAGCCCCTCACGGCTCCTCTCGCTCCCTCAGCCTCTCTCGGTTCCTCATAGCTCCTCTCGGCCCCTCCCGACTCCTTCCGCTCCCTCAGCACCGCCCCCCTCCCACCCTCTCCCGTCATGGCAGCGCCTCTGAGGCGGGAAGGGGCGGGAAGGGGCGGGAAGGCACCGGCCCCTACCGCGCATGCGTACTGACGTCACCGCCGCTGGGCGGGCCGGGGCGACGCCGCTTCCGCCCGGCGCCAAGATGGCGGCGCCCTTTGTCTGGTCGATGTCACGGTGAGGGCCGCGGGCCGCGGGTGAGGCCCCGCCGGGCCCGGCATGGTAGGTGTGGCATGAGCGCTCCGGGAGGGCGCTGGATGGGCTGCGAGGAGGGCTGAGCCGGATACGGGCGCTGGGAAGGGAGGGGGCTGCGGCCCGGCTCGTTGGCTGTGGGGTAACAGAGCTGGTTTGGGGGTCACCCGGGTGCGCGGCCGCCGGCTCTTTGAGGGCGGACTGCGGGGGGGCGGTCCTGCTGGCGGGCCCTGGGAAACGGGGGGCTGGCGGCTGTCGTGGGGGGCACGGGAGGTTGTCGCAGTAGGAACGAGAGGCTACCGGATATCGTCAGGGTTTGTTCGCTGCTGTGAGGGGAGCGAGGGCTCCTGGTTGTCATGAGGGGAATGGAGGGAGGGTGGCTGTCGTGAGGGGAACGGGACTTCCGAAATTCATGAGGGGAGCAGCGGGCTCGTGGTTGTGAGAGGAACGAGCGGCTGTCGTGAGGGCGCCGAGGGGCCCCTAGCTGCACCCCTCCAGTGTCCCTGTCCGCTGTGTGATCCCCCAGCCCCGAGCCATCCCTGCACCGCTGGGACGGGGCAAACCGCGAGGAAAACGGGATTTTCCCTTGTTCTGGCGAGGGGACAGCTCCTCCTGGCTGACCGGGGCGGGCATGGGTGACACATGTCCTGCACCAGACGCGTTTCTTTAGTTTCGTTTGTGCATCAGAGGCTTCTCCTGAGATGCGAGCCTTCAGCCAGTGTTCCAAAGGGTGTTTTTCCCCCAGGAGACAAGGCATTGTCATCCCTGGGCGCTGGAGACACAGGAGGGGTTCCAGGGCAGGTCTCAGGCTTCGGTGATGCCTTGGCAGCACCAGCACATCCATAAGCCTGAAATCCAAATAACCAAGGCATTTTCAGGATGTCTGTCCCTGTGGGGTGTCCAGGATGTCCCTCTCCTCGTGTTTTTCTCCTTTTATTTCCTTTTCACCACGTTTTTTTCCTCCTTGTGACCATTTCCCCTGTCGCAGCTCGCCTTCTGCTTCTGACCACAAGCTCCGCAGCCATTCCCTATTCCCTGATCCACATTATTGTTATATGCAGTTGCTCTGCTCGGATCAGCTCTACACTTTATTTTTTTCATGGAAAACGTTGCAGGATCCGTTCCTGGAAATGAGGACAGACCCCTGTGGGCAGAGGCAGCGAGGACTGGGGCCGTGTTGTTCCCCGAGCTGACGCACGAGGCGAGAGGCGACGGTGGGTAGGAAACAAACGCCCTCTTCCCTTTCATCTTCCCAGGATGGATGGCTGGGTGGTGACAGCCTTGAAAGGCAGTGTTTAAATCACTGCTTCTTCCAATTCGGGGAGAATTGGGGGTTTTTAATAGGTAGTTGTTCACGTGGCAGTGAAGGGGAGAGGTAATGTCGCTAATTAGCGAGAGTGCTTAGCAGATCTGGCGTGGGAAGCTCCCTGGGACTGCAGCTGCTGTATTTATCTGTGTGGTGGGCGTGGGTGGGCTCATCATGAACTTTTCCATGATTAATTGGGTAATGAGAGACTCAACAGCCTCCTTGGGGAGAGGTCAGGAGGGGAATCGTCTCCCCTGAGGGGAAATCAGAGGGTGCCCAGTCCTGCAAGAGTGATTTTTGCACCTTCAGCACCCAAGACTGGAGGTTTAAAATTGAGGTTTTCATCCCATTTTTCCCAGGATGGCTGCGTAAAGACTGACCTGAACACCTGGAAAGGGGAAGTCTTTGGAGAAGAGACACAGCCTTCTGGCCCTTGATCCTCTAGATATCTCTGCTCCTCGCAGCACAGGGGTGAGCTCGGGCACCAGTGCTGGGGTTGGGTGCAGGTGTTTGGGATTGGCAAACCTCAGAGTCAGGGTGTTTAGTGGATAAAGGTGACATTGGCTGCTGGGCTCATCCAAACCTCTCCCTGCTGTGCTTCCAGGGAGCTGTAATGTGACATTATAGAGGAGACTACAGAAAATAGGAAGGTTTTCTGGGGAGGAGTTTGGTTTCCTGGGTTTTTACTTCCTTCTCAGAGCTGAGGAGCAGTGCTGAGACAAGTCTAATCCAGGAACGTTAAAAATCATCATTCAGATGCAAAGTGCCTCCCACAAATTCCCCAAAATACCCTTTTAGTGCATCAAACTGTCAGGATTCCTCAGGTCCTGCTGCACAGAGCTCTTGGAGCACGGAATACAGCCTTGTTTACCCTGCAGAGAAAATGCTCTCCCTTTTTTTCAGAGCTTTGCAGACCACACTGGGCCATGCTGTGCAGGGGTTTAACTCAAGTACTGTTTTTCCTGGTTGTCAGGGATGTATTCTGGGGCAGGCTAGGGGAGTTCAGAGAGCTGGGGGAAAGACAGGGCAGGGAGTTCACTGCAGCCACAAAATGGAGTAGAACTCCCTCTCTCTGTGTGATCTGGTGCTGTCAGAGAGGTGCTGGCCTCTCATCCACACTGGGAACGCCTGTGGAAGCTGAATGAAACCCTGAGAAGAAGATCGTTCCCCCAGTCTTGCTGGCACCCGCAGCTGACAGGAGGAGGCTCCCTCTGACTGCTGATCACTGGAAGGAAAAGGAACTGGAAGTGCCTGGTGTTGTGGATCCAGACATCTCACTCTTTCCAGACTGGAAACTCCTGATTTAAGAGGTGGTGAAGTGGAAAAACAACTTCCATGGGCTGGAAGCTTGCAGAGACACTGAGCATGGAATCCAGGAGTGTTTCCCCAGCTGTAACCTTCCTGTTCCAGCGTCTAGAACTTCAGGGACTTCCTCCATGAACAATATCTGGGTAGCCCCTGTTTCCTTTCTCCTCTCTTCTTGCCAATCCCTTGAAACAATCCCTTCAGCACCGGAATCGTTGTTGGAAGACAAAGCCAAGTGAAAACCCTTCATTCACCCCACAGATGCAGCTCAGGAGAAAATCCACAGTGTGGCACTTTGCTCACAAGGACCCACTGGAAAATTGGGATTTTGCCACGTTTCCAGCAATTTGCAGCGTTCCTCAGGCAAAGCTATGCCCCAAGCATGGGGAACTCCCTCCAAACACATAATAAATTATAAAAATTCCTCAGTTTCGTGACATGAGCAGCTGGAAAGAGCAGGAGCTGGAAGGTTTGGATGAACACTTCCATGCTGTGGCCTTGGCAGGAGCTATGACTCAGGAGGGATGATGGCACTTGTGTCTGCAGAGCTGACAAGGCTCACTGCTTGGACCAGCTGAGGAGGAATAGCTGTGTTCTGAATGGTCAGGGTGGCTGAAAACCATCATGGCTGTTCCATCAACTCCTTCGAGCCCTTTACTGGAATTCTGGCTGTTCTAGGAGAGGGTTTGGGGTCGGATTTATCCAGGAGAGAAGCTGAAATTCACCATTCTGGGCCCTTTTTTTAACCACGAGGGCAGTCAGGTCGTGTTTTGTGATCTCTCCTCCTCCACGACCCCTGCAGTGGTTTCACCACCCACCTCTCCCCCCATCCTGGGGTTTTTTCCTTCCCCACAGCTATGGATTTCCCACAGCACAGCCAGCAGGTGCTGGAGCAGCTGAACCAGCAGCGGCAGCTGGGGCTGCTCTGCGACTGCACCTTCGTGGTAGACGGCATCGACTTCAAGGCCCACAAGGCTGTGCTGGCTGCCTGCAGTGACTACTTCCGCATGCTCTTCGTGGACCAGAAGGACGTGGTGCACCTGGACATCAGCAACGCCGCAGGTAGGCCTGGAATTTTTTATCCAGGATCCCTCCCAGCTCCTTAAACGACACAGTTCTGTGCCTCCAAGCTGCGAGGGAACCTCTTCAGCTTGTTATTTTGAGCGTTTCAAAATGAGAGAGTGAGAGGTGAGGGCTCATTTCTGGTTGTGTCACCTCCCTTGCAGGCCTGGGCCATGTTTTGGAGTTCATGTACACGGCCAAGCTGAGCCTGAGCCCTGACAACGTGGAGGACGTGCTGGCTGTGGCAGGCTTCCTGCAGATGCAGGAGATTGTCAGTGCTTGCAATGCGCTCAAATCTCTCTCTGTGCCCCCAGAAAATCCCCCTGGGGTGACCCAGCAGACCCCCGAGATCGGTATGTACCCTCCTGGTACCCTCCCCTCACCCAGGCAAAGTCAAGTTTTACCCACTTAGACTTCACGCAGTCCAGAATTTATCCACCTTTGCTACTTGGCCATCTTGCAAGCCCAGTTCCCAGGTCCATCTGGTGCACCTGGATGGGGTTTGATCTTTTTGGGCAGCACCAATGGTTGAAAAATTGCTGATTCCGCGAATTTTGTGGGATTTGAGAATCCTCGTGGCAGCAGCAGCTGGATGGCTCCACCTCTTCCCTCACAGGAGCTGACAAGGATATGGCCGATGGCAAGACACCAGTGGTGGCCGAAGCTCTGGGGGAGCCTGACAAAGCCAAAGCAGCTGCTCCTGACGCCGAGGG
The DNA here is from genome assembly GCA_035048155.1 of Cinnycerthia olivascens. Classification (NCBI taxonomy): domain Eukaryota; kingdom Metazoa; phylum Chordata; class Aves; order Passeriformes; family Certhiidae; genus Cinnycerthia; species Cinnycerthia olivascens. Next base: position 1,843,739 of record JAWWMU010000071.1, read on the forward strand.
GAAGGAGGAGAAGCCAGAGGGCACAGCACAGCCCGAGGTGCCCGTGGAGCAGCTGGCTGGTCAGGAAGGTGAGCCACCGATGGGTGACAGCCTCGGTCCTGCTGTCACCCTCAGCAGACCCTGCCCTGACGCTCCCGTGCCCGCAGGGGCAGGCGCTGCCATGCAAGAGGATCCCAAGGCTGACGTTCCCGGGCTCCTGCAGCCGTCGGAGAGCGCGGTGGGCAGCAGCAGCCCCATGGACACGGACACCGCCGGGACAGGAGGTGTGTTGCTGAGCAGGGCCGGGACAAAGCCGAGCCCTCATTTGCTGTGGAATTAATTGTGTGAGTTTTGTGAGGCATGGATCCTCTGGGAGCAGTTTCCATGGAGCATAGCGAGGAGATTTGGGAAATTCTCCTCTGCCTCCTGCACAGGCTTTGGGAATTTTGGGCACATTCAAAGTGATTCCAGGCATAGGTGATGATGGATAAGCTTTGACTTCCCTTCCAACTCAGATGCTTCTGTGATTGCACTGGGGACAGTGCACCTTAATCCCAGTCTCCCTAGGTTAGGAAATACAGGGGGATTTTGTGCCTCTGCTGCCACTCCTAAATTTGTGCCTCGCCATTTTCTACTGTTCTACAGAGATTAAGCCGGAAAAGAAGGAGGAAGAGGGGGAGATGATAGTGGAGGAGGAAGATGAGGGTAAAATCCCTGAGGAGGAGCCTGCCCAGCTGGAGAACGGGGAAAACACTGAGGATAATGAGTCGGGAAGCACGGATTCCGGTCAGGAGAACTCAGGGGAGCCACGCCTGCTGCGCTCCGGCACCTACAGCGACCGCACCGAGTCCAAGGCCTATGGCTCCGTCACACACAAGTGCGAGGTGAGGCCGCTCGGGCTCCTGGGCAGCCTCTCCGGGCACCACTGGGTGCCTCGGGGACAGTGGGGTGACAGTGCCTGTCCCCCCATCCCTAGGACTGTGGGAAGGAGTTCACCCATACCGGCAACTTCAAGCGGCACATCCGTATCCACACCGGAGAGAAGCCCTTCTCGTGCAGGGAGTGCAACAAGGCCTTCTCCGACCCGGCCGCCTGCAAGGCCCATGAGAAGACACACAGGTACGGGTGGGGCCAGGGAAAGACACCTGAAAAATGTGAGGTTTGCTGGCAATCCTTTGGAAATCCACCGATGTGTTGGGGTATCCAGGAGGAGATTTGCCTTTCTGCCTCTGTTATAGTTACAGAATAGTCTTGAGTTGTAAGGGATCCACAAGGATTGCATCCAGCTCCTGGCCCTGCACAGACACCATCAGAGTCCCATCCTGTGTCTGAGAGCATTGTCCAGATTGTTGTTCCCTTTTGTGTTGTTTCATGGCCTCCCCATCCCTGGAAGTGTTCAGGGTTGGATAGAGCTTAGAGCAGCCTGATCTAGTGGCAGGTGGGGTCTAGTGGAACAAGATGAGTTTGGAGGTCCTGCCCAAGCCAAGCCGTTCTGTGCTTGCTGTGGCTCAACCTGGGGCAGCGAGACCCCAGTGCTGGGCGTGACATTCCCACCTGGTGCCAGCCCACTGAAGCCATATGGCTGCGAGGAGTGCGGGAAGAGCTACCGGCTCATCAGCCTGCTGAACCTGCACAAGAAGCGGCACACAGGCGAGGCCCGCTACCGCTGCGAGGACTGTGGCAAGCTCTTCACCACCTCGGGCAACCTGAAGCGGCACCAGCTGGTGCACAGTGGCGAGAAGCCCTACCAGTGCGACTACTGCGGGCGCTCCTTCTCTGACCCCACCTCCAAGATGCGCCACCTGGAGACACATGACACCGACAAGGAGCACAAGTGTCCCCACTGTGACAAGAAGTTCAACCAGGTGCGCTGGGGAGCGGGGAAGCTGGGCCAGCGCCCTCCTGGAAAGGAGATTTGTCCATGGGATGCGGTTCGGGGCTCCCAGAGCTGTCCTCATGATGGTGGTGTATCCATGAAGTGTCGTTGGGGGTCCCAGAGCGGTCCTGAATGGGTGGATTATCCGTGGGATGCAATTTAGGGGTCCCAGAACTGTCCTGAAGGAGTGGAGTTGCAGTTCAGGAGTCTTGGAGCTTGGAAAAGGTGGTTTATCCATGGGATGAAGCGCAGAGGTCCCAGAGGCCACTCCAGAAGGCATCCATGGGGATTCGGGTTGCTCCAGGGTGGCTTGGGGCTCTCTCCATGCTGTTCTCCATTCCCAGGTGGGGAATTTGAAGGCTCACCTGAAGATTCACATCGCAGATGGGCCCCTGAAGTGCCGGGAGTGCGGAAAGCAGTTCACCACGTCAGGTAACCCAGGGGAAGGGTCTGAGGGGCTGAGTGACAGGACTCGGATGGTTTGGGGGGAGCAGGGAGAATTCCAGGGCTGGATTAGAGCCAAAGGAAGGATTTCATCCCGGCTTTACAGTGCTATGGTTGTGCTGCATGAATTCCTGGTTTTCCCCACGGAGCCACATCCTGGAAAGCAGCTCCTCATCCAAATGTTGGAGATGGGGATGTCTCCTCCCATCTTCTCCCAACCTGCTGCAGAGACAGAGGGTTGGAATTGATCCCAATGGAATCTTTTGATTCCATTCCCTCAAACACTGAGTGCTTGTCACGGCTGTTTCCACTTCCACGTTATTGCCTGATCCCAAGGCAATAACTGCAAGGTGCAGCCAACTCCCCTTGATCCCTGCGCAGTCCCTGCTCCCTGAATAGCACCAGGCTTTCCCGAGGGATTCTGGGGCTCTGGGAAGGAGGAAAAGGGGGCACGGGGTCCCCTGTCCTCCAGCCTGCGCTGCTCCCAGGTAACCTGAAGCGGCACCTGCGGATCCACAGCGGGGAGAAGCCGTACGTGTGCGTGCACTGCCAGCGCCAGTTCGCCGACCCTGGCGCGCTGCAGCGCCACGTCCGCATCCACACCGGTACGGACACGCTCCCGCCTCCCGGGGCTGCTCCTTCCCCTCATGCTGCCCACTCACCTCCCCCCTGCTTCCCCAGGAGAGAAGCCGTGCCAGTGCTTGATCTGCGGGAAAGCCTTCACCCAGGCGAGCTCCCTCATCGCCCACGTGCGCCAGCACACCGGGGAGAAGCCCTACGTGTGCGAGCGGTGTGGGAAGAGGTGAGGATTCCCCTTGGGAACACCGGGAGGGGCGCTTGTGGGTGGTGGGATATCACCGCAGCCGGTTGCCGTTCTCTGGAGGGAGGTTGGAGGTGCCAGGGTGGTGCCTTGGACTATGGTGACCGTGGTGACGCTCCCAAAGGTTCGTCCAGTCAAGCCAGCTGGCCAACCACATCCGTCACCACGACAATATCCGGCCCCACAAGTGCACCGTCTGCAACAAAGCCTTCGTCAACGTGGGTGACTTGTCCAAGCACATCATCATCCACACAGGTGGGTACCCCCCAGAACCCTGCCCCGCCCCCGGGCAGTGCCCCCTCACCCACCCCCTTCGCTGTCCTCTCCCAGGGGAGAAGCCCTTCCTGTGTGACAAGTGCGGGCGTGGCTTCAACCGCGTGGACAACCTGCGCTCCCACGTGAAGACTGTGCACCAGGGCAAGGCCGGCATCAAAATACTGGAGCCCGAGGAAGGCGATGAGGTCAACATTGTCACGGTGGCCTCTGATGACATGGTGACATTGGCCACCGAGGCGCTGGCTGCCACCGCTGTCACGCAGCTCACAGGTGAGCTGGCGGCCCCACGGGGTTCCCAAAGGGAGCTCATTCATGGGAGCCATCCCAAAGGGAAAGTTGGTGAGGTGCAGCTGGGAGGTCCTGGAGTTGTCCTGTAATGCAAAGTTGTCCATAGGGAGCAGATGGCTGGTCTCAGAGTTGTCCCCAGAGGGATATTTTTTTATGGGAGTTCAGCTCAGTGGACTCGGCAGTCATCCCAAAAGGGAAATTCACCCATGGGAATGCAGTGTGGGGGTCTTGGAGGTGTCCTGAAAAGGAGGTTTATCCATGGGGTGCAGCTTGGAGGTCCCAGATGCCATCCCAAAAGGGAGATTTTATCTCTGGAGAGGAGCTTGGGTGTTCCATGAACCACCCTAAAGGAAAACTTATCTGTGGGGAGCAGCTGGAGGGGCCTGGAACCGTCTCGAAATCGAGTGAGGTTAATTTATGGAGGTGCAATTTAGAGGTCCCAGGAGCCACCCTAAAAGAGAAACTTACCCATGGAATGCAGCTTGGGCATCCCAGGCCTGTCCTAAAAGTGGGTTGGATCTCCAGGGAGAATCTTGGGGTTCCAAGAGACATCCTGCAATTGAGATTTTTCTGTGGGGGACAGACAGATCACAGGAGCCCTTCCAGTCGGGAAACTTATCCCTAGGGAGTAGCTTGGGTGCCTTGGGGTGGTCCTGTAAAGGAGATTTGTCCATGAAGTGCAGTTCAAGGGGCCCAAGAGTCACCCCAAAAGGGAGATTGATTTGTGGGGGGGAAGTCTGGGGCTTTTCCATGGGGTGCAACTTGGAGGTTCTGGAGCCCCCAAAGGCACTGGAGATTTATCCAAGGGCGCAGCATCCAAGTCTGGGCAGCCTCACATCCCCCTGGAGCTGCTCCCAACCTCAGCACTCGGCAGGACCACGGCGGGGGGGAATTCCTGCCCAATGTGCCTGTCCCCCCAATGTCCCTGTCCCCCCAATGTCCCTGTGCCCCCAATGTCCCTGTGCCCCTTCATGTCCCAGTGTCCCCAATGTCCCTGCACCCCCAGTGTCCCTGTCCCTCAATGTCCCTGTGCCCTCTGTCCCCACAGTGGTGCCTGTGGCGGCTGCGGTGACGGCGGACGAGACCGAAGCACTTAAAGCCGAGATCACCAAAGCGGTGAAGCAGGTGCAGGAGGCAGGTGAGACCGGGAATACGAGGCTGGCTCCTCCCATTCCACCCCCCATTATCTCCGGGAATACCGGGCTGGTTCCTCCCATTGCCATCGCACCAGCCCAGCACCTCTGGGAATATTGGGAATACCGGGGTGGCTCCTCCCACCGGACCAGCCCATCGCCTCCCCCGTTTCTGTGCGTTTCACCCGGCAGACCCCAACACGCAGATCCTCTACGCCTGCGATTCCTGCGGGGAGAAGTTCCTGGACGCCAGCAGCCTGGCGCAGCACGTGCGCATCCACACGGCCCAGGCGCTCGTCATGTTCCAGGCGGAGCCGGACTTCTACCAGCCCTACGGCGCGGCGGGCTGGCCGGCGGAGCAGGTCATTCCCGCCGGGGAGCTCCTCTTCCGCCCCCGAGACGGCCCCGATCCCGCCCCGGCCCCTGCCCCGGCCCCGCCGGCCGAGGGGCCGCCCCCACCCCCCGAGTGAGCCCGTTCCGCCCAGCCTTTATTTAAGAGACAGCTCGGAAACGATGTAAAAAGTGTATTTCTGGAAGGGAAGAGATGGAATAAAATGCAATATTTTGTAAGGGTTGGTGCTCGGGGAGGGCTTCCCCCCTTGGGGATGTTCTGGGGCTCCGGCAGAGCTGGAGGGACTGAGATACTCCAGTCCTTGCTGAGAAGGGGGTGTGATGGGATAAATGAGGTGCTAAAGGATAAAACCGGTGGTTCAAGGTTTTCAGCCCCACCCAGAAGGGCAGATGGGGATTTTTGGGGTAAAGCCCAAGACCCACCGATGGAGGGGTGTGGAGGCAGGGGCGATGCCCCTGTTTAGGGGTAAAAACAGGAGAAAAGGTGCTGCTGCGTGGAGGTGGGGGTGGGGGAGCCTGTCCTGCCCCACCCGGGGTGTGGGGGCTCAGCTGGACACATTCCCCAGGGACCCCCAGGCCCTGCAGCTGGGAGGGGGCTGGGGCTCAGGGGCCATGTGTCTGTCCCTGTCTGTCCCTGTCCCAGGGGGCAGCGCTGACTCCAGCCTTGGCCCCTCCACTGCTGGGGCTGGGGGGGCTGCAGGACCCCCCACTCAGGCAGGAGGGGCAGGAGCTCCAAAATGTGCCCTTGTCCATGTGTCCAGCCGGACACATCCCCCCTGCTCTGTCCATGTGTCCAGCTGGACACACCCCCACACCTCCCCCCCGCTCTGTGTGTCTGGCTGGGCACAGCAACAGGGCATGTCCAGCCAGGACAGATGGACACAGAGATGGCTGCAGGTCCAGCTGAACAGATGAAAAGCTCTGTGGATGGTCAGACAGTGGTGGAGACACAGGGACAGGTCACCTTCAGGCCACAGTTTCACATCCAGTTGGACACCTGTATGTGTGTCTGTCCATCCCTGAGCCCACCTGTGCCACCATCCACATGTCCATCTGTCCTCATCCTACTCCCCAGCCTGGGAGGTTGGAGAATTCAGGACAGACCGTGCTGTCCAGCCGGACACGTGGACAGGGCTGTGGATGGTCGGATGTTCAGCTGGAAATGGCTGGACAGACAGATGGACGGACGGCCCGAGGGATGGATGGACACAGGGATGGTTGGACACAGATGGACGTATCCAGCTGGACGGTTCTATGGATGGACACATGGCTGGTTGCATTCACAGCCAGACAGAGGGACCATTGCAGGTCCAGTCGGACAGACAATTGTACATTCAGCTGGACATATGGACATTGTATGTGCAGCTGGACACACAGATGTACATCCAGCTGGACACACGGACATTTGTACAGCCAACTGGACATTGTACATCCCAGCTGAACACATGGACATTGTACATCCAGTCAGACACACAGCCACTGTACATGCAGCCAGCCAGACACCAGCCCAACCAGCCACTTTCCTCCTCCCTCCATGCGCATAAATGCCCCAAAAAATGCATTTTTCTCCCCAAGACCCCTCCTCAAACCCAGCAATTTCACACCCCTGCCCCGTCCCCACTGTCCATGGATTTGGAGCCGGACCCTTCCCCCATTCTCAGAGCCTGGGCTGGGAGCTGGACACAGGGATGGGCCGGACAGACGGACATGGGGCTGTGGGGACAGGGCAGGGGTGTGAAATGGCTGGTTTTGGAGAGTGCTCTTTGAGGTGAAAAGTGTATTTTGGGGGCATTTATGCTCATGGGTGGAGGAGGAAAGTGTCTGGCTGGGCATGAGCATGTCCAGCTGGAAATAAAAGTGTCCAGTCGGCTGTCTGTCCATCCAGCTGGATGTAGCATCCCACTGTCCAGCAGGACACTCCCCCGTTCTGTCCATCTGACAGATCCATGATACGGTGGGAGAAGGGGATGGGCCTGGATGGACGGACAGGTCCAGGCCCAGCTGGGTGGACAGCTGGACACACAGACAGTTCACACCTGGCCTTACAGACAGACAGTGCCCTCCAGCCCCCCCAGCCCAACACCCCAAAAATGCCCCTTTTTACGCCAAAGGCCCCACTCAGAAACCGGCAGGGTCAGATCCTTTCCCTCTGGCCTGGTAATCCGTGTGTCCATCTGTCCAAGCCCCATCCGTGTCCAGGGTCCGTCCGTCAGTCCAGGAAGGGGGTCACTGTGGGGTGTCCTTGGCTGGGCTCCCAACAGCCACCTCCACCCTTTTTGCCCTGGTTTTATGCCAAAACAGGCTCTGCACCTGGGGGGCAGGGTGAGGGTCTCTCCTGGTTTTGGAGGCCATTCCCCAAATTCTGTCCTAAACCTCCTTTTTTACCACATCTGCTTGATTTTAACCCATTTACACCAGCCTAGATTAGGCTTGCCACTTGCACCTGGCAGGGATTTGGGTGGAAAAACAGCAAAAAACATCAAGTCTGGCTCTGATATTTCAAAGGAAGATGAAGATCAGTAATCTAGCGGTAATTTTTGGTGAAGAGTTGGTGCGTGGGGAGATTCAAAGTGAGGGCAAACCCTGCAATTTCAGTTTTCACAATTATTTATGACACAAGAGAGAAAATCCAGAGAAACAGGGTTCAGTGTGATGAAATGCCCTTTTTTTCTGGTTGTTCTTAAAGGAGGGGTGGTGACCCCTCCCCAGCAGCCCCCCAAACCTCCCCCTTCCCTGCCCCTCCCCACGCCAAGGGACAAGGTCGGGGCGTCGACGTGTTTTGTATTTTTTAATAAAGTTCGTAATCCAATGGACACACAAAACAAAACTGCGCTGAGAAAAAAAATAAACCAAAAATAAACAAAAAAAAACCAAGTTCCATAAATTAATTAAGTGTTAGGGGAGGCAAGGAGGGCCGGGGCAGAGTCTTTGTACAAGTGTATAACACTTCCACAGCTGATGAGACAAGGGGATGTTTAAATGAAGCGCACTTACAAATGAGTGACAATACAAAGTCTGAGTATGAAAATAAGATTTTTTTTCTCTGAAAACACATTTTTGGCACAGATTAAAAAAAAATGTATGTTGTGGGGATTTGATTTTTTTTTTTAAAGTCAGTATTATATATATTTATATATATTATATATATATTTATATATACACACACCCACTGAGTTCTGCATATCCCACCAGGAAGGAAAAAAGCTCTCCCTTTTGTTTTGCTGTTTGTTTTGTATTCTCTTGTTTTTCAGTGTAAACTGTACATCCCAGATGAAGAGAAGACGGCTGCAGCAGGGGCAGGTGGAGGAAGAGGAAGGTTCACATCCGGAAAAAATAACCCTCCCCCCCAAAAAAAATAAACAACCCCAAAAGAAGGGAAAAAACCAAAAAAAGCAACACAAAAAACCCAACGAAACAACGAATAAAATAAAAAATGACTGTGAAATGCTCCTTGACCCACAAATCTCAGCAGAGTCCCTGCGGAACGTCCACGGCGCGGTCAATGTGTGTCAGGACATCCAGAACGTCACAGCGTCTCCAACTGTGCAAAGTCCGAGTCACTAATTTAGTGCAAAGGCAGTTCAGGTTCTTTTTAATTTTTTTCCTTTTTTTTTTTTGTTAAAAAAAATAAGCCATCCTTTTCTTTTTTTTTTCTTTTTTTTTTTCTTTTTTGTGTGGTTTTTTTTTTTCCCCAAAAAGGAGGCACGGGAACCCAAGCCCAGTCCACCTGCTGAGTGCATCAGTTGTCCATAAGCTAAAGCAACATGTAAACATCCAAGGTTTGATCGAGGCCAGTCGGGCAGGAGGCTGGTTTCTGGCAGCATTTTTCTTGTTTCATAACCTTCTCTCCTTCTTTTGAATTAGTTTTATTTTAAAATTAAATTTTTTGTGTGGTTTTTGGTGGGCTTTTATTGTTGTTGTTGTTTTCGTAGTTGTTTTTTTGCTGCAGGGCCTTGGAAAAATTAAAAAAAAAATAAAACTAAAATAATAAGAAGTCAGTAACTGGTAAACAGCTCATACCGACGCGATGACAATCATCAGGTGAGGAGAAATGTTGGAGATGCTGGCGAGGAGGTCTGGGGCCAGACGGGACAGGTGGCTCTCCGAGAACTCACAGGGTGGGAAGATCTGCAGAACGTAGGCAGGCTGCAGGGAGGGAAAATCCACGAGTCAGAGACACCCCTCGCCCACAAATGTTTGAAAAAGGGACATTTCGGTGACGTTCTGGGTGCTCAAAGGATGCTAGATCTTGTATAGAAAAGGAACCATGGGCTCTCTTTCACATGTGGGGAGTTTTCCACACCACAGGTGTAGGAGCTGGCTGATTTTGCCAGGAAAGGCAGAAAAATTCCCATTAATTATTATTTCAGTGGCTGCTCATTCTGGGCTCCTTACACCCAGAATTAAATTACACATGGGTTAGACTGCATTCAGTGCAGCAACACACCTGGAATAAACCCTCCACAGCACCAAATGCATTCTGCAGGAAACATCAACTGTCCTGGAAAAATCAGGATATGGGGAAGAGACGAGGACTACTTCAAAAATAAAGAGCTGAGAATTGCATTTGGCTGCTTTTCAGCCCAAGATGATGAACTGGGAACACACCAAACACACATTTGGGGATTTTTTGGCTTTGAGGTCACTTTCATCCATTCCATCACTGATTCTATTGAATAATGGATCCACCAATAATTTATGGATCCTATGCATGTGTTTGATGGGTGATGGAAATGTGGGGGTTGTTTGATCAATAACCCCAAGCAGCTCCAGCAGAAACCTGAGCTGCCTGTGCCATTAGGGACTGCCTGGTGTCCCTGTGTCCCTGCAGGGGTTCTGTGCCATTAGGGACAGCCTGGTGTCCCTGTGTCCCTGCAGGGGCTCTGTGCCATTAGGGACAGCCTGGTGTCCCCATGTCCCTGCAGGGGTTCCCTGCCTGTACCTGATTGGAGCCGGGGTTGGGCACGTTGATGATGCCTGCAGCCTGCTTGGCCTGCAGGTAACTGATGAACGCAGCCTTGAGTGACTCCGTCTGACTGACCACGTCCTCCTGGTCCCGGCCGCAGGGCAGGGCCAGCAGCAGGCAGTAATCACTCTCCACCTGCAAGGGAAGGACATGCTCAGGGAAATGCTAGATCAGGAGGTGTTTTCCAGCCAGCCATCCACTATCCAGAGGGAAAATCCTCACTTTAAACTCCTTGATGCTACTCCAGAGAAGCTGCAGCTGCCCCAGCCCCGAAAGTGTCCAAGGCCAGGCCGGACAGTGCCTGGAGCAACCAGGGACGGTGTTCCTGCCCATGGCAGGGGTTGGGATGGGCTTTAAGGCCCCTCCAACCCAAACGAGTCTGGGATTCTGTGATTCTAACACTCGCTGAGAGCATGGCCATGGTGGAAAGGACTAAAAATGGAATCTCATGGCCACCTGAACTCCCCACCTTTCTCAGACACACTGAAGAGAGCAGGAGTTTGTCCCAGGGCTGAGGATGACTTAAAGGTTTCCCAGCTCTCCCTGCATTTTCCATAAATGCAGTGTAAGAGCTATTGCTCATCACCTACAACCTGTGTTACGCTCTCTGGGTTGAAGGAATCAGTATTCATTCCAGAGTCCCAAAACAGAATCAAAGGGATCTCCTGAACTGGAAGGAACCCACAGGGATCACCAAGCCCAACTCCAGGCCATGCACAGGATCTCAACCATCCCCCCCAGGCTCTGGCAGCCTCGGGGCTGTTCCCATTCCCTGAGGAGCCCATGTGACACAAGCCCAGATTTCTAGGAGCACTGGTGAGCCCAGCCTGGCTCTGAGCACAGGGATGCCCAAACTCCCCCCTGCCCCAGCCAGGCCCCCTCACCATCATCCTGCGTGCGACCCCCTCCAGCTGGGAGGCCTCGAGCCGCATGCGCTGCGCGATCCGCAGCGGGGGCCCGCCCTCGGGCGCCGGCAGCGACCGGTGCGCCAGCACATTGTTCCCAGACACGAAGTGCAGCTGCACGGCCGCCGTGTCATTCTTGAGAGCCAGGAGACCCTGCCAGACAATGGGGTATTTCTGGAAAAGAGGGAGGAGAACGTTACACACAGACCAAGGAGAGTGGGATCTGAAATCCCAGCTGAGCAGCTCGGCTGCCACCGATACTTCCATCACAGGCTTGAAGGCTCAGCAGAGATGTAACACCAGATCAACTCTCTACAGGCCAGGGCTTGGGTTACATCCTGCTAAATCAGGAATTCAGTCCTTTTCCTTCCAGCTGGCCAGCCTGCCTGAGTGGATCCGGTCATCCCAATCCCTCTGCTGCCCATCCAGCACAAGGCTGCTCCTGAATGCTGTTTTCCCTTTTACAAATGGACATACTGAGAAATAACAATGGGAGAAGAACTGCTCGAGGTTACATGGGAGATATTTGGTGCTGAACACAACTCTCAGCTCCTTGTTGGTACCTGCTTCTCACTGCCTCCCTCCTCTTCCTCATTTTCTACACTTGTGAGAGTGGTTTTTCCTTTTTATTTAAATGAAATACACTCTCTCCTGCCCATGAAGGAACACTTTCCAGGAAAATGCTGACTTGTAAAACTGACTTGGAACAGTAAACACGGCTAAAATCCATCAGGGCCAAAACAACAAAAGACCAAACAATGCCTTTTCTACATCTGAAGTGTTTGATTCAAGAAAGGTCAGATGTGGTGCTATGGCTGAGACAGAACCTGGTGATTTCCCCCTGGATCAAGAGCAGGACACTCACTGTCAGGAGCTGGACCATGTCCACGGGTCTCTGGGACACGGGGTGAGAGGATGGCTCCTGCTTGAGCGTGGGTTGGGGCTCCGGGCGGCTGAGGGGCGGCCCCGAGGTGGTGGGGATAAACATGGATTGCTTGGGAACCGCCTGCGGCTGGTGCGGCGATGGAAGGTCCTGCTTCATGGAGATGGCGACGGGCGAGGGGTAGGAGGTCTGGCTCGTGTCCCCCTGTGCCCTCTGGAGGTGGACGTGGGGGTCCACCTGTGCCGTGTGCCGGTTCACAGGGGGGTGGTGACTCTGCTCCGGCCCTGCTGCCGACGGGCCCTTGGGATCCTGTGGGATCTGAGGGGTCTTGCTGCGGACTGGCTGGCTGGGGTGCGAGTGCTCGCCCTCTGGCAGACCCTGGGAAGCAGGCAGGGGGAAAAGGAAACATGTTTAGGCCAAGGGTGTATTCAACCCCATGGACTTGCCAGGACACCATCAGATTCCTGGAGACATCCGTGTCACAGCACCAGCCCTGCTGCGGTAGAACATGGGACAGTCCCCCACTTCCATACCCACCTGAGCTGAAACCCCACTCCCTGAATGCCACCCCAAGCCCATCCTTAGTCTCACCATCCATCCAAGGATGCCTGACCCACACACCACCTTGGTACTGACTACTCTCACTCCAATGCCTCCACAACCAGAAACCTGCAGGCAACTTCACCCCTCCTGGAGTCCCAGAGCAGTTCAGGAAACTGATTGTTTCAGCTTTCTCTGATGCTAAGCAGCATTTGAACTCCATTTCCCACAAGAAACAGCTCAAAACCCTCCAGACTCCAGGGAGAGGGATAAAGGGTTTTCTTTCTCACCTGAGACGGGGTCATGCTCCGGGAGGGCAGCCCAATGGGCGAGGCGCCCGGGAACTGTGGATGCCCAAGCTGTGCCGTGTGGTAATTCCTCATGTCACTGTACACGGAGCGGTAATCGTGGAAGGAGCTCCCAGCGGGATGCATGATCTGCACCCCGTGTGGGACCACCACGGGCTGTGTCAGGGGCAGCCCGGACAGCTGGCTGCCTGAGGGCACGCTCAGCAGCCGGGGCTCGCTGTGGGGAGAGTGGGCCATCTTGCCCTCCGAGGATTTGGGAGTCTCTTTCCCAGGCTGTGGGGTCTTACTGACTGGGGGAGTTTTGACGGCCCCTTCGGGCGTCCGGGATTGTCGCGTTTCCGAGTGGTGCTCGCCCACGGCGGCCATGTGCGGGTGCATGATCATCCTGACGTCCCGCGGGACGCTGTACTGGTCCAGCCGCAGGTTGCCGGGGTGCATGCGGTAGTCGGGCTGCATCACCAGCACGTCGGACTGCACCGGGGCGGGCCCGCGGCACACAGCCGTGTGGTGGAAGTGCAGCTCCTCCTCGGGGGGGTGCTGGGAGGACAGCGGGGGCATGACGATGTCTCGGATGGGCGCTGGCTGGGGTGTGCTGGATCGCTGGGGTTTGATCTCCATCTGGGGTTGCAGAGCAGTGCGGGGGGAGTGGAGCGCTTCTGGGCGGATGCCATAGGGAATGCCAGAGAGAGGAGGGGTGTTCATCCTCACCTCACCTTGGGACAGATGGCCCAGGGACACAGTCTGTGTTACACTGTGGGGGGGCATGATAACGGATTGCTCGGGATGCATGCTGGATATGTACTGAGGAACGGGAATTCCCGGTGCCAGCATGACCGGAGTGCTGCTGGACAGAGCTGGAGACGAGGTACTGCCGGGGTGACAGGCCCGGGGGAACGGCGACGGCGAGTGCCCGCTGGTACGTGGCGAGTGTGGCTCCTGTTTGGTGACCCCCAGGTGGGAGATGGCCCGGTCGGTCGGGGTGCTGGGGCCCGAGCTGACGTGGTTTGCTTCCGAGTGCATCTTCCCAGAGAGGGAAGGGTGGTGAGGACTAACTCCAGGACTCAGATTAGAGGGCTGCAGAGTCTTGGTCTCCACTTTCAGAGCAGCTGGGTCAGACAGTTTTTTGTTCACGACCATCTGGTTATGGACCAGCACGGGTGGAGTGTTCACGGTCTGTGTCAAGACCTTGCCAGGCTGAGATGCCGGGGTCTGGACAGTGAGGTGGGACGAGTCGGGCTTGTCCAGCACAGCGCGCTCCTGTTTGACAGAGGAGATGACAGGCGAGGTGTTGTAGGGCTGTGTTCCAAGTACCAAGGAAGAATGGGTGGAAACAGTCCCGTAGCCCGCCGAGGTCTGGGAGCCTTTCGGTGCCGGCTGGGATGGCGTGATAGGCTCCTGTTTAATCTGAGACTTGGACACAGACTGCTGGAACTCGATGTCCACAGCGCTGGCAGGAGGAATCTGGCTGATCTTGGCACTGATTCGCTGAGGGCCTTCTGTCTTCTGCCCTGAGTAACTCAGGAGCACAACACCTTCCGAGGTGTTCACCCGCAGCCCTGGACTGGACCCAGTCTCCACAGGCCTCTCCTCGATAATAGACATGGATCCTGGATGAAACCTGCTGTTATCATTTGTACTTGGCCTCTGCTTAAATTTTGGCGAGGGAGCATTGACGAGGCAGGTCTGGGTTTGGGGAGCTTGTTTCACCAAGGTGATCCTTGGCGCCTCCTCCAGATCCACGCTGTGGGGCATCCTGCTGATGACAGAAGTGGCTTTGGGAGCAATCACGGTGTTGATTTTTTCCTTCTCGCTGAACGCTGGGGCTTCAGCCACAGGTGGGTCCAGGGCGTTGGTGACAGGAACAGCCGGCTTATCCTCAGAAACGGGCTTGATGGCCTCCACGGCAGGGTGGAGAGGCACCTCCTCCAGGCATGGCGCGCTCACCGGCTCTGCGTGCGTTGTCGTCACATGCGTGGAGGTTATGCTCGCTGCCGAGACATACTTAGGCTCCATGAGTATCTTCCTCAGAGTGCTGGAGTTGGTGTCGATATCCGACGCCTTCGTGTCCGGTGGGAGAGCAGGCGGGGGCGTGGAACGGGCATGGGGCTCCTCATGCCTGACCATCCACTCCGGCACCTTGCCAGTGCCGGAGTGAAGGGGGACAATGGCAGTGGGCACTGGGGTGGGCAGCTTGGCTGTTGCTGTGGGGACGGCAGGAAGGGCTGCATTTGGGGCACTCGGCGGCGTGATGGGAGCGTTCTCCAGGGGTGAACGGATCTTGAACCCGCTCTGACTCCCCTCGTCGAGGGGGACTGGCGGGGCACCCAGGTCCAGAGGAGCTGGAGCGGGCACCTTTGGAGAGGTGCTGCTCTCAGGGACAGCCTCATGTGCAGCCACAATGTCAGCAGCCACAGCCTTGGCGACATCAGAAGGACTTGGCTCCATGGAAGCTGTGGGTTTGATTTGCTTTTCCTCCTTTGAGGCTTCTTCAGGTTTTGCCTTCACTTCGTTGGCAGGGGGTGATTTGCTCTGCACCCTCTCCGGCTCGAAGGTGTTGACCTCCGTGGCGTCACCCTTCCTGCTCGTGCTCTTCTTGCGTCTTTGCCGCGTGGTTTTCTGACGGCCCTTTTCCTTCCGAGCAACTTCAGTCTCCTGCAAGGTCTCAGCCTCCTGCGCAGAGTTGGAAGATTCGCTGAAGCTGACTTCAGACTCCTTGCTCTCAGTCTCCAATGCTGACGGGACAGAGCCGGGCACCGGCTGCACCACGGGCTCGACAGCAGCCTCGGTTTCTAGGATATTGTTCACTGCCTGATCTGTCTCAGGCTCCATCTCC
Source organism: Cinnycerthia olivascens (assembly GCA_035048155.1). Classification (NCBI taxonomy): domain Eukaryota; kingdom Metazoa; phylum Chordata; class Aves; order Passeriformes; family Certhiidae; genus Cinnycerthia; species Cinnycerthia olivascens. The sequence continues at coordinate 1,859,341 of JAWWMU010000071.1, forward strand.
TCCCGAGGGGACTGCAACACCAAGGGCTCTGTGGGGATTTCAGCCTCAGATTCAGCAGGGTATGTCGGTGGTGCAGGGAAGCTTTCCGTCTCCCCAGAAATATCATTGATGATGGAGCCGATGGCTGCTGCCAGCTCCGTTTCACTGGCCTGGTGTGCGGGTTTATCTGCTTCCTCCTCCTGACGGACTTCAGCCACGTCTGTCGTTGGCTCTTTGTAGGCAGCAATTGTTGGAGGAGTTTCAGTGAGTTTTGCAATGTTCTCCACCGCCTGCTCGAGCTCAATCTGCTTCGCTAACTGGGCAGCCTCAGGTGACTGCTTGGGCTCCCGCATCACCTCCTTTTCCACTTCTGAGAATGACTCTTCAACCTCATTCTTGGAGAAGTGGGGTGGCAGGATGTCCTCTTTTGGAGGGCTCTTCATCTTGGGTGGTGACACCGCCACTGGTTCTGCCTCCTCCTCGGTGGGCCGCAAGGCGCCCTTGACTTCATCAACGTTGAGGCGTATTTCTACATTTTTGAGACACACAGACGCCTTATCAACAACGGTTTTGGTATTTTTGTACCTTCCCCTTTTGGATTTCGTAACCTTTTCTGGCACTGGCTTCTTCTCAGCGATCTCAGCTGTGGGGATTTCTAGCTGGTTTTTCTCCACATCCAGTTCCTTCCTATCACGCTTCTGCTCACTTGCTGCCGGCTCTTTCTCAGCGGCTTTTGCTTTATTGTTGTTGTCACTGATGCTCAATTCCTGACTGCTTCTTTCAGCAGCATCTTCAGATTCAGCCATGGTATCAGCTTTTGGTTCATTCTTCCCTTTCTTCCCCTGTTGGCTGGTAGCAGCTGTTGAGTGAGTGTGTGTGAGCTTCTGGGACCTAGGAGACCTCCAACCCTCTGCAGGTTTAGGAGCTTCCACAGCATCTTTAGTTTCAGCCTCCTCCACCTCCTGTTGTACCGGTTCGGTCTTTATGGGAGAGATGTCCTCCTCTGGCTTACGGCGGGTTTTGGGAGGTCTTCCCCTCCTCGGGGTTGTAGGAACAGTCATCACGGTTTCCTGTGGCTCCTTTTCCACTCTCTTCCTGGTGGATCTAGTGACCTCCATGGAGTCCTTCACCGGAGATGGACCTTCATTGTCCCCTGTGGTAGCATAGACCGACCTCACATTTCTACGCCTGGTCCGGCCTATTGGCAAGCTCAGCTCCACGTTTTCCGGCTCTGCAGCAGAACTTGGGGATTTAGCAGCGTTCCTTGAAACCTTTTCTGCCTCCACTTTCAATTCAGAAAGCTTTTGAGTCTCCCCACGAGGAGAGCTCGACCTTTTCAGTTTTTCACGGTCAATTCTTTCGCTCTTCCTCGTGACAGGCTTTTCTGTGACATTAGCTGCAGCTGCCTGCACGGGAGTCTTGGACCGTTTACTTTTGTAGGATTTTTTGTCTTTTACAACAACCGGAGGCTCCACTTCCATATCATTGTCGGAAACAGGCGGCAGGACCTCAGCAGACACCTCCACCTTTTGACTCACACCAGCATCGGTGTTGGCAGAGGGTGGAGGATTTTCCTCTTTAGGTTCCACGGCCTCATCTGACTTCTGAACTAACTTGGGCGGAGGTTGAAGCAGCTGGGCAGCCTCAGGTTCTGGATCTACGCTGATGTCTGCATCGGAAAACGAGGCTCCAGGAGTGGGAGGTTTGGTGTCCAAGTACGAAGGATGCTCCGTTGCCACAGCATCTTCCTCTGGCACCAGGGTTGTAGCAACAATCTCCTTACTCACTTCTACAGCTGGTGGAGGTTCTGTTTGCTCTGGAAGTTCCATTTTGACAGGAGCAGCAAGTTCAGGAAAAGGTTTTTGTTCCTCTGCTGCAGCAGCAGGTTCAGAAGGCTTCTCTTCTTTGACAGAAGCTGGTTCCACCAGGACCTTTTCGCTCACTGTTTTCTCGGGAGCAATGGGAGCTGGTTCCTGTGGGAGGACAGTGACTGAAGAAGGACCAACAACTGAGGAAGGCTTATGTTCCGATTCTTTACTGTCAGGAACCATTTCTGGTGTTTTTGGCCGGTTTTCATTATCTTCCGGTTTCTCCACTTCTTTTGGTTTCTGATCTTTCTCCTTTTCTTTCTGCTGCATTCGTGTCAGTTCAACAAACCTACTGTGGAAGAGAACCACCGGCTCTTGCACCAGATCAGCCGTGCTGTTCGTCCCATCAGAGGAGGACTGTCTCCCATATAACCTTCCAGAGATGAAGTCCAGATCATCATCCTTCCTCTCTAAATGCTGCAGGCGCTTGGAGTCCTGTTCAAAGATTGAACTGTGCAAAAACCGAGAAGCGAACAGTTCCTGCCGCTCCTGTTCCTCCTCTTTATGATCTTCTTTCTTATCATCCAGTTTTCCACCTTCAGAATCGGTTCTAATTTTTTTCTTTTTCATATACCAGGATGGAATAGGTCTTGGAGCCGAGTCAACCTTCTCTTTGTCTTTATTGTTTCTGAAACTAGCAAATCTTGAATCCCAGTCTAGAAAGGACCAGTTTTCCTCTCTGGAGGAAGAGAGGGATTTAGCCCTTTCAAGCAAGGCCTTTGTGTCGGGTGTGATTGTCTTGTCCAATGCAAAAGAGTAGAATTTGTTTCTTTCTAAGGAACTGGACTGGAGTCTTTCCTCTCTTTCACGGAACTTCTCTTCCCTGTCCCTTAATAAAAAAGACAACCTGGAGCTCTCTAACAAGGATGAGGCTTTTGGGGAATGGGGCTTGTTTTCACCATCGTCATCAGAATCTGAAGGCACCTCCCCAGGTTCCAGGTCTCGGACAGACCGTTTCCGTATGCTGTCTCTTTTCACAATGCTGCTTGGAAAGCTGATATCGACTCTCCCAGGCTCCTGCTTCACTTGGGTTTCCCATCTACTCGAGTCCTCCTCAGAGCTCAGGACAGAGAGTTTTATTTTAGCCATTTCTGCCATCTGCTCCCTTCTGCTGGAATCATAAGGATTGAATTTCAGCGAGTCCTCCCTCACAGTCATGTTGGAATATGAAAGACCCTTTTCTTCTATTTTAGGTGACTCTTTGGTTTCCTTCAATGGCATTAACCTTGGAGAATCGAGTGTGTCGTCATCCTCATGGAACGGGAAGTGCCTGATGCTTGGGGAACAGGACATCCTTTCTGAGTCCTCACTCACCTGACGAGAACTTCTGTAGTTCCTTTCTCTCTTTGTGCTAATTTCAAAGTCAAACTGGTCCGTCTTTTTCCTTTTACTCGGTGGAGAGTCGTCGGTGACGTCTTGTGGAGGTTTTCCCACCTCGTGAACCAGACTCCGCTTTTCATATTCATCCACATCCTTCTTTGGACTGCCGAACTTCTCCGACTTTGCTATCTCCATCTCCAGCTGCTGTTTCAACCTGCGGCTTTGCTCCATTTGTTTCCGGTAGCTCTGCGTGTGGTCGATGTCGATGCTGATTTTCTCCTCTGTGTCAGCCGACTGAGGTTTCTCTTGACCAAGTTTATGGTCTGATGTTTCTTCAGAGAGGCCCGAATAGTTCTTCCTTGTGTCCTCTCTCTCTGTTCCCTGCTCATCCAGCAGCTGTGCCTGTTTATGCTGGGGTTTTACAGGGTTCAGTTTTTTAGGAGGGACTTCCTGAACTTCCACAGGTTCATCGGGTGCCTCCATGAGCCTCCCCTGCAGATCCAGGGTGGGGCGCAGGCCAACCCCACCAGCATTAACAGTGTCCTGAATTTCTTTGGGACTAGTAACAGGAATAAGTCTTTCCAGTTTGAGTTTTTTAGATTCCCTTTTAAGCATCTCCTTCCTCAGGGGTTTTCTCTCCAGTTCTCCTTCTCTTAACACTGGTGCTTCTCTAGATGATGCTGTCGCATCAAGCTGCTTTTTCAAAACCGTGCGTGCATCCTCCTCATCTTGGCTGCTCCGTTTCACATCCAGTTTTTGCCTGTCGGGCTTCGGATTTGCATCGGCAAAACGCCTTTTACGAGCCTCCAACTTGTCTAAATCAACTGCGTTGGCCCCCTCAGAAGTTTGTTCTGTCTTCAAGTGCTTTTTGGGTTTCATTTTTCCCTCCTTGTCCACCACTTCGATGTGACTGGCAAGAGCTTTCTCCTTCTGTACCTTGGTTCTGACAGGTTCTAGTTTAGACTGCTCAGACTTGGCTTGCTCAGCCTGGGAAGTCTGGGTTTTCTGTTCAAGCAGTGGGGATTTCAGAGTGTCGTTATCCAACTTTGCCCTCAGTTTCTCCAGCCCAGGCTGATCAATCACCTTCCCCTCCTTTTCCTTCACACGGGTCAGCACAACACAGGGCATCAGCTCCAGGCGGTTCTTTGCTGTCCCTTCTTTGTCACCTCTCTCTTTGCTCTGTTTACTGTTGCCCTTCAGTTTTTCTGGGCTGGGCTCTCTCTCATTCTCCTGATCCGTTTCCGAGGACTGAGAGCTGGGCGAATGGATTTTCGCTTTTCGTTTCTGCTTATCCGTTTTCTCCTTTTCTATTTTTTCCAGCTTTTCCTTCCTCACCAAGCGCTTCTCCTTGTCTACCCTCTCCTGCTCGAAAACGCGCTCTTTCTCCACCTTCTCGTTTTTCACGTATCGCTCCATGCGGGCCTTGTCGAGCTTGTCGTACCGCGGCGGGGACAGAGAGCTGCAGCTGCCGCTGCGGTCTGAGGACCTGCTGTAAATCCTCCTCTCCGAGTCGCTCTGCAGCCGTTCCGACTGTGAGGGGGACGCCCCGGGGCTCTGCGGACGCCGGGAGTGCGTGGGGCTCTGGCTCCGCTCCATGGGCCTCCGCTCATGGTCTCTGTCCCGGTCGGATTCAAAGCGCTCCCGCTCCCTCTCCCTCTCCCGCTGCCTGTAGCTGTACTCCCTAATGTCCTGCTCGTAGGGGTCTCCCCGGTAATCCCGGTACTCGCGAGGGTCATCGTAGTATCGCGGGTCGTAGTAGTCTCCTTGGTAGGGATCCCACTCAGCGTAGAATTCCCTGCCCCGAGCTGGGTATTCCCGCCGGGGATCTTCGGGGTATGCCCCTGGAGTCCGAACCGTCTCGTAGTAGGTGCGGTCGGGGGCGTACTCGTAGGATCCTCTTCGCTCGTCTCTGCTGAACATGAGAATAAACAGATTCTAGTTCTCCTCAACCAATGTACTCTGCTACCACAGATTTAAAGGAACCATTTTCTGGTCTTTTCTCCTACGTGCATCAAAGCAGCTGCACACAGAGGTTTAGTAGACTAAATACTCTTTTTAACTCACCAAATACCCAAATGTACCTCATGGGTAATATCATTAACAGCTCTTCCAAGCATTGTTTCACCACCCTCACTCCTTTGTTTCTGACGAATTCAAACCTTGCACGAAATGAAGGTAAAACCAACACAGCACCTGTGCACCCACACAAGGCTGGCATGGCAGGGTGAGTACACCCCCTTATCCAGAACCTGAGACCTTCATTTGACTCTGAAAACATGAGACAAATCAAAGTTCAGGCATGGAATCTCTCCACTACTAAGTAGCAAAGTTATGGTAAGATTTCTTTAAAAATCTTAAGCCCTGCAAGTGATCTTTTAATTCCCAAATTAGCTCTTTCATTGCATGTGACTTGCTGGCATTGCCTGTTTACAGTAAAAGCAAGTCAACAAATATCAGGTTGCTTATAAGATCCGGTGGATTCATTCAGCAAAGTAAGTCAACCAGTTAATGTTGTTATTTCAATACCTCCAAGTAGTAAAAATATGTCATTTGTGAGACTGAACATGGCAGGGAGGTGGAATAAAGCTGGAGTTCCAATTTCCCACCATTACAGAGTGTTTTGCACACTCTTTACTGAGGCGGGGTTGGGCTTTGCTCCCAGGAACAGCGACAGGACAGGAGGAAACAGCCTCAAGCTCTGCCAGCTCGGACATCAGGAGGAATTTCTCCATGGAAAAGGTGGTCAGGAAATGGAAGGGGCTGTCCAGGGAGGTTTGGAGTCCCCATCCCTAGAGGTGCTCAAGGAAGGCTTGGATGTGGCAATCAGTGCCCTGGGCTGGGGACAAGGAAGGGATCAGTCACAAGTTGCACTCCATGACCTTGGAGGTTTTTTCCAACCTAAATGATTCTGGGATTCCTCATAGGTTTATTTGGCTTGGCAGTTTATGTTTTATGTTGAAAGCTGGCAACTTCCACCTTTTAAGAAAAGTACAAAATTGAAAAAGGGGCAAAACATGGAAGACAAAAACCTCATCCTGCAAGTGAAGTGGGATGTTGTGAAAAGTAGCTGTTAAGTTAAAAATATTGATCAGGGATTTTGTTTGTTTTTTCATTATTTTTTTTTCCCTTTGGTTCCTATTTGGACTGGCTCCAACTACAATCTCGAGAGAAGGTGCTTTGTGCAGACCTCAGCACCCCTTCAAGGAGGAGCTTGGAGGGGCACCAGCAGCTGCAGAATTCCAGGAGTCACTGCAGAGCTCGCTCCACTGCTCCCTGACCCCTATGGCTCTCCCAATGACAATGTGAGCAGAGTGGGAAAAACCAGAGAAGGAAAAACCAGACAGAGAAGGAAAAACCAGACTAACATGTGCCCAAACACCAGTAATCAGCATCGTCCTCGGGGTTATTCCATGGCAAACACAAGCCCACCTGTGTGCTAAAAAACATTCAAAAAAGGCCCTTCTCTTGCCTGAATCCAGCACTGTTCTGAGGAAATGATTACTGCTGGCACATCACAACATCTGGCGAGGCCTGGGGAAGGCACACTTGTGTTCTCATTATGCAAATCCTGACTGCCAATTTCCAAACCCTGCTCGCTTTTAAATCTGCTCATTTTGCATGATGTCAGACCAATCTGTTTTGCTGCAAAGAACTATTGGGTTTATCCAGCTCCCAGGTACAACTGGAATCATGCTAGGCTGACTGGCAGCACCCTAAAATGAGCCAGGCTCTGAAGGGAATAAAACATGGGTGTTTTTTCAGTCAGCGAAGGTAAAAAGCCCAAAACGTGAAGTGTTTCTGTGCCAGGTCTTCAGGGATAAATAAGTGGCTGTGCAGCATGTGGTGCCAGCTGCTGCCAAGGGGCAGCCACACAGCTTTATTCAAAATAAAAAACGCATCCTTACTCAAACTGCATTATTTCGTCAAGTTACAAGCAAAACTGTTGGAAAGAGGGAGATGGAAGATCAGCAGCAGTTTATCAGACTTTATGTACACCCACCAACACACACATTTCTCTGCTACAGATAAGCTGCTCTTTGCATTCCTAAGACATGATGAATGACTCCCAAGTGTGTCCTGGAGACCCACCAGAGAAACAAGATACTTAAATATGGATCTCACAGACAACTGAAGCCTCCACCTCAGGAGGAATCCCAGGAACTGGCTACATCTTGGATGTGTGAGATCCAGCCTGCTCTAATCTGCACAGCTTAACTTTGACCACCTAAATTTAATCAAAAAAATAGTGAAGAGGTAAAAAAAAAAATTAAATTAAAATACAGAGGTGTTTTTAATAAAACTTAAAAAATGAGGCTAAAGTTGAGAGGAAAAAAAAAACTTGTTTAAGAATTATGGCCTGAAGAAAGTTTGATTGTATGATGAGGAGGACAATGATTGTAAAAGGATTGTGTAAGGTGATGCTGGAAAACAAAAAATTGAATGAAAATATTGATACATGCCTTCTTTCTGCCAGCATTTCGTAGAAGTCTCTGATATCTTGACCCGTTTTCTCCATGGAATGATAAAATGCCAACTGACTCTCTCGGTTTGCAAAGTCCACCTGAAAAAGAAAGGAAATCACATTCAGTCACGGAAACATCCCTCTGCCAACATTTCCCCGCCTGCTGAAGGTGGGAGCAGAACTGAAAATGGAGGTAAAATTTATTTTAAAATGTCAAACACTTCCCAATTCTGGCCCTGCACATCCCCAGGAATAAATATCTTTCTCAGTGGAGCTGTTCAACTACCTCCTTACTATGTTGTTGTAGCTGCCATCCCAGAGGCTTCTGTTGGGCAAAGCAGCAGGAAAAATACACATTATTATCATGGTATTGATGTTTTTAATGTCAGGATGGTTCCAAAGTCCCTTTTATCTCAGGGCAATGCTACAGAGGGTCAGGATTATAAATCCATTCTGGATTCCATGGTGTTTGCCCAGAGTTACAGAGCAGAAAAAGAACCAAACCTCCTGAACTGCAGCTCCCTGTTCCAGCTACTCTAAGAATTGGTGGTTTCTAGTACTAAGAAGCTAATGGTACAATGAAAAAATTTAAGGATGAGAACGGATTTCATTACGTGTATGCCACATAATGGAGGATTTTTAACATTTTAGTTCCTGTTGTTTTTTGTATCAGCCCCGTCTTGTGTGTAACCACAGCAGCGGTTACAGGCCCACACCAAGGGTGTTGATTATTCCAAAGCCATTAAGCAACAAGATCCACACAAGATGTGAAACTTTTAAGGGACCACACACTTTCCCTGAATGGGAAGGTGACTGATACCCAACACCACACTCAGAAACTACAGAATATCCAACTCCCAGCCCTGGGTGAGGGGCAAGCTGCTGAGATCGTGCCTGACTTCACTGCCCACTCTTTAGAGAGGAGAAGGGAGGAGGAGGAAGGTAATTCAAAGGGTTGGCTGACACCTCACGTCCCCAGGTAGTGGCACTGATGGGACAGCCAGAACAGGTATCACCACATTCACCCAAATCCAAGATATCCCTGCAAATGTCAGGTGCTGCTCCAGGAAGAAAAGTATTTCCTGTGTATTTTTTAAAGTAGCATTTTTAATTATTGTTCAAAATCTGTTGCAAGGAAGGACAAGATGATCTTTGAGGTCTTTTCCAACCCAAACCATTCCAAGATTCCATGACTGAGGTTACTGTACCCCAGAGCCTGGATATCAGCATGGGGCAGCTGGATGCAGCCATGTGTTTCCCTGGAGGAACACACACCTTCAGATTTCCCTTTTTCAACAGGAAAACAGACAAAAGTTTGCCTTGGATTGGGGTAAACGAGGCAGTGACACGGACATCAACACTGAGGAGCTCAGAGAGACAAGTTCAGTGAAACAAACGGCAGAATACTGGAAAAGGCTTTATAAGGAACAGTTCAGGATTCCCTGACATCTTGATAAGCCGAGTATAAAAATATAATTTAAGCCTTTGATATGTGGGACGTGTGTGTCCTGCCAAGTATTCCTTGAGCCTGGCAGTCTGCACTGCCAGCAGTTAAGGGGGAAGGCCTAAACACAATTTGTTCCTCTTTTATTGCCTGTTTTGCTTTGGTTTGGAGGTCATTCTGCACACCTTAATTTTATTCCCACCGATTTTCCTCCCCTTGGTCTCTTTTACAGCTGCTTGTGCATATTCAATCTCATTGTAGAGAACCAGGGCCATGCCTTTTAAGCGGTCAAACACCACCTGTAAAAAACAAAAAAACAAAACAAAAACCAAATAAGAGCCTCATCCACAGGACTTAATGTCAGTCCCAACAAAATCCTAAGTCATGAGGATACCAGGAAGGAAATAATTTTTAGCAAGGTGAATTTCCAGGCTTTTCTGATGAGGCATATTGGAATGAAGAGACAATAAAAAGACACGGGACTGCTTTGAATTGTGGATATTGTGGCTTGAGGTATATTATGCCTTTATTTTGTTTTTCTGTATTTTACTTTGAATATTTTTTCTTAGTTGGCTGAGTTTTGTAGCATTCTTTTGTTAGTTTGTTTTTTTTTTAATTTCCAATGCGTTTTAGGGGGGAAAAAAGGTAAAGGGAACATTTAATCCCAAAGTGGAACCAGCTTTTGTTATCAGTCTGCAGTACCACTCACCAGGTGTTAAACGCCCAATTTCCGGATATTGCCTTCCTTTAGCAGCATAAATGTATGATTCAAGCAACAACAGCTACAATAAAGAATGTCAAAGCTGCAACACAATCCTTTGGGGAAGCCAGACCCTGATCCTGCAAAGATTTACACACGTTGCTTAATTTTAAGCATGTCCATGTCCAATAAAAATACACAGGACGACTCCCATACTGGAGTTTAAGCACATGATAAATCACTTGCATGGGAGAGGCTCCCGCTGCGTGACACGGGTGTGTTGCACCATTGTTGACTTTCTCTCTTCTTCCATGTACTTTAGGCACTCTGATTGTCCTGACTGCTTTCAAAAAGTCTTTTTTTCCTTCTCACTCTGATGAGAAAAACCATGTTTTTGTCTAATTATGTAATTAGCAAGTATGAGTAATTATGCAATTAGACTGCTGTCCTTCCAACTAACATTTAAGAAGTTTAGCTGGTGAGAGACTGTACTGCACAAGAGCAATGAACGTTTTCCAATACTCAACATCTCGGCTCACTCAAAATACTTATTTCTGTGTTGACAGAGCCCTGCCAGCCAAATTCCACCCCAGAGAGGACGTTTTCCTATCTGAACTATAAAGCCCTGGACAGTGGGGTTGAAAGGACAGGATGGGAAGAAAGGAAGACAGTAAGGACTTGGGAGCACACGCGACAGCCTCGCACCTACCTTCACCACAGGCCCGTATCGGCAGAAATGTCGGGTCAGATACTGATCTGTAACGTTTGTGGAGAGCCCATCTAACCACACGCAGTTTGTAGGCATGCTCTTCCCAAAACCCAGCTGGACACAAAAGGGCAAAACTTCCATCAGTACAGTGCACAAGGGTTAACCTCGCTGAACAGAGCCTGCCTAATGAAAGGCTTATTTGGAGAAAGCTGCTGTTTGCAGGGATTTTCTAAAATTAGCATCTGGTGCAGGTGCAAGACAAAAATCAAAGAGCAATTAATGAAAATAATTCTGCTTGTTTAAACAAATACAGTGTTTGACAACATTGGGTTCTTCTACAGTTTGAATGTCTGGGAAGTGACAGGATGGCAGTTCTGGGGCCTGACAGGCCCCATTTGCCATGGGGAGTGGGATGCATTCCCAGCACAGCCTCACCACATGTGGCCCGTTCCAGGCCAGGGAAAGTCAGTCCCTGAGTGCTCATCCCCAGGACTGCGTGTGGACAGAGCCAACAAAAATGCAGATTAATCAATCCCAAGCAGGTGCTGGCTGAAACCACCACGCTCTAACATGACCTCACATTAAGAACTACCTCACTTCCATCAACTGCCCTGCTGCAAGTCATCCCTCGAAGCAGCAGAGGCAGACACACGAAGGATACAGTCCAGGGGAGGAGTTCTTTACCTTGAGTCGGTTATTCCCAAGATATTCCCCATCCATCTTCTTGATGGCCTTGCAGACGCTGGCGATGTCACAGTACTGCAGGAAGGCGTACTGGGGGACACCGTTCACCTTCTTGATGTCGATGTCCTGGAGACAAGCACACCACACAACAACCCACAGTCAGAAGGCAGGCCCATCTAAGAGGACTTGTTTTTTTCAGGGACACGTGGCACAGCAAGCTCTTTAATTAATATTTTCTTCAGAGAGAGGATTTAAACAATAGTAGACAGTTAAAACTTTGCTGTTTTGCTGCATCTCAAAACAAAATCCTTGCTGAGCAGGGAAAGCTCTTTATCCTGCAGATTTAAAATCCAAGCTTGCAGAACTAAGCCTGACCCAATCAAAAAACACTAGCTTTAGGCTGTTAATATTGTATCAAGAAGAGACAATTCAGGATCAAAGAAATACAGATTAAATTTCGCTCACAAAGGCTCAAGAGAAAACAACTTGCTCCGATCCTCATCTCTGAGCCAAGCTGGGCTTCTTTTCTAAATAATCATGATCCATCTTGTTCCTAGAAACACAAAGTGATGCTAGACTCGTCTCTGGAACCAGTCTGGCTCGTGGCAAAGGCAAAGAAGATCCTCAACTTTGGTTGCTGTTGCTCTTTAAAACCAAGCCACCACGGGCCCATTCACAAGTACAGCCAGAGGCTCACAAAGCTAAATAAAGGCTGATTTTAATCGATTTTAAAAAGCCCAGCAAGCCAGGAGCTGACATTTGGTTAATGAACAAGCTCAGCACTAGCACTGCAAATGTACCCAAAGCCTCTGAACAAACTCATGATACTATGATTCATTCTAAGCTGAAAATAGGAGGTGGATGGTTTGGCTTTATTTGCTGTAATAGCAGGAGCTGCCTTTGTGAGCCACACATGGATCTGAGCACAAATGTTCCAACACCCAGGACAGGCTAATTTCATGGTTAATAAATTTAGGGACAAGGCAGCAGTTTGATACAGTCTCACCCAAAAGCTCTTTATCTGGGAAAACAGAAGTAAACAGGGAGATTTACACAACTATTAGACTCCTACAGGCCTGGCCTAATGATTTAAGTGGAATATTAAGAGAAAACCACACTTCCAAGTGTCTGAAGTAGCACGACTGAAACCATGGCAAATTATACTCGACCACTCACCCTGGGCAAGCAATTCCTTGTGACAGGCAAATAAAATATCATTATTGTGCTCATTACCCCTCAGAAAGGTTATAAAGCTGGCCCCTTCGGCACCTGAGCTTGCAAGTTTTCCTGGAAATGGCGAGGCAGCACTGCCTCCCCGTTCTGAGCCATTAATAACGCTGACAGGGAGCACCACAGCACACAAAAGCCAATTTACACTACCACTGATAAGCATCTTTATCAGGAGAGCTCTGCTGCTCTAACACTGGAAAAGGGTTCAAGCCACAGAGATGGCACAAATTCATAAATCAGTATTGATGTCAAGGGTACAGCAGAGTCTGGGTACACAAGGGCTGCCAGACATCATAAAGTGAGGATTTTATATTTGTCCACATTGTACACAGAAGCAGTCTCCTCTTCTTTTGGGGGGTAGCAGTGATGGGGTTCCTGGAACGTGTGACTGATTCCTCAGCAGTGATAAAAACACGTCAGAGCAGAGTGAAGGAGGCACAGCATGTTCACAAGCACCCACAGCTGACAGGGGGAACATGAACCATCTGAAGCTCAGACTCAACAGGAACCACAGAATGAATCCCAGGATGGTTTGGGCTGGAAGGGACCTTACAGCTCATCCAGTGCCACCCCTGCCATGGGCAGAGACACCTTCCACTGTCCCAGGGTGCTCCAAGCCCCAATGTCCAGCCTGGCCTTAGATACCTCCAGGGATCTAGGGGCAGCCACAGGTGCTCTGGGCACGCTGTGCCAGGGTCTGCCCACCCTCCCAGGGAGGAATTCCTTCCCAATATCTCATCTAGCTCTGCCCTCCTTCAGCTTAAGGCTTGTGCTGTCACTCCATGCCCTTGTGAAAATTAATTAAATTGGATAATTGCACAACTTCCGTGGAAAATTTCCCTTAAATATAACATTGATGTGAATTGATAGAATGATAGAATCATAAGCAGAGGAGAAAGGGCTGCTCTACCTCATCTGGATACTCCCCCTCAGCTAAAACCCCAGATCCCTCATGTGCCATCACTGATCCATCTGCACTGATCCCCTCTGCCTGGGCATGGGGCTGCTTCCACAGGCACCAACCAAGCCCTTTGTACCAGAAATCAACAGGAAACTCAGATACACACAGTTGTAGGAGTCAGCATGAGAGCATCACCTGGCACATTTGCATCCCAAACACCCAGTCAGCTTTGGAGAGAATTACCAGGAGAAAACAGCACGAGAGACATTTGTTGTAAACACTCCTAGGACTGTTTTTCCTGCTAAGGTACCCCTCAACATTCATATGCTGAACTCCAAACACAAAGAAAAGCTTTCAGGTATATTCCAGCAAGATGAGTGACTCAGATTATTACAAAAAGACTGAATTATCTGTCACTGACAGATGTGGCACCGCTCACAGCATTTCCCAGGCCTGTACAGAAAGGGGGGCAGTGCACCCCACACCATTCACATACCACTATGCCCCCAAAGCGCTGGAAGATGTTGCGAAGGTCATGGTAGGTGGTTGTCTTCTCCAAGTTGCCAATGAACAGAGTTCTTGTGGCCTTTGGGTGAAACTCATCTATCCTTTCATCCAAAGGACGAAATTCATTCTCGCTTTCGGTTTCTAGGATAAAAGAGAGCAGGAAGTTTGTAATGACTGGAGATTTGGTTCACGTTGGTTTATTCAGGTCTCCTTCTTGATCTGAACAAAAGTAACCACTGCCTTTAAGAAAAATACCCAGTACAGCACCCATGACTTGTTATTTATGTGGGATTGGGAATTTTTATATGCCAGGAAGGAATCTGAGCATTCTCAGGTGAAAGGGAGCTGCATCTTTCAACTGCTTCTCTGGAAATTTACTCTTACCAAGTATCAATGCTTGAGTGCATGAATTCCAGTAAGTCTTCCCTGCATGTGAGGAAGAGCACATGGCAGGAGTTTGTTTTCAGGAATCAATTTTTAAAGAAGCCACGGAAGCGCAGTCTGAGAACTTCACCACGTGCTCAGGGCTGCAGCTCTCACTGGTCGGTCACGTGGGCTGTGCTCCCACAGCCTCAAAACGCAGCACTCGTTGGCTGTTTTAATTAAAAGGAGACAAAACGAGGCTGGGAGGACTCAGTGCTGTGCTCACACCACCCACTGGCAGCTGCTCCACCGAGACGTGGCAGATGAGAGTGTTCCTTCCAGCAGATCCCACTGTTTGGGAGGATGGCAGCTTTCCTCCTCTGAGGCTTAAGACTGGAACTCTCTCGCTGTTTGATCCAAGAGCATCCACTCTTTTTGCTCTAGAGTTTATTGTGGCATTTTTCCCAGTTCCTTTAAAGTTTGTCTCCTATTTCTATTCTGCCTCTTTACAACAGTTCCTGAACACACCCAGGGAGAATGGCACAGTCCTTACCTGGTCCTATCCAGGCTGTGACTTCAATCTGCATGCCAAAGAAGAGCTTTCCTTTGGAGGCATTTAGTGCTTTCTCCTGGTCCTCTTGCTGCCGGAAGAACACGAGGCCATATCGCTCCTCAGAGGCGCCGTGGATCTGCACCGACGTCACCTTCCCGTACTTCTTGAACTCATGGAAAAGTCCATCTTTAAGGCTTGTATCTAAACCAACAAATAAACATCAACGTTGCAGAAACATAACTTCTGCCAACTCAGTAGCACCATAAAAGACATGAAGAACTCTGGCTGGCTGTCCAAAATGTGACTTCATCCCATCTAAGTCGGTGCTCACACGAGTGCCCTTTTTAATTTGAGGTGTTAATTTTGCCAGTGCCCAAAGTTTCTGGCTGCTCATTCTCTTTTAAACTCAATAAACTACACACGAGGTTTTACATGGCTAAAGCTGGCAGTGGACGGTTTTGCTTCTAAGAGACACCTACTCAGTTCCAGGTGAAGAAGAAATAACAGGGATACTTGAGTAAAAATCCCACAGGAATACTGAGCACAGTTGGGATGAGGTGTCCGGAATGGAGGCTGGAGTCACACAGCATTCACTTCAGTCAATTCAGAAATATAACCAGGCAGACTCATCAGATTTGGCAGAATCTGACTCAAACCCACACAATCTGTCTGGGATTCGTGGGATACTGACCTCAGCATCGTGTCATTTTAGGAATATGACAGGCATTAAATCTATAGGAAGATACCAACACGTGAGGTACTCTGCTCACAAGATTAACAGATAGTGTTTTAGCTCAGCCAGTGCTTCTGCATCCATTAATTCTGTTAAAACTGTTTCACAACTGATTCCAGGCTGGTTTTTCCTGTGGGATCTCTCCTGTGCTCAGCACAGGAACAGGGAGCAATCATGGGCGCTCCTCAGCACATGGTGTCCTGGGTTATTTTCCATGCAATATGCATTGCCTTTACATATATGCTCAGGTGTTTAAAGCACTCAAACTGCAACAGAAAAACCCCAACTTTTTGGATTAAAAAAGAAATTGAAGCGGGGTGAGATAAAACAATCAAAGTTTTTAGTTAAAAATGAAGATGTGTCAGTTTTTTTCAACATTACTGTTGGAAGCACCAGTTCCAGGAGCTGGAAATGCCCAATACTTGAAGCTGGGACTAGCAAGGTTTCTCACACATGGTCACTAATTAACAATTTTCCCACTGTCACACAAGAACTGAGGCAGGGACAGAATCCCATCCTCAGAGGCATTCTCGTGTGTCAAGGACTCAGTGCAGGTTATGCCACCAGTCCCATCCCTTTTTTCCTGTTCCCCTGCCCCAAGTGAATTTACCTGTTGAGCGCACTGGAAGATTTTGCACCTTGATCCCAAAACTCTTCCGGGGCTCATCCTTCTCCAGCGACGGGAGCAGCTGGGATGCGGGCGCGGGCACGGCTGTTGACTGCACCGAGCGTGCCGGGGACTCATCGCTCGAGCTGCTGCTGGAGTCACTGCTGGGAATGGCATGGAGGGAAGGACAGGTGAGTGCATGGAGCAGAGTCACGTGGGAAATGGTTATCTTAGTAAAAAAGCAAAATTCCAGAGTTTCTGCTCACCTACGGGCCTTCCTCCCTTTTGTGCCTGATTCTGTTTCTGTGCTGCCGCCTGATATTCACATGAATTTAAGAATCTTTCTACCAATATTCCCCTCCAAAGCCCCCAGAGGAGACAGGCAGGGAAGTGGAATATGGGTAAAATATCAGTGAGACCCTGTTACCCACCCTGACAAGGGTGGAGAGTCAATTAAGTGTAATACAATGCTGGACCAGCTCAGGAGCTGTGTAAGAAGAGTGGAGAAATACAGGGAGGATACACAGGTCCGACAATGCCTCAAAATCTCTCCCAGCACTCTCATGTACAGGAAAGAAATATTACTGTGCTTTCAGACATCTTCCCTGAGAAGATCTGTACTCCAAAGAGACCATGTGTGAAAATCATGGCAAGTGTTTTGGTCACCTGCTTGGGAATAACCCGGATACGTGGGGATGTCCCTGCCCCTGTCCCAGCCCACAGCCCAGAGTGGAACAAGATTATCTTTAAGATCCCTTCCAGCTCAAACCATTCTAGGATTCTCTATGAGCCAGCAAACACTATTTCCAGGCTCAGCCTCAACCTCCAACTTCAGGATACGAAGAATTCAGACCAAGAACGCCTTTTATAAACAATAATTAAAGCGGAAGAGGATTTGCATATTATATCACAGGGGGAATCAATCTAATCCACAGACTCGGGATCACTCGATGCTTCCAGGAGAGGCAGAAATACAGACAATATAATGTTATTAAAGCTTGCCCAGTGGGGACACGTCATCCTGCTTCAGTGGCTCATTTCTTCCCCGAGGCATGAGGGCTTAAAACAGCGCTAAAAATAATTTTGTCTGACGTAACCCTGGAGACTCTCATTCTCCATTACACGAGCAGCCTTCGAAAAAATTCTGCTGGAATTTTAACTCAGAGGCTGCAGGGGGGGAGATGTGCCATGTACTAAAATAACCCTGCCAGTCTGAAATTTGCTGCTTGATTGAATTTTTATATTCCTCTCCATGTTGTATTAGAAAAACGATACGCAAGTTTCTCTTTTTCTTATCTTAAATATTTCATACCTTTCTTACAAACCTTCTTGCCATTAAACCACTTAACTTTTCCATTTCTTTTCTCAGGGAAACCATTTCAGGCTTCTAATAATTTTCAAGATTTGATTTTGTCAGCTCTTCTACTTGCTTTTTTGTGGGTGTTTTTCTTCAAACACTCAAAAAACCTGGTTTTCTTTCTGAACACCTTGGTGTAACAAGCAGCGTGGCACATTCCCAAAAGCCCTTGGGCTCTGTCCCCATTATATTTGGAGGTGCAGACGGGAAGACAATCTCTGTCCCGAAATACTTACAAACAATCCAGAAAAATACAAAAACAGGCCAGACCAAAATAAAACACAACAAAAAGGGTCAAAAATGCAGAAGTAATAATAAACATGAGAAACTCGCTGCCAGTCTCACCCTCTCATTACAACCCTCCCATCCATCCATCGAGCCACTTCACACTGGTGCCTTTCCCACACACTCTCCTCCTACTCCTCCACCCCGCAGGAGGAAGTTTGACATCACTTAGGAAGAGGAGTGAAAATAAAGCCATGCCAAGAACAGAGTGAAAAACAGCCCTTCCCAAGGGCAGCTGCCCTGCACCACCCAACCTCTCACTTCATGGATAATAAATAACATTTCTCTTTCCAGCTACAGTCCCTTGTGTTTTCCAGCAACGAATCTCCCACCATCAAGACGTCCCTTCACAGCCTCATTTTTCTGCTAAATAGGTAAACTGCCTCTAGTTCTGTCTCACCTGTGCACTCTCCTTTTGTGCCCTTTTCATTAATGAACTATTTAACCACTGAAAGTGAAGAGTGAAGCATTTCCTCCTCATCTTTATCCCATTCCTTGTGCCTTTCCACTAAATCACCAAACTGAAGTTCTCTACAGCATTTTGGGGGAAAAACAAACTCAACCCCACACGAACAGGCCCTCAATGTTCTTCAGGGGCAACATCAGCCATCACCTGCTACTGGGAAATAAACTGGCAAAGAACAGAGAAACTTCTTTAAACACACAAATATCGGGCAGAAAATGTGTGTGTGGAGAAACTGAAAATAATTCCCAAGCTGACAGCAGCTCATGTGGTTCACAGCCCCCGGGGAAGGCTAAAATAGGACTTTAGGGCTGCAGAACCCTCTGCCCTGTGCACATTTCCACTCTCCTTTCTCACGTCCCGATGCTCCTAAAGCCTTCAGAATTCCAGTGTGCTGAGACTGGATCTCTCGAGCAGGGCTGAACTGATTTGAGCAGTGCTTTAGAATGAAGACAAGCTATTTTTACTGTCTGGTTTGTTGTGTTGTTTTTGGTTTTTTTATGAGGATGTTAAAAATATGGAACACTGTTAAAATCACAGGACTCCACTAAAGGAAAAGTATTATCTCGGGATAACACCGTTAGATATCTAAGTGATGACACAGCAGTGCAACAGGGTGATGAATTCTACAAAGGAGCCTGAATTCTGTGCACCTTTGAGAAACAACGATCATGCTGGTAACTTCCTCTTCCCCAGAGAGTTTTAGGGATATGTGTCCCTAGCAAAGTAAGACTTTCTGAGGCATTCCAGAAAAAAAAATAGTGACATTATTTCCTGACTATTTTTAGACAAGAAAAAAAAACGATTGCAAGAACAATCCCCCCCTTTCTTTAGGGAAATCCCCATCACTTTTCCAATTGAAGAAACATGGATATAATAATTCAAAAGTAAGTCAAAGGTTTGATGTTCTGTGAATGGGAGAATGATGGAAGAGTTAATTATAGCTGCCGTGTCACTCAGTTATAGCTCACAGCACAATCAAAATAAAGCATCTGACAGGGAATTATGTGGAGTCTTGAGCAGCAAAATACAACTCTTTTTCAGCTTTAAAAATATACAGATCTGAAGCCTGAAAGCTGCTCAAGGACAAGTTCCCAGAATATTAAAATGAGAATATGGCTTTGCTTTTTTCCCTGTGAGTAATTTTGAAAACAACCACCCATTGCCAACGCAGAAAATAAGTTATTAACAATTCTTCTGGCAAAAGTGGGTTCATAAAGCTTTCAGAACGAGCTAGGGAAAATTTAACACGGGAATATAATAGGATAAAACAACAGCTCTGATAATCTCCTCCTTAAAAGTATTCCAAGTATCAATAGGTTTTAGGGCAGGTCAAAAATAGCTTTATAACTTCATTTTGGGCTTTCGCTATCAGCATCAAACCTGGGGTGGTTTTTTCCAGAAGCAGAGCGTGCACTAAGCCTTTCTTCTACATGGGAAAACCTGCTCTTACACACCCCTATAAAGGCAGTGGAGCAGAATGCCAGCACACTGCAGAACCAATCTCCTGAGCTGTCCCAACACAAGCGTGGCACCAGGAGGGAGCTGGGAACGGCCCCTTTCACCAGGATTCCAAAAGATGCTCTTTTCTCCAGTCCAGATACTCCTAAAATCAGTTTCACTTTATGGCATCACAACATCGAAGAAAAATAGTTCTTGCATTTTTCTGCCAGCAA
The DNA here is from genome assembly GCA_035048155.1 of Cinnycerthia olivascens. Classification (NCBI taxonomy): domain Eukaryota; kingdom Metazoa; phylum Chordata; class Aves; order Passeriformes; family Certhiidae; genus Cinnycerthia; species Cinnycerthia olivascens. Next base: position 1,879,182 of record JAWWMU010000071.1, read on the forward strand.
AATCAGATGGAAAAATGGAGCAGTAAGAGAGATTGTTCTTAATTAAACAAGGGCTGGACACAAAATCATTCTTTTACACATGCACTTTACTGCAGGTGTAGTTTACAAGCGCTTATAAAACACTTATCTGCACTCCATAATTACCTATGAGTATATAAGGATGTGTGTTCTTACTCACACGACATATCAGTTTTTCATCTGTCATGATAAAATCTATTCATAACTTACAACATTTATCTATGTATCTATTTTCCATTAATCAAGATTAAATTTATTTGTAATCCAATCTAAATTTTATCTACATGGGCTGATTCCTGAAGACTCAATGCGTAAGAATCCAGCAATGAGGTGCAGACCCAAATATGTCTGTTTTCATGGAATCATGGAATATCCCGTGTTGGAAGGGACCCACAAAGACGATGGGGCCACATTCCTGGTCTTAGTACATTGCAGCTCATTTAGCACACAGCATTTTCCTTTGCCCAGTTCTAAATGCAAAGATGACATTTCAAATCCTGGCATCCCACAAACCACTCTCTGTTTCCAGCAAAATTTCTCATTTTCAGGCAATTACAGCCTGCAGGTCTAGCAGCAATGAAGTTACGTTGGGTTTACGTGTGAGAAATGAAAGCCCTGAGCAGAGAACACAAAGCCAGCTGTCCTTTGTTCCCACAAAAAGGAGATAAAAGAGAGGCTCCGAGCCCGTCGGAGGAGCGGGAGACCCGCTGCTCCCGTCAATGACAGCGGCGCAGAATCAAGGGATCCCACATCCTGCCCACCACCCTCCTGCCAGTTTAAAACGTTGCACAATTGTCATTTCTGCCTGCTGGTTTATTGGAGAGCGGTGAGTCAGCGGCAGGCTGGGGACTCCCCGCGAGTGGCAGGGGGAAACAAAGCTGGGAACATGGCTGGAACATGGCCGGGAACATGGCTGGGAACACGGACTGGCAACACGGCTGGAACACAGCTGGGAACACGAGTGAGACACGGCTGGGACACAGGCTGGGAACACGGCTGGAACATGGCTGGGAACGCAGACTGGCAACGTGGCTGGAACACAGCTGGGAACACGAGTGAGACACGGCTGGGACACAGGCTGGGAACAGGGCTAGGAACATGGCTGGGAACACAGCTGGAACATGGTTGGAACATGGCTGAGAACACAGTTGGGAACACAGCTGACACACAGCTGGGAACACAGTGGGGAACACAGATGGCTGTGAACATGGCTGGAACACGGCTAGGACATGGCTGGGAACATGGCTAGGACATGGCTGGGAACATGGCTAGGACACGGCTGGGAACATGGCTAGGACATGGCTGGGAACACAGCCGGGAACATGGCTGGGAACATGGGCTGGGAACATGGGCTGGGAACACGGGCTGGGAACACGGCTGGGAACAGAACTGGGAACATGGCTGGGAACATGACTGGAACATAGCTGGGAACATGACTGGAACATAGCTGGGAACATGGCTGGGAACAAAGCTGGGAACACAGCTGGAAACATAGCTGGGAACACGGTTGGGAATATGGGCTGGGGAAACAGCTGGTAACATGGCTGAAAACATAGCTGGGAATAGAACTGGGAACACGGCTGGGAACATGGCCAGGAACACGGCTAGGAACACAGCTGGAAACACAGCTGAGACATGGGCTGGGAACACGGCTGGAACATGGGCTGGGAACACGGCTGGAATACAGCTGGAACATGGCTGGGAACACAGCAGGAACACGGCTGGAACACGGGCTGGGAACACGTCTGGAAGATGGCAGCCATGGAGGATAAAGCAGAGGGAAGCTTTAACGTCCTGTGGGCAATGAGCTGCCAGTGGGGGTTTAAAAACGCAAACCAAAACCAACCTGTTGCTGCCCAGAAAAGCTGTGACTGCCCAGTCCCTGGAAGTGTCCAGGGACAGAAAGGACAGGGCTTGAAGCAACCTGAGTTAGTGGAAAGTGTCCCATGGCAGGAGCGGAATGAGATGAGCTTTAAGGTCCCTTCCAACTGAAACCATTCCATGATTCTGTCATTCCATGATTCTAACTTCTGCTGCTGGAGAAGTTAAAAACAAAGCCACCTAAACCCAGTTTAAAACCTTTGCATTTCTCATGCCAAATTTCAGCTGTGAAAAATGTAAAAATTATTACTTTAAATTTTTTTTATAGCTGCCTTCAAAAACTGTTCCACCAGACCTGGTGAAGAATCCAGGATTTTTTTTTTTTTTTTTTAACAGGAAATATGCAGAACGATCACTTTTTCCCTGCCAAAATTAACTTGAAATCAGGAACTCTGCCTGGCTCAGCTCAACTCAACACCCTGTCAGAATAATCTTCCAGTGAAGATTATCTCCTAGAAAGATCTACTGAGGACAGCCTCCATCCCTGCTGACGGCGAGTTATTCTCACGGCTGATGTCAGCAGCAGATTCCCAAGCCGGGTCAGGAAATCCAAAGTTAACGTTCAGTCATCTCTGAATGGAAGCAACAGGAACCCTCGGGTTTTCTCCCTGTCCCTCCCTTTCCAGATCCGAGTTCAGTCACAGCAGATGATCTCCATCAAAACACCAGCAGTGATAGTGCTTTATGATCAGCTCTATCCAGAAGACACAAAGCCTTGGGATACTTTATAGGCTTTGGAAAAAACCTGCTGGTTAGATTTCCTCAGCCTGGGAAAACAGCACCAAAAAATTGCTCCAAGTTACCTGAATGTACTGATGTGTTATTTGGGAACAAAAAGAATTAAAAAGACCTGATTACTGCCAGTCAACACCCAGAAAAAACTGATGGCAACTGCTTAAAATAAAAGCTTAAAAAAGGCACTGTATTCCATTCTGGCAATGGACCAAAGGATCTTTGCCTGTGAAACACTTAGACTTCTGGAAGGAAAATAATAAACTGGAGCAATATATGAATATGCATAATGCACAGGGATATTCTAGACTGGTATTTCTGACCTACTGATAAATATTAAATTAACATAAGAAGATATTTAACCAGAATTTCCCCTGTTCTCTACACATACCTAAGTCAAAAATGCACATCAAATCACACGTTCCTTCCTAAGAACAGCAGTAGCCCATTCCCACAAAATTCCCGACACACCTTGTTAATCCAACAACCCAGGTGGCTGTTCTGCCACACTCAAGCAGGAATCATAGAACCCCAGAAGGGGACTGGAAGAGACCCTGGAGATCATCTGATGGCAACACCCAGATGTCGTGGGCATGGATAACCACAATGAAAATTCCAGACATCTGGGCACACAGTGAGCAACTCCTTATCAGAGCTGATTCCAACAGTGACCTAAATAAATACCCAAGCAAGCAGCAGGCAGCTCTTCTGTACACAGCACGTCCCACACCAGGAGATTTGTATGAGAAAAAAAAATATTTCCCACACCTGCAGAAATAAACACGAGGGGTTTTTCCCTCGTTCAAAGGAGTTGCTGAACCTGAAGTTGAAGACGTCAGAAAACCCAGTCTGACCTCTGAGGTTGGTTTGTGTAAAAGATCAAGAGGTAATGAGCCGGCGCCGCATTTTGCCAACTGCAGGCGAGCGCTGAAGGGGCTCAGCCCACACGGGGAAACCACAAAGAACCTGAACCCCACTCCTCCATGTGCAAACACAGCTTTCCACTGGAAATACGGATGCAAGAGGAAGGGCAGAGAAAGCATCTAAACATTCCCTCAGCATAATCACCCCGTGCCCATCACCCCAGCCTCGGCCCCTCCGGAGCAAAGCTCGCTGGGATGTGATTCCCTGACATTCTTGGCACCTGTTCAAGCTGCTGAGAACTTGCCACCCAAGGAACTTCGGTTTGTGCATGTCAGACACTCTGCAGTATTTAACAGCACTCAGCTATGATAAAACAATCCACTGGGTGGGGGGGAGGAAGGCCAGACCTGCTTCATGGAAACAAAAACAGCCACAGAAAGCACACAGCAGATAAAACCAGCATTTACAGCTCTGAAGAGAGACCATTAAATACTGCAGACTAATGAAATGAGGACATCCTCCTTCCCTTAACTTTTTCTGCTTTACCACGTCCAGAGAGACTTCAACAACCTCCTGCTGGGCTGGAATCCTAAATTCAAAGAAATGAAATTAAATGATGTTTAAAGGCCACAGGAAAACAACACAACCATGACAACTCAATGTCCCCTACGTGGCCAAGTAACACACACTGTTGTAGGATTTATTTCAGTCTCTGACCAGCAAGTTTTTGAAGACACAGCCTCCAGGTACTATTTACCATATATTTATCCCAAGTCAAGTGAGTTGCATTTCTGTGACAGGCCGTGTATAAATATATATAAATATATTTACATCAGTTATTTTATCCTGATGTCTGACACCTGATCTTTGATGAAAGCCTGAAATGAATCATGGAGAAGACTGAGATGTTGCTCAGAAGGACGGACTGCTCCCAAACCTAGAACTACCTTCCCCTGCAGCCCTCAGAGTTTCCAGACAGTGTTGTGCTCCTTTTAATTCTTCCCTGCAACTAAATAACCTATCATGATTGCTAAAAATATGTATGTTTATATTAATCCCTGTCTGGCTGAGGACACTGTGCCCAACCCACAGTCGGTGTTGCCACCTCGCTCCTTGACCTATGTCCCCTTGTCTTTGGGCTTGAACTTTGTACAGCCAGGAATTAAAAACACTAACCTGAGGGGAAAAAAAAGCATTGGTTACAAACACACTGGCCTATCTCAGGAGTAAAGAGCTGCCTCAGCACTGACAATAGCTTCCCACTGCTGGGAAGAAGCTGCCCAGTCCCTGCACTCCCCGCACTGGCCGGTGGCTCGGATGCAGATGGCTTTGGTGCTGAACTTGGGAGCAGCTGGGGTTACCTGCCTGCCCAGCCAAGGCCTCTTTGAACCATGGATACTCCCTGGGAACAGTGGGATTGTGCATGCTCCCAAAGAAACCCTGGGAAGCCGGAGGAAATGCTTTCTCAGCAAACAGCCACAGTGACGGAGCTTGGCACTGGCAAAGATAAAAGTCATTGAGGCCTTGAGGGTGAAGTGCAAAGCAGCTCTGCAGCTCTGCTTTCCCACAATTAAACTGCCACCAATGCAAAGAGGGAAGAAAGAGGGTGGGTGTGAGAATGGGTGGGCAGGATGAGGCTCTGTTTAACATCACCCTCACAGAGGGAAGCTCTGGGTCAAGATCCCTAGTGAAAAGTCCCACTGCAGCCACCCAGAACTCCCACCTCCTCCAGCCATGCTCCAAATTATTCCAAGCACTGCCAGGACATGCCTGAGGAAGAGCTACCGCTCCAGGCACAGAGTTGGCCAAAAGCAGCATAATTGTGCTAGAGGGAAGAGCTTTTGCCACCTATCTGTTGATGATCTAAATTAGTATTTTGTAACTGACACCTCAGAGCCCACTAAATCTTTGGACAAAAGCCGTATTTCAGATTCATCGGAGGCTGTCACAACACCCACTGCAGATGAAAAAGCAAGGTATGAAGAGGCCAAGGGCCTTGCCCAAGGTCATTCTGGGAATCACAGAAGGAATAGGCTGAGGAATTTGATCTCCTGGCTTACAGGTGGCCAAGAGAACGACACAGAATCATTTAAGCTGGAAGAGAGCTCCATGATCATCAAGCCCAACATTTAAAGGCAGTTTCCTCAACAACAGCACTGCCTTCATGAAGGGACCTACTCAGCATCCCAGGAAAAAAACACCAAACTCTACTCCAAATGCTGCCTATGAGCCAGGAGAGTGAAATGCCATGGAAAATGCAACCACCACTGTGTCCAAGTAGGCTACTACACATTTTCTCAAGGAGCAAAAGTAACCCCTTTTGCCTTAAGAGCCCTGTCAAATGAATTCCTGGGAATAAACACTTCTAAATACAACTTCGAAACCATCTGGCATTGACTAAGTGTTGAGCACTGGGCATCTTTCAGAAGAAAAGCCTTTTTCAGACACATGCTAGAACAAAAAAAGCCCTAGCACTGATTCACCTCCAGGTTACTGCAGTTACTTTTCAACATAAAGCTGCCAGAAGATCACAGCAAACAGTCCCATAGAACTAATTGTGTCTTCATGTTTCAGAAAAGCATCACACCATGCCTTAAAAAAAAGCCAAGCCAGGAACTATTTGCATGCACTGCCTCCTCCCAACCCAAGGCAACTGGGTTTTTTTAGCAATACACAAAACACCATTTGTTGAAATTCCTGATTTGGAGCAGTTTTGAAATGGTGCATCCTCCTCTCCTATAAACAGAATTGTTCCTGGGACGGGAGCTGCAATGGAAAGCATGCCAAGATACACAGCTGAGCTACAATGCTGCTTAAGTAAATTTGGGAACATGCAAAGCTTTATATAGAAATTCCCTTTATGGCAGATAACACCGTGCAAGTTTAGTACTTCTAAAAATGGTCACTATTGTCCAAAGAGAGAAATCCAAATGAAAATGGACAGAGTGACCCTAGCTCTCCATCCAAAATAAATCCATTTATCAAAGGTGTTTTTCAAAGAGAATTTCTATTCCCTTACATCTTGGAATCATAAAATACTCCTTCTGATCTAAGATTCTATTAGAATCTTCTACAGCTTTTCAAAGTAACACCAAAGAGATGATGGGAACAATAATTTTGGAGGGTTGGTTTTTTTTTTAATGCCCCTTTTTAGATCGACAACAGTGACTGCAGGAATCACAGGACAGCTCTGTAAAACCAGAATGGGAGCTGCTGTTCTGGAGTAAAGGACTACTTAAAATGGAAGGCCTGGGAAAAAAAAAAGCCATTTCTGTGATCTCAGGCAACATAAATTATAGAGAAGACATTTGATGAGTTCTATGCTAAGGATTAATTTGCCATTTAAAAATGCAGGGAACAGATGGGTCTCTTGGCTAGGACTATATTTGGGAATTACTTCATTTTGCTGCCCACATGCAAATAAAAATACAACTAAAAGTAGAACTTTTTGTGAGCTTTCACATGGGTAGAAAACACTGAAGTAATGAAAATAAAACCAAAAAGAAAATGTCTGAAATAGGTAAAGTGCCACAGCACCTATTGTGGATCTGCAGTAGGCTGAAGGAGAGAATGTGATTTTACTTTGTTGAGCAACTATGGAGATTAATGCCAGGCTTAGAAAGTAAATTAAAAAAAACCCAACCCCCAACACCAACCCAGCAAAACCCATATCCTATGACAGTATTTGCCACTTAAGAGTAACTTCTGAGAAAGCACCTTGCTGTAACTTAATTCCATGGAATTTGTTAGGATTTAGCGATTACATCTCCACACATGGCCAGAAGTCCAGGGATCCTCTTTCCCAAAAACCTCGGCCAGTTCCATCACATTGACCAGGGATCACAAAGCACAGGTGAGAACTGAATTTGTGAGAAAAATGCAAAAGGGGGAAATCCAGAAGGAAATGCCTTACAGCTCCCTGGACTGAGTGTCTGCACAGCCCAGGCCTCCACCTCGCGTGGCAGCGGCTGGGAAAGGAGGAGCAGTGCGGGGCAATTCCGCTGGTGCAGCGCAGACAACAGAGAAAAGTCCTCTGAGGAATTCTCACAGGCAAAGCCTGTGTGCTTCCCTACGGGAGCCAGTGCTTTCAAACCCCCAAACCATGGCAGCCACATGTACAGGATTAATTAAGCACCTTCCTTTTTTCCACGATTTTTCCAAGTTCGAGGGAAACTGCACATTAAAAAGCAAGCCCAACACCAACTCCCGAGACAACTGTTAGACACCACCTCTATTTCTCCTCTGGCAACACAATGAGCCTTTCCTCCCTCCCTCCATCTCAAAACCAATCAAACAAACTGAAGATTTCACCCAGCAAAGCCCCGAGCGGCGCAGGACGTCCTCGGTGTATTCCAGAGCAGGGATAACACAGCTCCGCGCGTGTTTAGAAAACGAAGAACAACAGAAAATCTGTACTAACCCCACAGCTTCCCTTCTGTGACTATTCATCCTTCACAATCCAACAGGACACACCAGCTAGTAAACAAACATGGAAGGGAGGGACCAACTTCAAAGCAAGTGTGTAAATCTTACATAATTTGAGGGTTTGAGATCTTGCAGCAACCTCTTACCCAACGAGGCGTCAGATGATCCAAGGAGGTCAGACCTGTAGCAGCCACAGTAAGTAGGACACTCTGCATCTCACTCAGCCCAGCCCAGCCCCGTTTGTCCGCAGGGACCTGGGGTCGGGCATTCTTGGGAATTCACTTTCAGGAGGAGAACAGTGCCTTTCTTTCACACATTATCATGCCAGAAAAGCTCTCTGCCCTCAAACGGATGAAAGATAATAAACATGTGAATGCCCTTAGAGCTGGGATCTGCTGGAGATGTGTCTTAATTATTCTTGACTTTTAAAACTGTTTGATGAAGTTCTCATATTTTTGCCCAGGTATAAAACCGATGATTTCTGGACACCCACAGAGAACATCTCACGACTATGGAAGAAATGAGGATACAGCCCTGAAAACCACTTCCCTCTTAAGAAAGGATTCTCCAAGAGGTACTTTTCCTGTCATCCTGGATTTCCAAGTGTCTTCTAGCCAAAACCATCACTTTGAGCTAAATAAAGCAACCGAGCACTGAAGCCCAGACATTTCTCAAAGAGAAGGAATTAAAAGGCTCCACGTCTCGCTTCTCCAGACAGCAGATTGCACTCATGGCTGGAAGGACCAGGAAACAAAGGAACAGGTCCCCTACCTTTGTTACAGGCCTCTTGGGAGCAGGGATCACAGAAAAGCCCTGTTTCTTAATGCCAAAGCTATTTTCAGTCTTATATTAGGCACTTAATAAATAATTATGCAAAGACTTTATTCACATGGCATCTACACAGTACATGTCTCCCTGCTCCTCCTTTTGGAAACTCAGCTTCCCTTCAAGATTTAAAAAAATTTGGACCACATCTCAGCACATACAAATTTTTTCCTCCTCCACAGAACACACTGAAGCCCTCACCTCTCTCCCAAGGCTGTGATTTTCCACTCAAGAGCCACGCTGCCTTCTCCTCTCTGAGCGGCATTATGAACTGCAAGGATCTGCAATGGGATCCCTAATCTCCTCCTAAGAAGCTTTTGCACTTAAATCCTTGATGCCATCCTTGATTAGTGTTTCAGCACCCACAACACCGCAGCCAGACCGCGCTCAACGCCAGTACCATAAGGGCCAAGCTAAACGCATCAGGTACATGGTTAATTCAACGGGCAAAGGTTAGGGGATGATGCTATTTTTTATTTTTTCCCCAATAAAGCTTATTTACTATTAATTCCCATCCCTATGAATCTATATAAGTACGTGTTCCACCTGAGATTGTTAGTATGGTTAATGGCCGAGTCGCATTGATACGCCTCAAGGATACCTGTTCTCCCAGCCCTTAGGTTTTACAGGGAAGGTTCTCCTTCTGCATCCACACCTCTGGCAGAGCCAGAAATATCCCTTTGGGGAAAAAAAACACAACAAAAAAAACCAACAAAAAACCCCCAACAAATCACTGTATTTGCAAGTCTGAAGGGACATGGCGTCTAGGCTTTAATTGGAACACATATGGCTGAGCCCAGGCAGTAGCTGGATTTTTCCTTTGATCACTGTAATGACTGGTATTTTTGCAAGAAGTGTTCAATACAGCCTTCCTCTTCTGCTAGTCATCCCTCCACGTGAATATTCATTAGAAGTTACTAAACTGTCCTTTATTCCAAAGGTCTGTACGACTGGGATCCTCTCCCCCACCCCTAGTGCCTGTGTCTCCCTGGGAGCTGACTCCACCATCGCTGCAGATCAGCATCACTTCTGAATTATGATGCCTCTGATCTACTTTAGCCATGATTCACATCCCAGCTGTGTGTCTCCCAAAGAAAGGGGAACCTGGACCACTCATGGCACCACACATTTCCCTGTTTTCCTTGGCTTTCTCGGGACTGGTTTCCCTTTGCTCTCTCCCAGCATGTGGCAGGAAGAGAACACCAGGCACATTTCTCTTCCTGCCTCCAGGATCCCTCAGACTAAGCCTGGCTTCTGAGCAGTAACACGGGCAGCTTCAACTTCCCTGACCTCAGCTAATTCTTTCCTTCCCTCAGCCTACTCAAGATGATTAAGCAAAATACTTGAAAGGAAATCAAAGCCTTAAAAATACAATTAGAAGTGACCATTTTGTTAATTCGCGCACGCACAACCAGCCCCAAAGTCAAAGCCAATCCAACAGCACCTGACCTTTGGGAAAACAGCAATTTTTAGCAGCTTCCACGAACTTAAGGAACAGCCCAAAGTCTCCCACAATGCTGGTGGGAGCAGTGCTGTCCACATAGCTCGGGTTTTTTCCACTATTCCCAAAAAAGGAGGTTAAGGAGACATGAAATTGCGAATTCTCACACCACACACTGGCTCCCACAGACCCACAGCTGCCCAGGGGTGACTTGAAAACATAATTTTTAACACACATCCTTCCACATACCCAGATCTTTCTCTCCCAGCTGAGGAAAAGGCAAGTTCACTGGAGGGTCTGGAATCAGCTGCCACAAATCCTCATATTATCTAGCACACATCGCAAGAAACCTTTAAAGCACTGAAATAATAATCTTTTTAAAAACAATGAAGTCATTTGAAATGATCAAAATAGTTACCATAGTAATAAAATAGTAATATTTTTCTAGGACAATTTCCACTTCACCCATCCAAAACATGATAGATTTTTAAGACTCTTTTCCTGTAATTAATTTGAAAAAATATTTCTTTTTCTCTGCCCATAAAGAATTAAAGGCACTTTGAGAAAGCAGCAGTTGAGCTTCTGGGCCCGGACACAGAGACAAAGTCTGACAGCCCAGATTTAGATAAACACCTACTTCTGCACATTTAGGAAGAGGCTTAATTGCTTTGTCATTTAGAGCCAGCAATTACCAACTATTACTGGGAGTGCGACAGTAGTGGGGGATATTAATTGCAGCCAAATGTCCACTCTTTTTTGGGCAGCTCATGCCAAGAAAATTAAGTATTAAATAAAAAAGAAATTAAAATCCCTCTTTGTTATAACGTTTTAAAGTCTTGTATTGTCTATTTATATGTAAGGGGGAGAGGGGGGTGTTTCTCCCGGAGGGGCAAACAAAGATAGAGTTTCTATTTTATTTTGAAATTGTGTCCAATCATGGCAGAGGTGGTATTAGGATGTTGGGGTAGGCTCCAAAATCGCCCTTTTGGGGTATTTTTGGGGCTGATTCCTCCAGCGTGGAAATCAGTGCTCAACTTCTAGAGCAAGCAAAGCATATAAGGTTTAAAAAATAAATAAATAAACTACCTAAAATTGGTCGAGAAGTAGGGAGGGTGGTTTTCCCCCCTCAGAGCCGACCCTGACACAGGCGCTGCTACTCCATTTCCCTGCGCTGTGTGTGAGGGGAAAACCTTCACGCAGGAGCGAGAGCTGGTCCAGCGCTAAGGTGGGGGAGGGATTCTATTTATCTTTTTATTTATTTTTTTAATTTAAAAGGCTTTTTTTTTGCGGCAATGGCGGTGTTTTTCCGCGGGGCTCGGGCGGCCCCGCCCCGGGGGCGGCGCGGCGGCCCCGGCCGGCTCCGGCCGGCTCAGACCGGTTCTCAGCGCAAACAACCGCTCCCCGCCCGCCGGGGCCCGGCGGAACGCCCGCTCCTGCCCCGCGAACGCCGGCTTCGCCCCACGGAACGCCCGCCTTTCCCGCAGAAACAAACACCCGCCTTTCCCGCAGAAACACCCGCCTTCTCCCCCGGGACAGCCCGGGAGAAGCGGCTCCGCGGCCGCGCCGCCATTGCAGCGGCGGGCGCGCTCCGCTGGCTGTGAGGCGAGAGAAAGCGGCGGGGTTTCGGAGCGAGATAAAAATCTTATTATGCAACGCACATTTTTAATAGATTATTGCCGAGTCCATGGCTGAGGTAATGCCGGCTGTCAGCAGCTGGGGCGTGAGGCTGAGGGACGAGCGGGTTGCGGCCGCTCCCTCCCAAGGGCGCCGAGGCACCATTTCTTCACCATCCGTGAGGAGAACTTTGATATATCACATTTATTTTTTTTCCACAGAAGCATCTATTTATGTAGTTGCACACGCACAGGTACGTCTTTTTCGGCATATCTCGAGTATAAAGGTTTGTTTTCTGTATTATAATCTCTCCAAAGCCGTCTGAAAATGCTCTGCCTGTGCTCAATCTCAAGAAACCCGATACAGTCCCAAGGGTAAAAAAAGCCACGTTTAAAGGATGCTCTCGGTTATATTTAGCTGAGCAGCAGCACAGGCTGACACGAGCAGAAACACAAGGAAGAACAAAGTGAAAACGCTCGACAGTTGGTAACAAAAACCTGCGAGTATCTGAGGTGGATTTTTTTTTCTTTTTAATTTTCCTTTTCCTAATTCACATTTTGCTGCAGAGAGAGAACATTAAAGCAGCACATGGGTTTCTGTGAACAAAGGTAAGGATGAGGTGTTTCACCTGACTCTTGACAGGATTTACTGTTGCCTTTGTATATGGAAAAGACTTCCTACTCTAAGAAACTCTTTTATTTTCCTTAATAAATCTTAACCTAATTCTTTTCCCATACAAACACGAGCCTGCTCAACCCTGTCGTTCTACCAGAAATTAAAAATTTTCAGCTCATCTCTACGGTACCAAATGTTATGTAGAATTATTTTAACCTTGACAAAAGCCATCTCACAGACACTTTACAATAAAGAATAAACAGCTACATTTAACCTCATTTTTACTGATTTTTCATCTGTCCTCAGCACAGGAATCTCCAAACCCACTCAAAATCCCAAATCCCAGCAAAATCAGTGATTCATCACTTCTGGCAGCAAATGACACGGGAAGGAGGAGATGAAGACAATGGTAGAGAAAGGTTTGCATTATGTAATGAAACTAAAACTCACTTTTTCTACTTTCACTTCAGTTGTTGAAACAGCAGGAAAGTCCCTGACTAAATAAAATACACAGAAGGCTTCAGGGAGCCTGTTTTTCCCATGATTAAAATTCTCTTGGCAGTATTTTTCATCAGTTTATTTCAATATTAAGACACATATATATTCCATTCCAACGATGATTCCTTGCTCCAGAAAGAAATTCATCACAGAGAAATCTAAAATTAAAACCAATCTCTAATTACCTTATGCCTTGCCCACTTGTCATGAGAACTTTAAATACAGTTATCAGAATTACAAAATATTTCCCTTCTCAAATATCTGTAAGTGCAACTTCTTCCTGTTTCTTGATTTCTGGAAGGATGGAATAATTATGCTCACGTAGATCTTGGTGAATATAAAACCAGTGTTGTATCTAACCTAAAAATGCTCTTTTAATTTCACAATATCTATTTCATATTACAAGCTATAGGGAAATAGTCATCTGACTAATTATTCATCCAATCCAGCATCCTGGAGATGAGACAACCAAACAAACACTCTTAAAAATAAAGGTGACTGCATTACACACTATAGGAAATTCTTCATTTAACTGCTAAATACCCCAGCATCTTCCACATCAGACAACTGAATAAACACTCTTAAAAATAAATTAAAGGCCAAGGGAAATCTCGAGTCTCTTATCTGTGGATTGAACACATGGGGTGTTCATGCTTTCACAGTCTGGACATCACCTACAGGAAATCAAACATTTCTGCCTGGGTTTTTGTAAATGCATTCAAACCCCATCCCAGCGAGGGTTTTAGGAGTTAAATGCTCCACTCTCAGCACCGAGTGGTTCAGCAAACTGCTGCAGCAGAGCTTTAAAAATAATCACTAACACATGGAGCAGCCAGAGATGTGTCAGGCCATTTGACGTTACAAAACTGAATCAAAAAGCCCAGAAATTATTTTTAGCGCATTAGAGCACCTCAACAAGCAGCCTAGAAAAGAGCTTTTTCTACAAAAGAAAAAGAAAACAAAAAAACAACCCAAAGCAGAGGGGATATTTCTACGAGGCTGGGCAGGGCACAAACAAAATCTGGTTTGCTTCCTATGGGATCACCCAGCTTCCATCCAGAGCCAGCTTCTTCCGTGACACAGTACAGAAAATATGTTTGCTAATGTATCATTTGTGGTGTGTGTCTGAATCACCAAAATGGAGAAATGGAAGCTTCTAGTGGTGGCAAATTATCTTTTCAAGGGCTTTTTTTTATTCTTTCAAGGTGATAAAACTCCATCAACCCTCTTCCACAATATGGGTGGGGAATGAGCAATTTCACAGTAAGAAGACTTCAAAACACAAATTCCTCCTCAAATCCACGCAGGAACCATCCACATCCACCAGCTTCCTCATCTCAGCTTCTGAGGCAACTTCTGAGAGGCCACAAAACATCCCAAATAAAGCCTGGCCTCAGAGAATACTGCTTATTTTTAACATGTTCTTTCTGGTTTCAGTTTCTAAATTACTCCCTTGCAGCCCCATTAACCTGCCAAAGGCCACCAAATAACAATTCAAAGCAGAGTTTAGTTGAGCTCCAACACAACTAACTCTGAACCTTTACAAGATAAAGGCTTTTCTTGGGTTGTTTTTTAATTTTTAAGCAAGCAGACTGTTTCTTCAGTATTGTCCAGGAAGATCAGCTCCATTTAATCAGCATTATTTACTTCACACAGCTCTTGAAAACCAGGAGCAAGGAAACCCAGAGCTCTCCCTCTCCACCTTTCTGCTGCTTTTTCAGAGCTCCTGGAGGACAATGCCCAGCACAGGTTCCCACGAATGCTGGACACCCACCGAGTGTCCCCAACACTGCCCAGGGCAGGGAACACAACTCTGCCAGCTGAGACCAACACCACCACACTCGACTGACCAAGTTCTTAAATTTCAGAGGAATGCAGTGTCATAAAGACCTTAATAATACCATGGCCCCACAAAATTGGCCATTTCCACTTATAAAAAATTCCACGAGAGAATCTGCAGCTTGCTAAAATCCTCGAGACCACCACGGAAATTGCAGGCAATAATTATTCTCCAAATAAATGACACTGGATGTACTGCAGAGCAAGTGGGAGCACGGAACCAAGGAAAAGCGGGTGAGGCAGCTTTTGCTCACCAACAGGGTGTGAGTGGCTTAATATTTACATGTCCAAATTCGAAGTGTGTTGAAAATTAAACACTTGTGCTTTGAAAGACTTCAAGGCCAGGTGGGGTTCTGTTTCCCAAAGTAAAGAGAGGGTTAAATGTTTATTATTATCTAACTGATTGCTGAAAAACATCTAGAACTCTTTTCTGATCCTTTAAAATTAAATATACAATCCACCAGATTCCACTACTTGCTTGACTGAGTTTGATTTTATTGTATTAATAAGAAAAAAAGTTTTATTTCCTCCCAGAGTATCGTCTACTTTTCCATTACTACAACTAGAAATTGCCAAGAAAATGAAGTGCTCAGGCACAGCAGACACTGCATTTCTTCTCATTAAATCTTAAAACTTGGTTCCAGTGGGATCATATTTAGTCCTCTCAAATTCAGAAAAAGATTTCATCCCGCCTTGACATCCCAACAATGACATTTTATAAATATTACGAGTTTCTTGGACGCCCTTCTCATTCCACGAGGAGCAGAGAAGCACCAGTAGAGATTTTTTCTTCTTCCCCTGCTTGAGATTTTTTTTATTAAACCTTAAACGTAACCAGCCCTCCTTTCAATCCATTTTCTCTAGGATTTTTTTTGAGACCTCTGGAAGTCTCACAGATTTTTCTGAGCTGTAATAAGTGTGAAAAATCTTTGACAAAAGATTGTCTTTATTCAAGCATTAAGCTTTCATTGAGAGAGGTGCAGGAAATAAACAAGGGCTTAAAGCAGCCTAAAAGCTGTCTTAAATCTTCACCTGCTCTCCAGCCGAGACAGGACCTGGATTTTTAAATCCAGGAGGAGAAAACAATAATTAGAAGAAGTAAATAAATCCTTGCATGATTCTTTAGACATGAGGGGGTGGGGCAATCAGAAGAGGAGACACTGATTTCCTCCTCTTCCGTACACTCTCCATGGGTGTCAGCCAATCTCACCCTTCCAGAAGGTCCAACATTCAAGGTAAGATTTTGTGAGAATAATTCCCTTGCTCAGAGAGTTCTGCCAGTGATAAAATTCCATTCACAGTGGTAATCACAGATTCCTAGAATGGGTTGGGAGGGACCTTAAAGTTCACCTAATTCCAGTCCCTTCCATGGGTAGGGACACCTCCCACTGTCCCAGGGTGCTCCAAGTCCTGTCCAGCCTGGCCTGGGACACCTCCAGGGCTCCAGGGATGCTGGAGGTGTCTGTCCCAGCTGCTCTGGGCACCCTGTGCCAAGGCCTGCCCACCCTCCCAGGGAGGAATTCCTTCCCAATATCCCACCTGACCCTGCCCTCTGGCAGTGGGGAGCCAATCCCCCTTGGCCTGTCACTCCAGGCCTTTGTGAAATCGAACACTCTACTGACACACTTATTTACTTAATGAATATCTTCAGTTTTAGAAAAGACCTGGTATGCAAAAGAAACGCTGCCAACTCTGCAAACCCTCCTGAAGAGCAGAGCTCTTCGCCAAAGAGCATAAAACATTTATGGGTGCAGCCGTAGCTTTGTGGTTTCCACTCTTTGGGTGAATTTACTCTTAAAAGGCCAAATATCAGAGAGGCACTTCAACATGAATTTAAAAATTATTAAAAGAAATCACTGATTTTCAAACACCTTTTCTCCTCCATAGGTATTCTGTAAAGCCACACAAACACAGAGTTATTGCAGAACCAAGGACATGGGAAACGCATCCCCAGGAATTGCAAATTTGGATTATTTTCTTTTAATTCTTCCAAGTCTACAATTTTTGCTGTGAGGCAGCAGAGGGAAAAATGGGAAGGTGACAAATCAACCTTGTGAATGTCAGTGGTAATAGGGAACAAGAAGCAGCAGAACAGTACCACTCATCATTTCCCAAAGTATGCTGAAGTGTGGTCTGTAAAAGGTAGCTGACCTTAAAATTTGCTTTTGCTCTCGCTGAAGCCAATAGAAGTGACCCCATTCTCCAGGCACACAGGCAGCAAGGCCTTGTGTCTGCACATCCCTACCCTGCCCAGCCACCATCTTATGGATGGTGCACGGATCCACCACGGAAAATAACCAACAACAGCACCAGTGTGCCCCCTGGAACCCTTGGTGCCAACTGAGCCTTTTCACATTTCACTCCAGTTCACACCTACACCAGCGACCAAAGCTCTGCCACAGAACAACTGCCCAGGTGCTCACAGCACACACAGCAAACAACCCGTACGGCCCAGGGCGCCCGCACCGGCCAGGGCACAGCCCAGGGCACCCGCACGGGCCAGGGCACAGCCCAGGGCACCCGCACGGCCCAGGGCGTCTGCACAGCCCAGGGCACCCGCACGGGCCAGGGCACAGCCCAGGGCACCCGCACGGGCCAGGGCACAGCCCAGGGCACCCGCACGGAGAT